>CM034156.1:473213901-473680977 GCA_019776745.2 Taxus chinensis | reverse complement strand
TTTATACATGGGGGTTGACATAGTAACCTTTTCTACGTGACATATCGCATGAAAATATTTTCTCCGGATTGTAATAAGTTTGGTAATTATATTGAGGAATAATTATTTTTTAAGAAGAATATATTGAATTAAGACCAAGATACATTCCTCGCATATGATTTTGTGACTTCATCATTGAACATGCTCATCAAGAAAGTCTTTATTTGGTAAAGAACTTTTTTTTTTACCTTTTATACTATAACTAATGTGTGGGATAGTAAAAAATAAAATTAAATATATTTTATGAAATTTATTTTCATGGATTAAATTAATTTAAATAAATAATTAAATTAAACATGTATTCATTGATAGGATGTAAAAATATCTTCCCATAACCAAAATTTCCTTTCGCAAGAGAGGATACCCATTATACCCCCTTTTTATTCAAAGTGGGTGGTGATGTAACTTATATTAATGATTAGGATGATAACATGATATTAAGGATTACTATTTAATCTGACTCTACCACAATGTCAACAAAATATAAAAATCCATTATTTGTATAACTAAGTGTTAATAAATAATATGGTTGGGAAGTTAATGTGAGATAGGTGTGAAAATTATAAATTATGGGGAGGCTACTACCCACCATGAGGATGAACATTAAATGAATGGAATGAAGATGAGAGTAGGCAAGGGACAATTAAAAGAAAAGGGGCATGTATTAGTGAAACACCTCATTTAGAAACATACATTGCATATTTATACATGGACGATATTAAGATTTAGGAAGAGACTTATGAAACATAAATATAAAGAGGGAATATATGGTACATTGCATTAGAGGAAATGAATGTTCTAAATTTTTCAAAAAGGTGATTATGTATGAATCATTGGGGGATAAAATTTAGGTACATTTGTACTAGTCATAGGCATCTGATTCTCCATTCTTGGTTATTTGTCTCGATTCATTTGAAACTAGCTATGCGCATTGTTTAATTGATAACTCTCTCTCTCTCTCTCTCTCTCTCTCTCTCTCTCTCTATATATATATATATATATATATATATATATATATATATGTACATATATATATATATATGTACATATATATATATATATTATATATATATATATATATATGTATATATATATATATGTATGTATATATATATATGTATATATATATATATATATGTGTATATATATATATATATATATATGTGTGTGTATATATATATATATATATATATATGTATATATATCTATATATATATATATATATATATATATATATATATATATATAAATTTTGTAATATGAAGACTAAGGAAACGCATGTGATAAAAAATGAAAAAGTGAATATTATTCGGTTTATCCACCATAGTTTATAATGTCTAAACAATATTTTATATTATTGAAAATGTAATAAATTACATATCAAAACTACCAAGATTAGTTGTAGTTGACCAAGAATAAATAAAGATATTTTGATTTTGGAAAACTATCAGGATATGTAAGCACAAATAGCTCACATATCATAAAAATGATCAAAAATAGCCATGGGATCCATTGTGTTACCTGATAACCCATTAAAAATTGAGGTTATCAAGTATACACTACCAATTAGCCTTTCTCCACCATAATTCTCATTTTATGATGGTACTATTGATCCACAACATTAACTACACACCTTCATGGCTCCTTCTATGAACTACATACTTGATGATACCATACCAACCTTTAAGTTCTTTTCAAATAGCCTCAAAGTATATGCACTTGATTGGTTATATTTATAAGGAAATTCCAAGTTATAGATAATATTTTTAAAGCACATTTCTCAATTACTATTGGACAATGTTTTTCTTTTGTAAAAATCACTCAAGTCATGTAACAATCCCATGAAAATGTTCTGGATTATTTATTATGATATAATAATTTAATTTCCTAAGTACCTACACACATCGATCAGAATGAAATAATTGAATTATTCACTACTAATATTATTCTAAATCTCCAAGAATAGAAACTTTTTTTAATATTACATCACTTGAAGAGTTATGTCAAATGTTCAAATTATATGAGACTAAGTTCATGGTATCCAACATGTTGACTTATAAGACTATGCCTTCACCTATTATATATGAATGACAATAAGATATCTCATAAAAAGGTAAGAAAATCAATAAAAACAAATTTGAAACCATGAATGTCACATAATCTGCTCCGGCAAAAAATCTTACAATAGTTCCTACAAAATGAGACAATTATTTTCCATAGACTACTCACACTATATTATGAAAATTCCTCGAGTAAAATCTAACACACTAAAATAAACCTACTATTAGTGACATTAAAAAACAACAATGGAAATATTTTTATGAATCATATCCTATGCTTATAACCAATGTTATAGAAATTCTAAGAAAATATGTTTTTAATTATATAAGAAGATAAAAGATCTTATTGATAATAGAACTATTTCTATATAATACCAAGATACATCTACTAACACAATAATATATCAACCCAATACATAAATGATATTTTTCACTTATCCATTACCTAATCATGCCAAAACTAACCAAGAAAATGAAGTACATATGACTTATCATGCAATATATCCTCCAACAATGTATGTAGTTGATGTCCATCTTGTTGAAGTTATCATTGGTGTCACATGAAGAATACAAAATGTTACACCACCTATTACCTTTTGTAATTTAAATACTCTTTTCATTGAGTATGAATCATCTAGACATATAGTCATTCACACACACACCTTAATTCATAATAAATTCAATCTTTTATACTATAAAATGAATATAGCTATAGTTTTTACATCATGGAAATTGTATTTTATCTTAAATTTACTACATGAAACCTCATAAGTACAAAAAATGAAGTTAAAAGGATTGGTGTTAAATGAGAAAACCCAACTGTGGGCATATTTCTAACGGTATAGATAGTTTCCACCTTGTTCCTTATAGTTTTTTATAACACCATTATATACATGCTATTTTGATTCCCATTGATCTATAATATGTGAATAATTTCATCCTCATTACATAAATACTTGAAATATATATATACAAAAACATGGTAGTAAGTTTTCCTAGTAAAAATTATCACTGCCAAAGTCAATCTATACCAATAACTAATTTAATTCTCACTCCATAGATGATTCCTCATATTGAAGCAAAACATATATAGAATAATACACAAATGTTTTGTCCTATTCCGAGACACATCTCATAAAAACATGATAAAGAGACAACGACAACATGTTATGAATCATAACTCTCCTTTCATACATATTTTGTTATCTTTTCATACATGAAAATAGTATTTTAATAGCAATCATGTGGATGCAACCCTCAAGGGACATCAATGCACTCTGGTTTACATCAAGATCCTATGGTTACCATGAATTATTATGACATATAAATAGATTCACATTACACCATTTACAATTATGGTAATGAGTATAACATTGTGCAATAACATGTAAAGGATTTATGAGATTGTTATCCATCACTATACATGGCTTATTCACACTTTCCACTACATGGTATAGGATATCACATTGACATAATCACTATTCACACACACACACACACACACACACACACACACACACACACACACACACACACACACACACACACACACACACACACACACACACACACACACACACACACACACACACACACACACACACGCGCACACACACGCGCACACACACGCGCACACACACGCGCACACACACACACACGCGCGACACACCACACACGCACACACACGCACACACACACGCACACACACACGCACACACACACGCACACACACACACACACACACACACACACACACACACACACACACACACACACACACACACACACACACAGGATATCACATTGACATAATCACTATTTATCTACACACACACACACACACACACACACACACACACACACACACACACACACACACACACACACACACACACACACACACACACACACACGTGCGCGCGCGCTCACGCACGCATGCACACACACGCGCGCGCGCGCGCACAATTATTTTTCACTTACTTTCCTTATTCTCAACTAGGTCATTACCCAACAATGAAACACATTTTAAGGATCCAATGTGATATTTGAGGGAGAAATACTTTTTCAGGACTTCGCCTTTCCTTTTTCACCATTTTTGTTTATTCCTAAAGGTGATTAATATCACTTATACCTATATTTTTTCTATTTTCAAACTCTTATTCTGAGAATAAATAATAATATAAAATTATGAAAATACAAAATCAAGACCCATATGTTAAATTTTCAATCATTACATAAAGTTGTACCTTGTGATAATTCGTATTTCACACTCTACACTACCACAAATGTAATTTATAAAAAACATTACGTAGTTAAAACTAAATTACATTACACATGTTATGTCTCCCAAATGATAACACCCCAAAGGAATGTCCATGTGAGTTGTAATTTTACATTTTCAACCTACTTTAATCATATCTTTATCACATCATGGATTATTAAATCCTTCTATCCTAAAGGAAACCTACCACATTAGTTTAATACCTACAAAGGGTTAATCTACATAAGTGAGTTTATTGTGATCAATTAACTAAAATATGAATTTTTGAATCTATATTCTAAGTTAATTTAAGTAGGTAAAGAAGTGCAATAAATGATGTAAACTGAAATATTGATGCTAAATATTTTATTTTGATATTTAAATGAAATGAAATAATGAAAATGAGAGGGATAAGGTACTAACCTAAAAATTTATTACCTTTTTGTGCGTTGTACTTGAATAGGACGATGTGCGGACATGACATAATGTGAAGGTACTACCCAGGAAATTGTAGCAAATGAAGGTCCAGCTGGATTGGGGCACTTAGGAGAGGACTGGAGTGCCTTCCGAAGCCTTGGTCTATAATATGGGCACTCTGGTCCACAAAAAAACTCAAGATCTGAATCTGACAGCGTCGCTAGGTCTTCGCAATATCTTTATCCTTGTCACATAATTGCTGCAATATCTTCGCTTATGTGACTATAAATCTGATATGAATACCTACCTACATAACCCCATACAAAGCATCAAATCCCTTAAAACGAAAGAGGCATATGAAGGGATCGGACTAACCTTAGCTACCACAATGGTGGACTTATAATTAATTACTACACTACATTCCAAACCCAATGTAGTTTTTTGTGCTTGTGTGTGTAATTATGTTCCTAGGGTTCCCTAGCATCAATGACGCGGAAGTAGGGGTAGTAGCTTGATGTAATATGTAAATGGTGGATGGAATAGAATGAATACAACCCTTTCCCCCTATGCTTGTATGATCTAGATGTAAATGATTCCCAAATGTGGTCCTTTTCCTTATTAGATAGCTAGCTCTTGATATTATATAGTCCGCCCACAGAATAGTGAGTATGATATGTTGATATAGGGCTCTCTTGCTCAAATTTTGACACTAATGACCCGACATGCCGACTAATACCTAGGTGAATGAGATGGAACATGACAAATATTGACCTCGAATAAGTAATTTAGACCTAATTTTTGAAAGTATCAAGGAACCTACAATTACAGACCGTGGCTCCCATGGGCACCCTAGTTCTACCCTAGGCACCCTAGTCAGAGGCTAGAGACGACAAATGACTAAATAACAACACTTGATACTCCTTGAGAGATGACTAGAACCATGTAAACAACTGATGACTATGTAAAACCAATGGTGATGACGACTTACTAATTGACGACATGACTAGGGGATAGATCATTAGTGAATACTTTTATCATGTGAGATCCATATATAAAATAACATACTTACCGGTATAAATGTAATAGTAAGTGCATAATTTTGTGACTACACTTTCCCCCATTTTATGTTGGTGAGTGGAAATCTTGGTAACATAAAGTAGATAGAGATGCATACTTGAGAGAAGTTGGAGAATCTCATGTTATAGTAGAATGTGTAGATGTGTACTAGAAGTGTGTTGAAAGAATCATATAGCATGTTAAACCATGGATCCCTGTGTTGATCCATGTAATATAGCGACAATCGTAATGTCGTGATGAAATGCATTAAGTGAAAGTGATGATAGAAATGTGAGATGATTTATGATTGTAGATGTTGTATGATGACGATGAGATGGGGTGGGGAGTGATCCATTCCCAACCCGAACGCGTGCATAAAAATAATCAACCGGAGTATTCGGGCGTCCTACCACCAGAGGAAGATGTGTAGGGAGAAAAGTGTGTTATTCTCTAATCTCTAACTACATCCTCAACATCTAGCTGTTGCAGATGGAATCAGATCAAAAGACTTTATGGTTTTCTTGATCCAGATAATTCGATCAAACAGTTGACCCATATAAGAGTGGTATAGGAAAGGCACTCTTGTCCCCACTCCATGTGTATCATCGCAATGTGATAGCTTCTAAGCTAGGTCATCTGGAAGAAAAAGTGAAATGTATGATGGCTTCCAAATTAGGTCATCTAGAAGAAATCACAAAATGTAGATTAACTTCCCAAGTTAGGTCATTTGGGAAAAGTGATGAATGTAATCTCCCTAGTTAGGTCATCTGGGAGGCCGATTGTGTTGAATTGTATTAATTAAGTCGAGTGATTTTGATTGTTAGAGGTTTGAATGTGTTGATTGATTGATTGATTTTCTTAGTTAATCATAGAGATATTTTATGCTAGTTACCCCTAGGTTAGGTCATTACAGGGGGTGAAATCGATATAATTTGGTGAATATCGCATGAAAATATTTTTAATCACTTGTTTCCCCCAAGTTAGGTCATTAGGGGGAAGTGATGAAACGTCGCATAAAAAAATTGTATGTTTGTTGGCCCCAAATCAGGTCATTAGGGGGAATTGATGGTGAAATGTCATGTGGTGAATTAGTAAATGTTTGAACATGACGAATTGGTAGTGTTTATTGATCGTGTGGTAACATAAAGGGAATTATAGGATGACCCCAATGATATTCTCCCCATTTCGATGAAAGTGGAAGTGATGATAAGAACGAACGCTAAGCCAAAAGTAAGCCTGAGATAGATAGAAAGTGGTAAAAATTTGCCAAAATGTGTATAAATTGGATGGAAGACAATGTCTAAGAGAGATAACTCACACGAAATGTGTTCAATATGGTGGTAGGTGTAATTATAAAAATAATTCTGCAAAAGGGGTGTAAATCAGAGTATAAATGCTCCAAATATGACTAAAATAGTGTAGTGTGTATTAATAGTGGTGATGAGCATGAAATAATGATTATAGAAAAGTAGGTGATGAAAAAGTAACTACAAGTAGTGAAGTGAAAAAGTGTTTAGTCACTTCATTTGATTTGTACATGATTATGAGAGTTTGCATGAAGTGAGTGAAAATTCTACATGTGAGAGAAACATGTCCTAGTTGGTTTGAGAGGGTGGCGACCACCGTAGCGTCACGTACGACTGTGGAGCTGGTAAGTGCATTATTTTTCACCAAATATAAGGTGTAGTAGTTATTTTGGTTGATTTTTTGTAATTTTTAGATTTTTAAGTTTCTTGGTGTTTTTCACCTGCAGAAGAGCGGTGAGGGCACTAGTAACCCCTAGGACAAGAGTGCCCAGAACTAGGTGCTAATGTTCGGCTCCTGGGCATCCCAGACCTACATCTGGGTGCCCTGGTCTAGAATGTGTGCATTTGGTGTATAGTGGTGAAAAACAGGTTTCTAAGGCAATAAGTGAATTTAGTTGATCTTGGAATGTGTTCTAACGCTGGGTTTTGTTGTTCTTTTGTAGTGTGTAGAGGGATATCCACTCGATGAAGTTCCATAGTGGGTGTCATATGAGTATGTTCCTTGGATTAGGGCTATTGGATGATGATTGAGATGTGATGGACCATGCCATCCTACGACACATAGCACGAATGGGGGATGTGCCCCAAAATATGCCCATGTTGATTGCACTATGTGAGAGATGGTGTGCCGATATGTGTGCATTTTGGTTTCCTACGGGATAGATGATTGTTACGTTGGAGGATGTATATCGCATACTGTGATTATCAGTGGTTGGGGAGAGAGTACGGGTTATGTTAGTAGAGGATATGGAGTGAAAAATGTGAGTCGTAAGATGGTATTTTATGGGGACTTGAGTACTTATCGAGGCCCATATCAGTTTAGATGCTATATTGTGGTCTGGGATTCTGCGTTTGTAGAATTTCATAGCGATTGTAATTGCTTCATGTATAGCCGTAGAGGGAGGAGGTGTAGGCATCTTATATAATATACATGACATATGTCAGTGGATAAAGGAGGAGGGTACTAGATACGTGTGGGCACAATGTGTGTTGGCCCACCTATAGAGGGACCTATACTAATTTATGCACGAGGAGCATGCTGGAGGGATATGAGCCACCACACTATTGCATGTATGGGCAGATGAGCACATAGTCGTATTAAGAATGGTTGGAGGTCCACAAGGAGAGTGGGCTAGGCCATAGATCTATATGCGGAGGTGGATCAAATTTTGTGGTAATAAGATGGACATGGATACCTATATGGCACTAATAGATAAGATGGGGCCTGAGGAAATTGTTATCCAATTTCGCACACAAGATAAAATTGGACAACGGGGTCCTATTACGATCAAATTATGACATTGGCCCCAATGGCCCATTTCTGATCATCACAGAGATAAAATGATTAAAACAATTAATAAGTTGCATAGGAGAGCTTACCTAGCATTGAACAAGGTCAAATTGAGCTCAACTGGGTGACAACTCGGTGTTAGCTTGGTTAAGAACTTGGTCATTTATCATTGAAGCTCAACTCGATGGGTCGGCCAAGCCCAACATTAAAAGATTCAGTCGAGTCAAGAAAATGTGGGAAAATTTCCAAACATGGGAAGATTTTACAAAATAAGCCAAGCACCATCAAGAAAAAAATTTACTTGTCAAGTAGCTCAGTGGGCTGGCCAAGTCGGGAGGGCATTAAGAAAAAATGGAGCTCATTTCTTGGATTCGAGCTCAATATCAACCCATAATAGTTAAGACATCAATGGCACATAGGAAAGCTCGAAGGGAGTTTCCTGGTTGATAGCTCGGTGTGAGCTTGGTCATCAACTCAGTGCATAGCTCAAGGAATAGCTCGGTCGAGGTAAGCCTTAAGGACGAGCTTGGTGAGTCTCATCCACAATTGCAAAGTAACTCAATGTCGTCTCTTTTGTGAACTTGGTGGTAGCTCAGATCAGAAGCTCGCACCAATAAACATGTCAAATTATAAGCAAAACTTAGGTGGTTGAGAAGAGAGTTCACAACTCATTGAAAGAATAAAGTGGTTTGACTTGGGCTTGGTGATCACGAACACAGAGGAAGAATATGAAAATTCTAACTCAAGGGATACTCGAGGCAAATGTGAGCCCACAGAGAGTTTAAGACCGAGTTGTTGTGATGGTTTGATGAGGTCACAGCTTAGGGTTGGCGTGACCCATGAAATTTTTTTCCGTGTGTGGAACATAACAAGGAAAAATCTAATTCAGGGACTTTCAAAGGTTGCAGCCATAAATAGATGGCATTCCAATTAAAAAATTCCATATGGCAGATTCCGGAAAGTGTCGCCATGTGGGAAAAAACATAGTGACAAACCAACGTGAGCTTTCCACCAAGCAAGGATCAAGGAGAGCTGTTTCTCAAGTTTGGTGTTCAAATCAATGAGAGGGCATCGTTGTCCATTCCCCAGTATGCAGAGGTCACATCAGAGAAGATGTATAACAAGGTGTGCCGAGCCCTCCATGTAGACAATAGAAGCGGGGTGTGATCCAAGTTAATGAAAAACCTAGAGGTCTGCATGTGGACCCCGGTCATACTAATGAATGTCATGGAGATATCCCGGATAAAATATGTAAAGCTAAATATGGTTGGTGTAAGTTTTTGGATCAATACTCAAGTGAATGAGCTTGGACTCGTTGCTCATGAATACACAAAGCATGAAACATGGAGCCTAACTCAGATAGATGCTCAAGCAAAATCCATGAGCATAACCTCGAAGTTCGAGACTGAGTCATGTGACCAGCTTCGGTAATCTCAAAACATTGCAGATAATGCATAAGTTGAATGTTACGTCATAGGACTAATTCAATGTGAAGAATTTCAGAATTTTAGCAAGTGAAAACTGAGCTAAGATCCGCGCGCTCAGAAAGTCATTGACATGGGAGTTTCAATATGTGAAGCTCATTCGGGCTTAGATGAAGAAAAATTTGTCAAAGCACTCATTGCCAGAAGTAGGTCGGTATGGACCCGTTGAAAGTAAGTTGGATTGCCAAAACTGGGGAATGGAGTTAGGAAAAATCCAAGCCACTTAGGAAATTTCAAGCCATTGGAAGACCCATCATGTAGTGGAAGTCTTTACCATAGGCTAGCTAGGTTAATGTTGAATGAATCGGATCCCAAGATACGAGTTCCCAGCGAGGTGGAGGTGATTCGTCTCATAAAAGGTAGCTCATTTAGATTCCCGCAGGAACTAGACGTGGGAGAACCGGTCAAGATGTTAGTGGCTACGGTGTGATCACTCGAAGGTAAGTCGGATGGACCTTGGCGGTTGATCGATCGGAGCTGTGATGTTACGAGTTGGAACTAGCAGCTTACAGATGGAAGTGGAATGTCAAATGGTGCAACGATCTAAGGACCATGGGCT
The DNA here is from genome assembly GCA_019776745.2 of Taxus chinensis. NCBI lineage: Eukaryota > Viridiplantae > Streptophyta > Pinopsida > Cupressales > Taxaceae > Taxus > Taxus chinensis. The sequence continues at coordinate 473,670,285 of CM034156.1, read as the reverse complement.
CATTCGGATAAGAAAACTCCATCAACGTAGGAGAGCAAGACGATGAGATCATAGCAAGCGTTCATCAAGGGACTGTTCAAAGTGATTGGAAAGCTCATGAAGTGAGGTAGGCTCCATTCAATACATGCAAGCTTGGTTACATGTAATGAGGAAAACATCGAATCAAACTGTTTGAGTCGGTCAGGAGCTATCACCATGGGAATAACGTGGTCGTTAGTCGAGTTGGAAGTATGATGCATAGGTCAAAATATGAATGAACCGTTTAAGATGCACTAAAGCTCAGTTGAGAACATAGGTTCAGAGACGATGTAGAGTTCGCATTGTGACTTGGGTAGTGCAGTGTAGTGAGTGAGTCGGACGTAGCATGCTTAGGGATATGAGCATAACTCGGTGAAGAGAAACGGTGGAAATTTATTTGGTCATTAGCAAGAAAATACAGAGGATGAAGCTTATTTTAAGGTGGTCACATGGATATCCATGGTATGAGCTCAATCAAGTTGAAAAGTAGGCTAACATTTCAAATGTTTTGGTTTTAACCATCTACAAAAGAATACACGAAATGACTTCATGAGTGTTTCCGTGCGGATAGTGACTCAACCATAAGATTGTTTCAGTCATAGAGCTTAACGAGTTGGAAAAGATGACTCACGAAGTTCGTCACCATTCCTTGAAAAAATCAAGTTTAGCTCGTTAGAGATAATTAAGGGAGTCGTGATGTTGACCTAATCTAATAGGACAGGTTCATCATATAGGGCTATGAGCTCCCCAAGTTCAACCAATCAAATGCGATCAGTTGATGTATGGCTAAAAATACAAGAGTTCATAAAAATAATGAGCGAGTCACATCAATGAATGTAAATAGAGCTTGTGGTGAGATGAATCATTTGGTGCCGGCATGGAGCTAGTTCAAACATGATCAATTCGCTCGAGATCATGGTGTCAGTTTGGTTAGGTGAGTGAACAGTGCAATCAAAAATGATTGAGGAAGGTTCAGTGAGATAATGTGGGCGAGCCCGAATGACAAATGTGGGTTATGTGGCCGAACAATGAGGGAGAAAGGAGCTCGAAACCACTTGGAGTTGAAAATCAAAAACTCAGTCAACTCTTGCAGGGGTGGGCTCGTTGGGCTGAGTAGATCAGTTGCGAGGTGTTGAAGAGATCTCAGATGGTGAGTTCAACCTGGCCAAGCTCACAACAAAGAGCTTGAGAACCATCTCGAGTTAATGGGGAAGAACTCAATTGGTGTGAGTCGTTGAGCATGGAACTCGACACTTTCATTAAGTGGGGGGTGCATCAAGGACCAAAGAGCTCATGGTTAGGTTGAGCTCAACGATGCTCGATTCAACAAGTTAGCTCCTTTGGAAGCGTTGTGAGCCAACTCAGCATATGGAGCTCGGTGTAAATTTTGTTCTGCGAATATCGATGCGAGGAGCTTGTCAAGGGTGAGCTCGTGTAGGAAAACTGAGTAGCTTGGTTCAATGCGAGCTCGGTACGGCAGGAGCTCCAGACTCAACTCTGTGAGTTGGCTCGGTGAGCCAACCACTGAAGTTGGGCTTATTTTGCCTAGTTTCACATGGAATCCCCCCTTTAGTGCAAACCAATCCTAATGGGGTCTGAAATTATTATTTTTTAATTAATTTAATATTTTTTATTTAAATATTTTAATAATAATATTTATTATTATTATTTAAATATTCTTTTAATTAATTAAAGAGAACTAGGTCAACAGGGCATTAATGGCACATGATGGAACCTTCTCAAGTGGTTCAACCAACTGTAATAAATAAATACATCATGTGCCTTCAATTTAGGAATGTAATTATGACCTTTCCTCCTCTCTCTCACATATTCTTCTATAAATGTAAGTTGGAAGCTCATTCCAAGGGGTTCCAATAGGTCAGATAGGTTGGACAGTTAGATATCTTAGGCAAGTGCAAATTTTCAAGAGTCCTCTCTCTTCTACAAGTTGTCCTTGTATGTTGAGGGAACTTTCAAGACTCCTTTTCAAGATTGTAATGGAAACCATTTCCTCTTTTGAATGTATGATGCATTGTGCACGTTATTGAAGTAATAAAAGTGTGTGTTTTGTGACTAATCTCGGTCCTTTCATCCTTCTATACTTCTTTGTGCCTTTTCTCATGCTTGTAGGTACACTGTGCAAGTTCACGTTTCTATTGTAGGTTCTTGGAGCTCTATGCTTATCAAGTGGTGGAGTGTTGCATGCACTTGAGTTGTGGTGCTTGTTCACCCTTCTCAAGTTCATCCTTCTTCACTAGAAAACTGATAACTTGTTTGTCTGATCAAGTTTAGTAAAGGGAACGAATGCTTCATAGTCTGTTGTATTTTTTACTCTCTCTAAGTTACAGTAGGTGAAGTTGATATTTTGTGCCCACACCCTCTTCAAATTAACCCTTCTTGAGTCTGCAACACCCTTTGTTTGGTGCATCACCATCCAGAATATAGTTTCGTTTCTGCAAATCTCTTTCCCTAAAGCCCCATGAAAATGTTAGCATAGGACTAAATAGCCATTTTTTTTACACTAGGAGTAGTACAACACTTAGTTTAGGAGGGGGAAGCCAGAATTCTCTGGAGGTTCACCTTGAGCCCAAGTCCAATAGCTTGAGAGGTGATCTCATGTGTCTTAATCACACCAAAAATCTTATTCACATTCTGGACATTCAGAGGGTGCAATGATGAGGTGACAATAGTTTTTTGCATGCCTGGTGGGACAAAGAGTTGATACTTCTCTTCTCACTTACACAAGTCAAAGTACTTAGCGACTATATATCTCTGGATTCCAAATCTCAGTGTGTTAACTTATGCGAAGAATTCAAACAAGAGATTCTTCAAAGTAAGGAAATTATCAGCATATCGAACTTTCCTTGTCTCCTCCAAAGAGAAGAAGAAGAGGCATTTCAACATCACCAGTTGCATCTCTACCTCGTAGGGGTCATTTAACTCCTCCATACAGAAGGTTTCCTCCACCAAGGAACAATCAACCTCTTGCTGCTATGGCACAAAACCAAGTTTTTCCCCCTTTCAATGCAAGCAGTCCTCTTCCTTTGGCTCAACGTGACCCTATACATGTTGCGGCACTCAAAAGTTTACCCTTTTACACAGGGGAAACTCACGTTACTCCAGTGGAACATATTTTTGATGTAGCCAGCATTTGTGTCGTACATAATGTCACGGAGGACAACGTTGCAGTTAGACTTCTTGCTACCTCTTTTAAGGGAAAAGCACTTCAATGGTTTTGAGGGTTAAGTGTTGGCAGTATAACCACTTGGGATGAGTTAGGAGAAAAGATCTGTAAACAGTTTGAAGACAAGAGTGATCACCTATCACTTTTGGAACAGCTCACTACCATGAAGAGAGCTCCCCAAGAATACATGAGTGATTTCAACTTTCGATTCCACAGGACCTGGAATAGGATTCTGGAACTTATAAATCCTTCTCCACGTAATGCATTCTTGTACTATTTACGATCCTTGAATAGCGATGTAGCAGTTATGATCCATTCCATGGGAGGGGTACATTACCTGATGCCTACGATGTTGCCATAAGAGTGGAAAATTCCTTGATTCAGGATGGAAAGATAGCTCCACGACCTCTAATGTCGTTGTCTCTGGATCTTACAAACAATCAGCCTATCATTGATCATATTCTAGAAGCCTCTAATAAACCATCTCAGTCTTCCCCTACCTCTTCAAATGATATATTTGAAGTCAAGTCACTACTGCAAAATTTTGGAAATGAGCTTGTTGCACTCAAGAGGCAACATTTTCAATACAATCATCCATATCAACCACAAAATCAGTAGTATCAGGCTAACCATCCTCTTTTTCAAGGGAATAATCAGCCACAAAATCAAGCTACAAATCATGTTGTGAATGTCAGAAATTTGAACTTTCAGAACCATCTTGTTGATAGTTAATCTAGAGCCATTGTAACTATATAGAATAATCTAGTACAAGACTACGAATAGTGTTATCCTTATTCTGAACCCCACAATCAAATATTTGTCCCAATGGATTTCTTGGCCAGGCCCTTATGGTTCAAAGTGTATCTACCCCTTCTAAGCTAACAGAAAACACATCTACGCAAGAAATAGTTGATCAACTGCATGAACCTGAAGAAACCACTTTGCTAAACTGTCAAGCAGATGATTTTTGTGGGTTGAATACAGATTCCTCATCAGTGGCAGAAAAAAATCATTCCAAGAAGAGAGAAATGGAACCTCAAACTTCCAAAGATGATCAAGCATCCACTTCATAGCCTCAAAAACAAGTGGCATTTGATAAAGATGTGGGAAATAAACCACCAGAAATACCTGTTAGCCAAGTATCGAGGAAAGAAGGTTCTTCAGGCATCAAGGTACCCAACAAGCACTTTCTAAAGGAGGATCCTATTGCCCAAAGAACTTTCAGCGAATTTGGAGCAATTCCCTTCAGCATAGTAGAACAAATGAAGAAGACCAACCTAAGTGTTACTATGTGGGACACACTCTCAATTCCTTCTCAAAGAAATTTGTTGCGAGAGGCTCTGAAATAGTTTTGGTACAATCAGTGGATCATCAAGTCATGGAGCAACAACTGATACGAGTTTGTGTCAACCAAAAGGGAAAATTATTCCTAAAGTAAACAAACTACCAACATTCTATATTTCTTTTATCATTGGCAACCACCTAGTGCACAATTGCATGATCGATTCTAATGTCAGTAGCCCAGTCATGCCCAAACAAATTGTAGATGTACTAGGCATACAATATGCATCAATTGCAAGAGGAGTTGTTCAGCTGGATGGCACAAATGTTAAGACTGTTGGAGTTATCAAAGGACTTCAACTTACCATCCATGCATGCCCAAGTTTTTCATTCACCCAAGACATATCAGTCATTGATTTTCCTCCTCTCTTTGTCATCTGCCTATCACGAGATTTCACTGCCAAGATGGGCAGTTATCTATCAGCCGATTGGTCACATATGATTCTCAGGAATCGATACAAGACCAAAATGACAATAATGGAGGAACCAATCTGCCACAATCATGTAGAACCCTATACTGATGGTCATATAAATGGGAATTACACCATTGGAGATCTGAAAGAAGAAGATGTTGATCATGAACCGACCACTCTCATTGAAGAAGTCCCCAATATTGTGCTAGATGAAGTAAGTGGAGATCATCAGTATGATCCCTATACTGATGTGTTGGTAGAAGAAGAAGTTGGTTTTCTACTTTTTGAATAAAGAGGATTGGGTACATACTTTATTCATGAAGAAGATACAATCATACCACAACTTTTCAAAACACCAAGTGATACAGAAGGACTGTGGTAATTTTTATTTGATGGATCAATAAGTAAGAATGGGTCCAGTGCTGGTGTTATGTTAATATCTCCAAAGGGAGATAAGTACTTCTCATCTTTCTAGTTGCAATTCAGTTGCACTATAAATGTTGCTGAATACGAGGCCCTTATATAAAGAATTCAACTAGCCCAAAAGAAGGGGATCAAATCCCTTACTATTTTTGGAGACAATGAGTTATTTTTCTATCAAGTGATGTCATGTAGTGCATCCAAAAATGATCTTTTAAGATCATACAAGAACCAAGTTTGGGACTTATTGAAGATTTTAAATCTTTTGGAATCCACGCAGCTCCAAGAAATCAAAATCAAGATGTTGATAGGCTTGCTACAATTGGCTCGCAATACAACATACATGTTGATATCATGAAATAAGGGAAGAAATTTGTCAAAATGGTGGTTCGACCTACAGTCCCTGATAATGTGAGTAGTTGGCAAGTGTTCGATAGTGAACAATCAAATTTTCCTTTTCCTACAAGAAGAGGCAGAGTTTGCTGCAAGAAATCAGGATAAGTTACAAGAGTCATATGATGATCAAATTATACAATTGAAAAGAAACAAAATACCAAAAGGATTAGTCACTCTGGAATCCATTTTCAATTCAGATGATCAAGCCAAAATTCAAATCTCTAACATGGTGGTCAAAGAAGAATATTTTGAGGAAGTCGAGGTAGCACATGCGAAGTTTCTAAAGATTGGAAAAGTGTATACCTCCGAAGATAAAGAATCTTTCATCAAACTTTGTCTAGAGTATCACAACATATTTTCATGGAGCTATAAATACCTGCATGGTTTTGATCCAGGTCTAGCACAACATACCATCGAAACTGGATCCTAATGCCAAGCCAGTTCACTAGAAAACAAAGGCCCATAAATCCCAAAATCAAGCCACTAATGAGAAAGGAGCTAACCAAACTCATCGAAGCATGTATTATTTTTCCCATCAAGCACTCCTCTTGGGTAGCCAATCTGGTGCCCGTAAGGAAGAAGAATAGAGAGATTCGGTTGTGCATAGATTTCAGGGATTTGAATCGTGCGTCATTGAAAGACCATTATCCTCTTCCATCAATGGAGTAGATCCTTCAAACGGTGGTAGGAGACTCAAATATTTTCTTTTCTCGATGGATATTTGGATTACAATCAAATTCTAGTTTAAGAATCCGACCAATTTTAAAATGGATTTCACTACCAAGTGGGTCACGTATGCCTATAAAAAAATTCCATTCGGATTGTCCAATGTCGAGGGATAGTTTTCCAAAGAGCCATGGACATGGTGTTTAAAGGACTAATCAATGATATCATCTTGGTTTACCTTGATGACATAAATGTATATTCTAAGCATGCAGACAATCACATCGCATATCTAAGGAATGTTTTCTGAAGGTGTAGGGAATTTGGGGTTTCACTCAATCCCAAGAAGTGTATTTTTGCAGTGCATGAGGGAAAGTTGTTTGGGGCATGTTGTTTCAGCGGAAGGACTATCAATCGATCTAGCCAGGATTCATTTGATTATGTCCTTATCTCTCCCAAGTCATAAGAAGGGTATCCATAGTTTTCTAGGAACCATAAACTTTGTATGGAGATTCATCCCTCAATTCATGACATTGTTTAAACCACTGACAACCATTCTGAATAAAAACTTGCCATTCTCATGGATAAAGGAAGGAAGAGAGAGATTTCAAGCCATAAAAATAACAATTTCTCAAGCTCCCATGCTAGTGAAGCCCAGGGTTGATAAAGACTTTATCCTTTATGCTTTTACAGGTCAAGAGAGCATTTTAGGTATCCTCACCCAGAAAAATGACAACTCTGATGGAGCGGCCAATTGCTTTCTTCATTCAATCCCTCAAAGACTATGAAATCAAATATTCATTTGTTGAAAAACAATTCTTTGTGGTTATTCGAGATTTGAATAAATTCAAGCACATGTTATCCAACAACAAAATTCATCTGATGGTGTCTCATTCATGCGTCAAGGAGTTTTTACTGAACAAGAAGTGTGTTGGATGGATCACAAAGGTGATGGAGTATGATGTTCATATCAAGGTTACCAAACTTGTCATGGGTAAAGGATCATTTTAACAACTTGCTGTAGACATGGAATAAAAAGGTGATGAGGATACGAGTCTCGTAAACACTGATGAGAGTGATGATTGAGTTGACTAACCTTATCCAAAATGAAGAATTTCCTCTTCTCAGGAGTATATCTTGTGAACATGAATAAAAACCAAAGACAAACTTTTCGTCTTCAATCTATTCCATATGATTTGGTAGATAATGTTCTCTTTCAAAAGGATTTTGTTATCCCCGTTTTGAGTTCACGACAAAACGATCGGATAACCCCTACAAAATTTTCGAAGTGATTTTGCATTTTGGCCTCTTTTAGAGAAATATCGGGTTTTCGGGTGTTACTAACAGCTTGACATAAGTTTTAACATGCTTTATGTCTTATGTCCTTCGAAACCCGAAACCCGCCTTGTATTAAGAAAATCCTTTGAAATTGGGTTTTCGGAAATTCAACGCATCGGAACGTACATAAGTTAAAACATGTTTTATGACATCTGACTTCCGAAACCCGAGACCGCCTTGTATTGAGAAGACCCTTTGTATTCGGGCTTTCGGAACCCCAAAGCATCGGAACATCCATGATCCAAAACATGTTTTATGCGCCATGTTCTCCGATTCCCGAAGTCCGCTAAATCCTTTGTTTTCGGGTTTTCGGGGCTATGTAGCACCTAAGCACTTCATGTTTTGTGCTCTATGTTTTCCGAAACCCGAAACTCAGAATGCACTAAATTTCTTCGTGTCGGGTTTGCGGACCCCTCCAACATGCTGACATGGCATTCATGCCGAATGGTTGGTGAGTTGGCACGTGCCGAGCTGAAGTGTATTTATTACTAATTTTCTTATAAATACGTGGATTTCCACGTCATTCTTACCATTCATATTTTTAATTCGTGGATTTTTTGCATGCTCTTCCGCTTTCAAAACCCGCAAACTCGCATTGCCCGATTGGATCGTTTGTTTTTTATCTTACCTGTCTCGAATCGAAGGTATTTTTCTTCCCTTCTTTATTCTTGATTTTTATGAATCGATTGCGCGTATTTTCTTCCCAATTTCTTGCCAGTTGTTGAAGGTTTTCTTCCCTTCTTCTTTCTGTGTTGTTTTGGAAAGGGTTTTGGGTTTTTAGGGTTTATTTTCTTTTTGAGACTATCAATTGATGCTGTTTCTTCCAAAATTCTAATTATATGCATGATGTATGGAATATGAATAACAAAAAAGAAAGGAAGTTGTATATGTGAAAATTCGAGAAAGACTCTGTTTTTGTTTCCCGGATTTTGAAGACTGTTTTGCAGATTCAAAGGCCCAGAGTATAAAGGAAGCTTGAAGTATCGCAGTTTCTCAACATTCCGACCTCAACAGTAAGTGTCGGGAATCTCTAAAGTTCTGACCTCAACAGTGGGCGCCGGGTTTCCTCCCGTGTCCACCATTAACAGTGAGTGCCGGGTTTACGACTGTTTCCGTCATCAAAGGCAAGTGTCGGGCTTTGCCAAAGTTCCGACAGATCAAACTTGTCGGGTTCTCAGGGTTTTCCGACATCCTCTTCAGCGTGTCGGGTTCTTCTCTTCTTCCAGCGCATTCAGTCAATCCGGATTTCCAGTTTGAACAGCATCACCTGAGTTCCGAGTCTTTCTCCCTCCACATTCTTCATGTCGGACCCTGGTCCATCTCAGGAGAAGGCCGAGAAGTCTAGCAGGATGAAGTACAAATTTAAGAAACCAGAATCCCCATCATATATTGATTGTAATTATGATATCAGGGATACTGAACTTGGCAACATAGATATGGACGACTTTTGGAATAGGGTGAAGAGTTCCTCTCAAACCCCATGGATGATGGCTTTAGCTAACAGTGGCTTGCCCCTTGTAGCAGGCTTTCCCATGTCTGCCCAATGTCCAGAGTTTGTTTTGGCTCGTGCGTCCAGTTACGACTCGGCTTCTCGTTCAGTAAGGAATCAGGCTGGTGAGGTAGTTATCAAACTAGATGGAGCTTATTTTGATGATCTCCTGAAACTACCTAATTTCGAGGAGTATGGGGACCTAGACATCAAGTCGGCTCAGAAGGCCTGGGACAGTAACCAGGAAAATTGCATTAAGGATGTCAATAAGAAGTTCTTGGTCAAAGCTAAACCGGTAATATCTAGATTTCCAAGAACTATTCCTAGATGTGATTTCATACAAGAAATCAATGACATTATCACCCTGCTGAGCCGGGTTTTTGGCTTGCCGGAATCAAATTTATTTCATGGATGGATGTATCAGTTTATGGTCACCATCAAGAAGAACCAGCAAGGGATTGACTGGGGAACCCTTATCAGTAATGAGATTGACTCTCAGATGACGAGGGTCTTATCGACCAGAAAGTTTTATATGTTCTCATATGTGGCCTATGCAGCAGCTGGGATGAGGAGCTATCCCGGACTGGATACTAAAGGGAGCAGAACGACAAACCCAATCTATAAGTATTATCCTCAAATAACAAAGAAGGGGTCCAAGGATCATTTTAGGAGGGTGAATGACGCCTTTTTCTATGAGAACATCTGCCGGCTGAACCCAGGGCTAGGAAAGACAAGAGTCTCAGACGAGGCTTGGACTGAAGTATCTAAATGGGGGTGTATCTTCTTGCAATTCAAGAAGTTTACATATCTTCAAACAGTCATGTACTCAGGAGAGCCTTTCTGTCTGCCTCGCTATCTAGGGGATAGATTGATATAGCTAGAATTGGTCAGACAGCTATTGGATTTTCACAAATTCCAACAGAGCAAGCATAAGGCAGCAGTATCCTTCCCAATTTCTATTGGGAGATATACTTGCTCGACAGTGGCAAAGGCTAAAAATGTTGAATGTGAACTCCAGGAGAAATTAAAGAAGCATATGAAGTCTCGGGATGGTTTTGACATCCGAGGAGTACTTAGAACCTATGGAGCCCAACATCTGCACAGGCCCGACATTGAGGATATCTGGGTGGATCTGCGTAACGAAGTTGCAGTTCGCAGAAAAGATAATAGTAGGTTAACTATTAATGAGATTCAGACGCTAGAGCTTTCTGATTTGCCAGATGGCACAACTGACAATGAAAGTGTGTTGGATATGTCCTATGATGGGCTTAATGAAGATCGATACGTTTTCCCGCCTATTGATTGGTCGGCCAGCGAAAAAGCCTCTATCACAGATAGGTCGCCTCTCATTCTTGCTCGCACCAAAAAATGGCTCTCTTCTTGGGGCATGAATTTTAAAGATGACAAGTTTCCAAAGTTAGCTGAAACGGAGGTGGGGCCCTCCCAAAAGAAAAAGGACAAAGAATCTACTGGGGGGTCTATAAAAATCAGGATTCCCAAGAAGAAGAAGAAAGACAATCTCTTCTCTTCATTGTCTCCTTCCAGCTCAAAGGTGGTTGTGCCAGAACCCACTGATAGCCATGCTGAAGAAAAATATGCCATTCTCACTGGAAAAATTAAGGACGAGCGAGCGGAGAGCTTCGAAGCCATTAAACGGCCATTTCTCAAGCTCCAATGTGGGTGAAACCTAGGTTGATAAAGACTTAACCTTTATGATTTTGACAGGTCAAGAAGAGAGCATTTAGGGATCCTCACCCCAAATAATGCAACAACTGATGAAGTAACCAATGATTTCTTTAGTCAATCCTCAAAGGACTATGAAATCAAATATTCATTTGTTGAAAAAACAATTCTTTGTGGTTATTCGAGCTTTGAATAAATTCAAGCATATGTTATCCAACAACATAATTCACCTAATGGTGTCTCATCCAAGCGTCAAGAAATTTTTACTGAACAAAGAGATGAATGAAAAGTGTGCTAGACGGATCACGAAGGTGATGGAGAATGACGTGCATATCAAAGTTACCAAACTTGTCAGAGGAAGGTTTACCGAAACAACTGTTGTAAGACATGGAATCAAAAGTCGCGATGAGACACATTGCTCCTAGACACTGGGATTTTGAAAGAGTGATTGATCAAGTTGAAATGGTGATCCAAAATGAAGAATTTCCCTTCTCAGGAGACTCAGAATATGGATAAAAATAAAAGATAGGACTTTCAGTTCTTCATTCTATTCCCATATGTTTGATATATATTGTTCTCTTTAAAAAGGATTTTGTTTTCCCCGTTTTGAGGTTCAAGGACAAAACGATCGGATACCACTACAAAAAAATTTTCGAAGTGGTGAGTGAGTGATTTTGCATTTGGCCTTTTAGAGAAATATCGGGTTTCGGTGTGTACTAAAAGTTGACATAAGTTTTAACATGCTTTATGTCTTAGTCTTCGAAACCCGAAACCCGCCTTTATTAAGGAAGAAAATCCTTTGAAATTGAAAATTGGGTTTTCGGAAAAAATTAACGCATCGGAACGTACATAAGTTAAAAAATGTTTTATGACATCTGACTTCCGAACCCGAGACCCGCCTTTGTATTGAGAAGACCCTTTGTATTCGGGTTTTCGGAAACCCCCAAAGCACGGAACATCCATGATCCAAAACACTGTTTTATGAGCCATGTCTCCGGATTCCCGAAGTCCGTAAATCCTTTGTTTTCGGTTTTCGGGGCTATGTAGCACCTAAGCACTTCAGTTTGTGCTCTATGTTTCCGAAAACCCGAAACTCAGAATTGCACTAAATTTCTCGCTGTCAGGGTTTTGCGGACCCCTCCAACATGCTGACATGGCATTCATGCCGAATGGTTGGTTAGTTGGCACGTGCGAGCTGAAGTTGTATTTACTTACTATTTTCTTATAAATCGTGGATTTCCACCGTCATCCCCCGCACCATTCATATTTTTAATTCGTGGATTTTTTGCATGCTCTTCCGCTTTCAAAACCCGCCAAACTCGCATGACCGATTGGACGTTTGTTTTTTTGTATCTTACTGTCTCGATCGAAGGTTATTTTTCTTGCCCCTTCTTTATTCTTGATTTGATGGAATAGATTCCTTGAGCGTATTTTTCTTCCAATTTTGCCCAGTTGTGAAAGGTTTTTTTCCCTTCTCTTTATGTGTGTTTTGGAAAGGGTTTGGGGTTTTTTTTAGGGTGAGTTTCTTTTTGAGACTATCAATTGATGCTGTTCTTCCAAATTCTATTATATGCTTGATGTAGGAATATGGAATAACAAAAAAGAAGGAAGTTGTATATGTGAAAATTCCCCGAGAGAAGACTCTATTTGTTTTTGTTTCCCGGATTGTGAGACTGTTTGCAGATTCAAAGGCCACAGGAGTATAAAGGAAGCTTGAAGTATCGCAGTTTCTCAACATTCCGACTCAACAGTAAGTGTACAGGGAATCCTAAAGTTATGAACTCAACAGTGGGCGCGGAGTTCCTCCGTGTCCACAATAACTAGTGAGTGCCCGGGTTTACGACTGTTCCGTCATCAAAGGCAAGTCCAGTGTCGGGCTTTGCCAAAGTTACGACAGATCAAACTTGTTCGGGGTTCTCAGGGTTTTTTACGACATTCTCTTCAGCGTGTCGGGTCTTTCTTCTTCCAGCGCATCCTCAGTCAATCGATTTCCAGTCGTGAACAGCATCACGAGTCCGAGTCTTCTCCCTCAAATTCTCATGTCGGAACCCTGGTCATTCAGGAAGAAGCCACGAAGTCTCAGCAGGATGAAGTACCAAATTTAAGAAACCAGATCCCCAGTCATATATTGATGTAATTAGGATATTCAGGATACTGAAACTTGGCCAACATAGATATGGACGACTTTTGGACTAGGGTGAGAAGAGTCCTCTAAACCCCAGGATGATGGCTTTAGCTAACCGTGGCTTTCGCCCCTTTGTAGCAGGCCTTTCCCATGTCTGCCCAATGTCCAGAGTTGTTTTGGATCGTGGTCCAGTTAAGACTCGGCTTCTCGTTCAGTAAGGAATAAGGCTGGTGAGGTAGTTATCAAACTAGATGGAGCTTATTTTGATTGATCTCCTGAAACTACCTAATTTCGAGAGGATAGGAGTATGGGACCTAGACTCAAGTCGGTAACAGAGGCCGGGGACAGTAAACAGGAAAATTGCAATTAAGGACTGTCAATAAGAGTTCTTGGTCAAAAGCTAAACCCGGTTGGGGGTGTAAATCTAGATTTCACAAGAACTATTACATAGAGTGATTTCAGACAAAGAAATCAAGAATTATCACCCTGCTGAGCCGGGTTTTGGCTTGCCGGAATCAATTTATTTCAGGATGGACTTGTGTATCAGATTTATGGTCACCATAAAAGAAGAACCAGCAAGGGAGTTCCCTGGGGAAACCTTATCAGTAATGAGATTGACTTCTCCGATGACGAGGGTCTAATCGACCAGAAAGTTTTTATATGTTCTCATATGTGGAAGAGCAGCAGCGGGGATGAGAAAGTATCCGGGAATGGATACTAAAGGGAGCAGAACGACAAACCCCATCTATAAGATTATCCTCAAATAACAAAGAAGGGTAAAAGGATCACCTTAGGAGGGTTGTGTGTGAATGACGCCTTTTTTCTATGAGAACATCTGCCGGGCTGACCCAGGGACTATGGAAGACAAGAAGTCTCAGACGAGGCTGGAACTGAAGTATCTAAATGGGGGGTTCTTCTTGCCAATTCAAGAAGTTTACATATCGTCAAAAAGTCGTGTATCAAGGAGAGCCCTTCTGTATGCCCTCGCATATCTAGTGGAAGCTTGAAGTGAATTGGTTTCTCAGCAGCTATTGGATTTTCACACAATCCAACAGAGCAAGCATTTCAGGCAGCATATCATTCCCAATTTCTATTGGGAGATATACTTGTCGACAGTGGCAAAGGCTTTTATAAAAATGTTGAATTGTGAACTCCAGGAGAATTAAAGAAGCATATGAAGTATCGGGATGGTTTGGGCATCCGAGGAAGGAGTACTTAGAACTATGGAGCCAACATTGCACAGGCCCGACTGAGGATATTCTGGGTGGATCGCGAACGATATTGCAGTTCGCCAGAAAAGATAATCGTAGGTTAAAATATTATGAGATTCAGACGCTTAGAGCTTTCTGATTTGCCAGATTCGGGAAACAACTGACAAGGGAAAGTGTGTGGGATCTGTTTCCTATGATGGGCTTAATGGAAGAATCGATACGTTTTCCCGCCGACTTTGATTGTACAGCCAGCGAAAAAAACGCCTCTATCACAGAATACGGTCGCCTTAATTATGCTCGCACCAAAAAATGGCCTCTCAGTTCTTGGGGCTCATGAATTTTTAAAGATGACAAGTTTCCAAAGTTAGCTGAAACGGAGGTGGGGCCCTCCCAAAAGATGGAAAAGGACAAGAATCTACTGGGGCGTCTAAAAACATCAGGATTCACAAGCAAGAAGAAAGAAGACAAATATCTTAATTGTTCTCAAGCTCAAACGGTGGTTTGTGCCAGACATTACCAAAACCCCAGGAAATAGGGGAGATTAATTGAGAAGAAGGAGGAAGCCAGCTTCTTGACTTTCCACCATTTGCGGATTGCTCAACTGAGAGACCTTACCTAGTGCATTTCAAGGCTCCTTGGAAACTGAAATCTGTGCTCCCCCTCAACAGACCACGTCAGCCTACTCCATCACCGTCACTCTCGTCAAGCATGGCCAATATTTTTCCGGGATCTCACCCTCTCCTATGGGAACCCAAGTGATCACCCACACTTCCCCCACATACCTGTTGCCTTCTATTCATCTGCCACTACTACCCCGTTGGCTGTTGTTCCCCATCCAATAGTAGAATCTTCGCCCCTTGAGAGTAGAATACCAGGGACTACAACATTGACAGTGTCTTGAAAACCACAATGGCTACTCGAGCAAACTCCGAGGAAGAGGGAAAGTGATTGTACCCCTACCAGCCTTGATTTCAGTCACTCAGGCTTCTACTGCGAAATCAGCCAAGAAACAAAACAGTTGCAAGGTTTTGGTGGATGCTTCAGGAGATTAAGTTCGCGAGATTGCCTCCCTCAGCTGACAAAAACTAGAGATGATGTAACAGTGCTGATACAGGGTAACCAGGGTGGCTCTAGGAAATGCAGCAAAGGGGGCGCCAGCAAGAGGCAAGATTCCAGAGGACGGCATGTGCCAAAAGTTGAAAAACCAAAGGACAGCAGAAATGAGCGTAAGGAAACAAGTGGCGAGCCAGTGATGAGGCAGGTGACAGAGGTTTGATTAAACTGCTCAACACCCCTGGAATCCATACCATCTTCTTCTGTATCTGTCGGATTCGATTCTCATCGGTTGCCTTACGAGTGAGAAGATTGATTGATAACAGGAAAGGGGTGGTTGTTGAATGGATCCAAAGTTGCGTCCGAAGCCCTGTTATTAGGATTAGAATTGCCAGACAGAAGGGAATCAGGAATCTCAAGGTTCAGGGGGATGCGGAGCTGATTGTTAATCAGGTCAGGGGTATATATCAGGTGAAAAATGATCGGTTGAGGCATTACAGGAACAAAGTTTTGGGGGATAGTATAGAATGCTTTGATGCATTTTCTATTAAGGCAGTTTTAAGAGATTATAATGACAAGGCTGATTCTTTGGCCGTATCTGCATCTCTTCTTCTTCCTCATCCTCAGTTCAAGCAAGACACATACTCTATCGAGATTGTGTACCGCCCTAGCGTCCCCAGATAATGCAACTCACTGGCAGGTGTTCAATGATGATCGACAGGTGTTGGCTTTTCTAGAAAAGGCTGACAATTTCAGTGAGCTATATTTTGAAGGTTCAGAATCAGCCTTTCGTGAAACTATTTCAGATCCATATCAAGAGGTTGATGGTGAATTTATCCAGCTGAAAGGCAACAAGATACCAAAAGGTCTGGTTTCTCTGGAGGGTCTGTTTGACAAGCATGATCGCTTTATCCAAAACAAAAGGCAAGTTGAAGGAGCTTCTTCCTCTGAAGTAGATCAAATCAATCTAGGTTCATCTGATCAACCTCGGATGGTGAATATCGGTAAATGTTGTTCTCCTGAAGAGAAGGTAAGATTCACTTCGCTTTTGAAGAAATACATCGATGTGTTGGCCTGGTCTTATGCAGATTTGAAATCCTTCAAGCCCAAAGATGTACAGCACAGTATCCCTTTGAAGCCTGATGTCAAGCCGTATAGACAGAAGCAAAGACATTACAATCCGAAGATTTCAGGGACTAATCCTGGCAGAAATTCAGAAGATGTTAGATGCTAGAATTATTTTCCCAATCCATCACTCCACTTGGATTGCAAACATTGTTCCTGTCAGGAAGAAGAATGGCGAGATCCGGATTTGTGTTGACTTCCGAACTTGAATCAGTCCTCGCTGAAGGATAACTATCCCTTGCCTATCATGGATCAGGTATTACAAACTGTAACTGGATCGGAAATGTTATCCATGCTCGACGGGTTTTCGGGATATAATCAAGTCGAAGTAACCACAGAAGATCAACACAAGACAGCTTTCACGACCCCATGGGGTACCTTTGCTTACAGGAGGATGCCATTCGGCTTGATCAACGCCGGAGCTACTTTTCAGAGAGCTATGGACTAGCATTCAGAGATCTGATGGGCAAGGTCATAGTCGTGTATTTGGATGACTTGACCGTTTTCTAAAAAAGTGGAGTGATCATTATGGTCATTTAGAACAGGTACTTTTAAGATGCAGACGTCACGGGATTTCATTGAATCCTAAGAAGTCCATGTTCGGGGTACAGAAGGAAAGCTGCTGGGTCATATATTGTGACTAGAGAAGGAACTAAAATTGACCCAGAAAGGGTAAAGGCTATTCAGAGCCTTACCTTGCCCACAAGTAAAACAGGAGTTCATTCTTTCTTCGAAAAGGTTAATTTCTTGAGAAGATTTGTACCTGATTTTGCTGACAAAACCAAGGATATCCTTGGAATGATGAAAGGTAAAATTCCCATTTCGATGGAGTACAGAAGGGAAGCTTTCATTTGAAGAAATCAAAAAGGCAGTTGCTTGCGCTCCTGTCTTAGTATGTCCAGACTTCAAGAAAGATTTCATCATGTATAGCTATGCTTCTGCCCACACAGTGTCAGCGATCCTGATGCAGGAAAAAATGGAGAAGGCATTGAAGCTCCTATCGCATTCATGAGCTTGTCCGTTGAAAGAGCATGAATTGAAGATGTCGCAGATTGAAAAACATGCTTATGCGGTGGTGCGAGCGGTGAAGCATTTCAGGTACTATGTGCTGAATTCCCATACTCGTGTTCTCGTTCCTGATACTGCTATTAAATCCATTCTAACTCAACAAGAGCTGGGAAGCCAACGAGGTACTTGGATTGCTAAGGTTCAGGAGTATGACTTGGACATCAAACCTACCAAGTTGGTACGAGGAAGGGGGCCTGTGTCAATTGATTGCAGAGAATCATGCTGAAGCAGAGTGTGAAAAGAATCAAGATACTTCTTCAGAGCTGCCTATGGTGCTTTTTGTGAGTACGACCGATGAATGGTACACGGACATTGCTTTCTTCTTAACTTATGGTGAATGCCCTCCATTTAAATCAAAAAGAGAAGAGGACCGTCAAGTTGAGATCTGCGAAATACCTTTTGTGGAATAATGCAATATACAAGAAAGGTATTGATGGTGTCTTCTTGCGTTGTGTGTTGATAAATCACAACAGGAAAAGTTATTAGAATCCTTTCATAGCCTAGCATGCGGAGGACATTTTTCGTCCTCTGTAACAGCATATAAGATCTTACGGGCTAGGTATTATTGGCCTACTCTTTTCCGGGATTCAGCAGAATGGGTGTCTAAATGTGAAGCTTGTCAACATTTTTGTTGGTCATCCCAAGCTAGCAGCTCTTCCTCTGAAGCCTGTGGTGATTGAAGAACCTTTTTGCCAATGGGGGATTGATTTTATCGGAACATTGAATCCTGCTTCCAGTGCTGGACACAACTATGTGCTGACTACTACAGATTATTTTACCAAGTGGGTAGAGGCTGTACCAATCAAGCAAGCAACTTCTGAAGCTGTTTGCAAGTTCCTGAAAAAAAAATAATCGTCAGATTTCGGTGTGCCTCATAAGATTGTAGCGGATAATGCCTCTAACTTCTCGTCACATGAGTTAACAGAATTCTGCTATGGATTCGGCATTACTTGGCTCATCATCTGACTATTATCCCCAGGGCAATGGGCAAGCTGAGTCCAGCAATAAGAATCTGGTTACTATAATCAGGAAACTAGTAGATGAAAATCAGAGGACATGGCACAAAGCATTGTATGATGCGTTGTGGGCTGATCGGATCACTCCAAAGCGAGCCATAGGGATGTCCCCTTTTCAATTGCTATACGGGATTGATGCTGAAATTCCTATCTCAGTAGAATTGCCGGCCTTGCAGTTGGCGAAAGCGGTTGAAGATGTAGCTTTCAGAATTCTATCGAAAAGAGGGTTATGTACCTAACCAGGCTAGAAGAAGAGAATCAATTAAGGTGGTTGATCGTATAGCAGATCATCAGAGCAGGGTGAAGAAGATTTTTGATAAAAAATCAAAGCAGCGTGACTTCCAGATTGGAGACCTGGTGTTGCTTTGGGATAAAAGGAGAGAACAGAAAGGAATGCATGGAAAAATTTGATTCTTTATGGAAAGGACCTTTCAAGATCCACGAGTTTGAATGGTGAAAATAGTTTCCTTCTATCATATCTAGATGGAGGGTTACTCCCTTTGCCTTTCAGTGGACAACATCTAAAGCTGTTCCACCATTAATGCAAGATGCTCTCTTGCATTGTACATATTTTGCTTTTTGTTGTGTGTTTGCTTTTTTTTTTCTTTCTTTCTTTCTTTCTTTTTTTTTTTGGTTTTTTTCTTCTTGACCCCGTAGCCCAATGAATAAGACCAGAGAGATTCTGAGTTCTCTTCCTTTGGTATTACAAAGAAAGTCCCCAACTGGAGCCAGCTGTTATCCCCGTTTTGAGTTCACGACAAAATCGATCGGATAACCCCTACAAAATTTTCGAAGTGATTTTGCATTATGGCCTCTTTTAGAGAAAAAATCGGGTTTTCGGGTGTTACTAACAGCTTGACATAAGTTTTAACATGCTTTATGTCTTATGTCCTCCGAAACCCGAAACCCGAAACCCCTTGTATTGAGAAAAATCCTTTGTAATCGGGTTTTTTCGGAAATTCAACGCATCGGAACATACTTGAGTAAACATGCTTTGTGTCGCGTGACTTCCGAAACCCGAGACCCGCCTTGTATTGAGAAACCTTTGTATTCGGTTTTCGGAACCCCATCGGAACATCCATGATCCAAAACATGTTTTATGCGCCATGTTCTCCGATTCCCGAAGTCCGCTCAATCCTTTGTAATTCGGGTTTTTTCGGGGCTATGTAGCAACATAAGCACTTCATGTTTTGTGCTCTATGTTTTCCGAAACCCGAAACCCCCGAATGCACTAAATCTCTCGTGTCGGGTTTTCGGACCCTCCAAACATGCTGACATGGCATTCATGCCGAGTGGTTGGTGAGTTGGCACGTGCCGAGCTGAAGTGTATTTATTACTAATTTTCTTATAAATACGCGGATTTCCACGTCATTCTTACCATTCATTCATTTTTAATTCGTGGATTTTTTTCATGCTCTTCCGCTTTCAAAAAACCCGCAAAACTCTCGCATTGCCCGATTGGATCGTTTGTTTTCGATCTTACCTTTCTCGAATTGAAGGTATTTTTCTTTCCTTCTTTATTCTTGATTTTTATGGATCGATTGCGCGTATTTTTTCCAATTTCTTGCCAGTGTGAAGGTTTTTCTTCCTTCTTCTTTCTGTGTTGTTTTGGAAAGGGTTTTGGGTTTTTAGGGTTTTTCTTTTTTTTGAGACTATCAATTGGTGTTGTTTCTTCCAAAATTCTAATTATATGCATGATGTGTATGGAATATGAATAACAAAAAAGAAAGAAGTTGTATATGTTTGGAAAATTCAAAGAAAAGACTCTTTTTTTTTCCCGGATTTTGAAGACTTTTTTTGCAGATTCAAAAGTCCGAAGTATATTGGAAGCTTGAAGTATCGGGGTTTCTCAACATTCCGACCTCAACACTAAAGTGTCGGGAATCTCCGAAGTTCCGTCATCAAAAGTGGGCGCGGGTTTCTCCCAAAGTCCGCCATTGAAAGTGAGTGCGGGTTTCCGCCATTGTTTTTCCGCCATTTCCGAAATCAAAAGCAAGTGGGGGCTTTGCCAAAGTTCCGACAGCAAACTTCGGGTTCTCAGGGTTTTCCGACATCCTCTTCTGCGTGTCGGGTTCTTCTCTTTCTTCCGCGCATTCAGTCAATCAGGGATTTCCAGTGTGAACAGCATCTCCTGAGTTCCGAGTCTTTCTCCCTCCAACATTCTTCATGTCGGACCCTGGTCCATCTCAGGAGAAGGCCGAGAAAAAATCTAGCAGGATGAAATACAAAATTTAAGAAACCAGAATCCCCATCATATATTGATTGTAATTATGATATCAGGGATACTGAACTTGGCAACATAGATATGGACGACTTTTGGAATAGGGTGAAGAGTTCTCTCAAACCCCATGGATGATGGCTTTAGCTAACAGTGGCTTGCCCCTTGCAGCAGGCTTTCCCCATGTCTGCCCAATGTCCAGAGTTTGTTTTGGCTTGTGCATCCAGTTACGACTCGGCTTCTCGTTCCGTAAGGAATCAGGCTGGTGAGGTAGTATCATCAAACTAGATGGAGCTTATTTTGATGATCTCCTGAAAACTACCTAATTTCGAGGAGTATGGGGACCTAGACATCAAGTCGGCTCAGAAGGCCTGGGACAGTAACCAGGAGGAAATTGCATTGCATTAAGGATGTCAATAAGAAGTTCTTGGTCAAGGCAAAACCAGTAATATCTAGATTTCCAAGAACTATCCCTAGATGTGATTTCATACAAGAAATCAATGACATTATCACCCTGCTGAGCCGGGTTTTTTGGCTTGCCGGAATCAAATTTATTTCATGGATGGATGTATCAGTTTATGGTCACCATCAAGAAGAACAGCAAGGGATTGACTGGGGAACCCTTATCAGTAATGAGATTGATTCTCAGATGACGACGGTCTTATCGACCGGAAAGTTTTATATGTTTCATATGTGGCCTATGCAGCAGCTGGGATGAGGAGCTATCCCGGACTGGATACTAAAGGAAGCAGAACGACAAACCCAGTCTATAAGTATTATCCTCAAATAACAAAGAAGGGGGGTCCAAGGATCATTTTAGGAGGGTAAATGACGCCTTTTTCTACGAGAACATCTGCCAGCTGAACCCAGGGCTAAGAAAGACAAGGGTCTCAGACGAGGCTTGGACTGAGGTATCTAAATGGGGATGTATCTTCTTACAGTTCAAGAAGTTTACCTACCTTCGAACAGTCATGTACTCAGGGAGAGCCTTTCCGTCTGCCTCGCTATCCAGGGGATAGATTGATATAATAGAATTGGTCAGACAGCTATTGGATTTTCACAAATTCCAACAGAGCAAGCATAAGGCAGCAGTATCCTTCCCAATTTCTATTGGGAGATATACTTGCTCAACAGTGGCAAAGGCCAAAAATGTTGAATGTGAACTCCAGGAGAAATTAAAGAAGCATATGAAGTCTCGGGATGGTTTTGACATCCGAGGAGTACTTAGAACCTATGGAGCCCAACATCTGCACAGGCCCGACATTGAGGATATCTGGGTGGATCTGCGTAACGAAGTTGCAGTTCGCAGAAAAGATAATAGTAGGTTAACTATTAATGAGATTCAGACGCTAGAGCTTTCTGATTTGCAGATGGCACAACTGACAATGAAAGTGTGTTGGATATGTCCTATGATGGGCTTAATGAAGATCGATACGTTTTCCCACCTATTGATTGGTCGGCCAGCGAAAAAGCCTCTATCACAGATAGGTCGGCTCTCATTCTTTGCTCGCACCAAAAAAAATGGGCTCTCTTCTTGGGGCATGAATTTTAAAGATGACAAGTTTCCAAAGTTGGCTGCTTCGGAGGGTGGGGGGCCCCAAAAGAAAAAGGACAAAGAATCTTCTGGGGGGGTCTATAAAAATCAGGATTCCCCAAGAAGAGGAAAGAAAAAAGAAAATCTCTTCAATTGTTTCTCCAGCTCAAACGGTGGTTGTGCCAGAATCACCAACACCACCAGAAATAGGGAGATTAATTTAGAAGAAGGAGGAAGCCAGCTCTTGACTTCACCATTTGCTGATTGCTCAACTGGAGAGACCTTATCTCTTGCATTCAAGGCTTTGGAAATGAATCTGTGCCTCCCCCCCAACAACCACACCACTTCACCTCCCTCCTCATTCCCCATCCACTTCTTTCAAGCATGGCCAATATTTTCTCTGGGCTCTCACCCCTCTCTGCTGGAAACCCAAGTGATCACCAACACTCCCCCACAACCTGTGCCTCTATTCATTGCATCTACTACTACCACGTTGGCTACTGTTCCCCCCCCTCCAATAGTAGAATCTTCCCCTTGAGAGTAGAATACCAGTTACTACAACATTGGCAATTTCCTCTGATACACCACAATGGCTACTCGAGCAAAACTCCGAGGAAGAGGAAAGTGATTGTACCCCTACCAGCCTTTGATTTCAGCTCACTCAGCTTCTACTGCGAGATCAGCCAAGAAACCCAAAACAATTTCAAGGGTTTTGGTGGATGCTTCAGGAGATAAGTTCGCAGAGATTGCCACTCCCTCAGCTGACAAAACTAGAGATGATATAACAGCTGCTGATTACCAGGTAACCAGGGTGGCTCTAGGTAAAGTGACAGCAAAAGGGGCGCAGCAAGATGCAAAGGATTCCGTAGACGTCCTGTGCCAAAAGTTGAAAGAAACAAAGGACAGCAATGAGCTTAAGGAAAAAGTGGAGCAGTTGACAGAGGTTTTGATTAAACTCTCAAACCCCTGGAATCCATACCATCTTCTTCTGTATCTGCCGGATTCGATTTCTCATCGGTGCCTACGATTGAGAAGATTGCTAAAAAAGGGTGGGTGGTTGATGAATGGATCCAAAAGTTGCTCCAACAGGGGAAGGAAGTAATTCAAGACGTGGTGAAAGTTCATCAGTCTTTGGGGGAGATTCAGAAGGAAGGAGAGAAGATGGATGAGGATTCACTGAAGAAATTGGACAGCTTGATTTGACTTGTGAAGCTCTCCAAGTGCTAAAGCAAATACCAGCACATCTCTTGGTAGAAGAAGGCGTTCTTCCACATACAGATAAACACTTTCAGCTGATCAAGGCCATCAAGTTCAGAGTAAAGATTCTCAACGAAGCCTGCAGCAAGTTGAGAGAATCAAGGGATAAATTGATCGATGGGAAAAGTGATCTGGAAGAAGAATTGCTAAAGATTTGTCCAAAGGTGTCAGTTGGGAACTCAGGTATCCTATCAGCAGATGATCTCTTCAAACAAGTTCAAGAGAATCTGTTCAGCATGAACCTGTACATGGATTTGACCTTGAAGTCATTGGTCAGTTTGTAAGGATTGAGCATACTTTGGAGGCCTTAAGAAAGCTCAGCAAAAGGATTGAAAAAGCTTCCCGGCACTGCCAGTGATGTTCATGAGACCTGCGAAATGTGGAATGATCATTCCACTGCACCTGATGAGAATGAAATGCAAGGCATTATTCGGAAGTCCAGGAGTTTTCGGAACAAACAGTCTCAGCTGGAGGAAGAAAAAAGAAGAAGCAAAAGATGATGATGATCGGATTAAGTCCCAACGTCCCATGTCATTTCTATTTTTAGATTGACATGTCTTTTTTATTTCCGTTTTTCATATTTTTAATTTCATACTTTGACTTGATCTCCTGCGTGAGAGAGTCATGCAAAACTGAACTCCAGTTAACATGCTACTTTTTAGGATCTGTCCTGTTTTATCTCTAGCTTCTTTTGTTATAAATAAGGGATGCCTGTGCATTCAAAAGGGTCGAGAATTTTTGAAGCATTAAGAGGCTATTGGAAAGGAGAAAAAAACTTTGTGTTTTCTTTCAATCATTTTGAAGAATAGAAGTTGATATTTTTTACAGACTTTGTGTTGTGAAATATATCTTATTTAAGACAGTGTTCTTATGTTCATGATCTTAAAGCTATTTTGCATAGAATCTCAGTGTTTCTAATTATCTCGGACACTATATCTGTGATCTAAAACTCGTATGATTATTTCGTGCTCTGTGTTTACTCGAAAGAAAATACGTTTCTCTCCCATTTCTTTTCTACCGTGCTTCTTTCACTGTAACAGTTTCTAACCTATTTCACTTACGAAAGCAATATCCTTGAATCGTGTGAATGGATTTCGGGATTTCATCCCAACCCCCAATGGTTAGATTAGTGTGAATATTGTATATATTATTTACTGTGTTTTAGATTAAATTGATCCACTCTTTGAGTTACTGCAACAGCATAATTTCAGCCTTTCTCCCAACAGCGTTGTCTCTAACCGAGCCAGAAGTTCTTCACCTGTTCGGAGAGATCGGATCCCTGAAGAACGGGAACCATCTGCAACTTGTCGTGCACTACTCTTGTCTGATACCTGGATCCCTGTACGCACTCTTTTCAGAAGGATGGCGATTCAACCTGTGCCTTGGGGTGCAGTTATTGGTCCTCTTTCCTTGACTCCTCCATTGAATGAGTTACCACGTGGATCTCGTAAAACATTCCCAAGTTCAATGGGGATGGGAAGCAGCATCCTGATGAGCATATTGCATCTTTCTTTGTTGCATGCGGTGTCCTCGGAGTAGCCCACGAAGATTGTCTCCGTTCGGCTCTTCGTTGAAACATTGCAGGGGAGTAGTAGCTGAATGGTTTTACCACCTCCTGATGCATGCATGTCCAGATTGGGCTACCATGCGGACCAAGTTTGAGGCACGTTTCAAACCAGCTGAAGATTCTCATGCTTTGTTAGCTCAGCTCACACATATGAAGAAGGAATCGCATGAACCTATGCGGGAATTCGTGGCTAAGTTCAATAAGCTGATCCGGAAAATTCTAGTAATAGCTGTAACCAACTCTGGAAAACCAAAAATGCTTTTTCATCAATGCTCAACCCCCTGATATAAGCTTTTTATTACGAAGGGTCGGTTATCCCAGATTTGGCTACTGCTCAGTCAACAGCTACTGAAATAGAGGATGATCTCATCTTCCCGGAAGGATCAAGAAAGATATACCCAAAATCAAAAATCAAGGTTCTTCTCAAGGTAATACTGACCCTATGTTTCAAAAAATGACTAATGATTTGATTGCTTTAAAGAAGCAAGTGTCTCAGCAAGTGAGCAATGTTCCGTACCGGGATATCCCTAGGTGGAATTTTAATAACAATGGTGCACCTGCCAAAGATAGGCCACGGTTAGCTCCTGCTCAACCGAGGTTAGCAATTGAAGCTCCGCCTGTTAATGCAGCAGTGGAAATAATTGAAGAAGATGATGAACCAGAAGAACAAGATTCCCGTGAGGATTTCGAAGCTTCAGGATATGCTGATGAGTCTTATGATGAGTCAGCTGGCGACTCCAACATTGGTTATTTGGAATATGATGAAGATGAATGTGAGCCAGATGGTCAATCATTTGCTGTGTTCACTCAGTCCTAATCTCAGGTTCCCAGAAAGCCTCTGGAAAATACTAAGGAGAAGAATAAGGAACCCTCCTGTATCCATAGTCAAAAGGGGTACCCCTATTTCGGCGCAAACTGAAAGAGAGGTTACTAAAAAGACAGCTGCTCCTTATTCTCCTTCTCCTAAGGTCAGTGCCCCAGCACAAGCTCATATAATTAGAACTGAGCCTACTATCATTCCTTCTTACACTGCTTTCGATAGTATTGATCATGCAAAGAGAACCAAAATTCAAATGTCAGAAGCAGAATACCTTCAGTCGAATCCCAAACAATTGAAAAGCTGGTCAAGTTCATCAAAAGTAAAGCGGGCCGTTCCGTCACCTGCTAAAGGTCTCCTTTCAAATCCTACTCAACCCACACCTCAGAATAATCTGACCTCTACTTCTTCCTCAGGAAAGATTGAACCATTTTATTTGTCTCTACTTATAAATGGGTTTAAACTCAGCAATTGCATCATTGATTCAGGGGCCTCTGATAATGTTATGCCTGCAAAAGTGGCCCAAGCCCTCGGGCTTACTTTGACTAAGTCGTATGGACGATGCTATTCCATGGAAACTAAACAAGTCCCTCTGATTGGTCAAATTAAGGACGCACAGTTTGCATTTGTTGCCTTCCCTGAGAAGAGAGTAAAAATGACTATTCTGGTTGCTGATATCCCTGCGGCTTATGGTATTCTCTTGGGTAGAGGATTTTGTAAAGATGTCGGAGGAGAGATTAGTATGGATTGGACCAAAGCCAAGATCCCAGTCAAAGGGGTTCAACAGGTTCTTCATCCTGAACCGCAGGCAAAGTATTTGGTGACTAAATCAGATGATCCTAAGGCTCAGATTCTTTTCGAAGATGCTAGCTTCGGGAATTATTTCATGGCATCAGAGATACCCATTGTAGATGTGGAAGAGGAAGATCCCAATGCAATTTGGACGCTCGAATTTAATGGTAGCTGCTCAGCCTCTGGATCAGGCGCTGGTGTTGTTCTCATATCTCCTAGCTCCGAGATTTTTCCATCAGCTTATAAGTTGCAATTTGATAATACTAACAACACGGCCGAATATGAAGCCCTGTTATTAGGATTAGAATTGGCCACACAGAAGGGAATCAGGAATCTCAAAGTTCAGGGAGATGCGGAGCTGATTGTTAATCAGGTCAGGGGTATATATCAAGTAAAAAACGATCGGTTGAGGCATTACAGGAACACAGTTTGGGATAGTATAGAATGCTTTGATGCATTTTCTATTAAGGCAGTTTTAAGAGATTATAATGACAAGGCCGATTCTTTGGCCGTATCTGCATCTCTTCTTCTTCCTCATCCTCAGTTCAAGCAAGACACATACTCTATCGAGATTGTGTACCGCCCTAACGTCCCAGATAATGCAACTCACTGGCAGGTATTCAATGATGATCAATAGGTGTTGACTTTCCTAGAAAAGGCTGACAATTTCAGTGAGCTATATTTTGAAGGTTCGGAATCAGCCTTTCGTGAAACTATTTCAGAGCCATATCAAGAGGTTGATGGTGAATTTATCCAGCTGAAAGGCAACAAGATACCAAAAGGTCTGGTTTCCCTGGAGGGTCTGTTTGACAAACATGATCGCTTTATCCAAAACAAAAGGCAAGTTGAAGGAGCTTCTTCCTCTGAAGTAGATCAAATCAATCTAGGTTCATCTGATCAACCTCGGATGGTGAATATCGGTAAATGTTGTTCTCCTGAAGAGAAGGTAAGATTCATTTCACTTTTGAAGAAATACATCGATGTGTTGGCCTGGTCTTATGCAGATTTGAAATCCTTCAAGCCTAAAGATGTAAAGCACAGTATCCCTTTGAAGCCTGATGTCAAGCCGTATAGACAGAAGCAAAGACATTATAATCCGAAGATTTCAGGGACAATCCTGGCAGAAATTCAGAAGATGTTAGATGCTAGAATTATTTTCCCAATCCATCACTCCACTTGGATTGCAAACATCCCTGTCAGGAAGAAGAATGGTGAGATCCGGATTTGTGTTGACTTCCGTAACTTAAATCAGTCCTCACTGAAGGATAACTATCCCTTGCCTATCATGGATCAGGTATTACAAACTGTAACTAGATCGGAAATGTTATCCATGCTCGACTGGTTTTCAGGATATAATCAAGTCGAAGTAACCACAGAGGATCAACACAAGACAGCTTTCACGACCCCATGGGGTACCTTTGCTTACAGGAGGATGCCATTCGTCTTGATCAACGCCGGAGCTACTTTTCAGAGGGCTATGGATCTAGCATTCAGAGATCTGATGGGCAAGGTCATAGTCGTGTATTTGGATGACTTGACCGTTTTTTCTAAAAAGCGGAGTGATCATTATGGTCATTTAGAACAGGTACTTTTAAGATGCAGACGTCATGGGATTTCGTTGAATCCTAAGAAGTCCATGTTCGGGGTTATAGAAGGAAAGCTGCTGGGTCATATTGTGACCAGAGAAGGAACTAAAATTGACCCAGAAAGGGTAAAGGCTATTCAGAGCCTTACCTTGCCCACAAGTAAAACAGGAGTTCATTCTTTCTTCGGAAAGGTTAATTTCTTGAGAAGATTTGTACCCGATTTCGCTGACAAAACCAAGGATATCCTTGGAATGATGAAAGGTAAAATTCCATTTCGATGGAGTACAGAAGGGAAGCTGGCATTTGAAGAAATCAAAAAGGCAGTTGCTTGTGCTCCTGTCTTAGTATGTCCAGACTTCAAGAAAGATTTCATCATGTATAGCTATGCTTCTGCCCACACAGTGTCAGCGATCGTGATGCAGGAAAATGGAGAAGGCATTGAAGCTCCTATCGCATTCATGAGCTGTCTGTTGAAAGAGCATGAATTGAAGATGTCGCAGATTGAAAAACATGCTTATGCGGTGGTGCGAGCGGTGAAGCATTTCAGGTACTATGTGCTGAATTCTCATACTCGTGTTCTCGTTCCTGATACTGCTGTTAAATCCATTCTAACTCAACAAGAGTTGGGAAGCCAACGAGGTACTTGGATTGCTAAGGTTCAGGAGTATGACTTGGACATCAAACCTACCAAGTTGGTACGAGGAAGAGGCCTGTGTCAATTGATTGCAGAGAATCATGCTGAAGCAGAGTGTGAGAAGAATCAAGATACTTCTTCCGAGCTGCCTATGGTGCTTTTTGTGAGTACGACCGATGAATGGTACACGGACATTGCTTTCTTCTTAACTTATGGTGAATGCCCTCCACATTTAAATCAAAAAGAGAAGAGGACCGTCAAGTTAAGATCTGCAAAACACCTTTTGTGGAATAATGCAATATACAAGAAAGGTATTGATGGTGTCTTCTTGCGTTGTGTCGATAAATCACAACAGGAAAAGTTATTAGAATCCTTTCATAGCATAGCATGCGGAGGACATTTTTCGTCCTCTGTAACAGCATATAAGATCTTACGGGCTAGGTATTATTGGCCTACTCTTTTCCGGGATTCAGCAGAATGGGTGTCTAAATGTGAAGCTTGTCAACATTTCGTTGGTCGTCCCAAGCTAGCAGCTCTTCCTTTGAAGCCTGTGGTGATTGAAGAACCTTTTCGCCAATGGGGGATTGATTTTATCGGAACATTGAATCTTGCTTCCAGTGCTGGACACAACTATGTGCTGACTGCTACAGATTATTTTACCAAGTGGGTAGAGGCTGTACCAATCAAGCAAGCGACTTCTGAAGCTGTTTGCAAGTTCCTGAAAGAAAACATAATCGTCAGATTTGGTGTGCCTCATAAGATCGTAGCGGATAATGCCTCTAACTTCTCATCACATGAATTAACAAAATTCTGCTATGGATTCAGCATTACTCTGGCTCATTCATCTGACTATTATCCCCAGGGCAATGGGCAAGCTGAGTCCAGCAATAAGAATCTGGTTACTATAATCAGGAAACTAGTGGATGAAAATCAGAGGACATGGAACAAAGCATTGTATGATGCATTATGGGCTGATCGGATCACTCCAAAGCGAGCCATAGGGATGTCCCCTTTTCAATTGCTATACGGGATTGATGCTGAAATTCCTATCTCAGTAGAATTGTCGGCCTTACAGTTGGCGAAAGTGGTTGAAGATGTAGCTTTTCAGAATTCTATCGAAAAGAGGGTTATGTACCTAACCAGGCTAGAAGAAGAGTGAATCAAGGTGGTTGATCGTATATCAGATCATCAGAGCAGGGTGAAGAAGATTTTCGATAAAAAATCAAAGCAGCGTAACTTTCAGATTGGAGATTTGGTGCTACTTTGGGAGAAAAGGAGAGAACAGAAAGGAATGCATGGAAAGTTTGATTCTTTATGGAAAGGACCTTTCAAAATTCATCAGCTGAATGGCGAAAATAGTTTCCTACTATCATATCTGGATGGAGGACTACTTCCGTTGCCTTTCAGTGGGCAACATCTAAAGCTGTTCCACCATTAATGCAAGATGCTCTCTTGCATTGTACATATTTTGCTTTTGTTGTGTGTTTGCTTTTGGTTTTCTTTCTTTCTTCATTTTGTTTTGTTTTGGTTTTCTTCTTGACTCCGTAGCCCAATGGATAAGGCCCTAGTCTGCGAGACCAGAGATTCTGAGTTCTCTTCCTTTGGTATTACAAAGAAAGTCCCCAACTGGAGCCAGCTGTTATCCCCGTTTTGAGTTCACGACAAAATGATCGGATAACCCCTATAAAATTTTCGAAGTGATTTTGCATTTTGGCCTCTTTTAGAGAAATATCGGGTTTTCGGGTGTTACTAACAGCTTGACATAAATTTTAACATACTTTATGTCTTATGTCCTCCAAAACCCGAAACCCACCTTGTATTAAGAAAATCCTTTGAAATCGGGTTTTCGGAAATTCAACACATCGGAACGTACATAAGTTAAAACATGTTTTATGACATCTGACTTCCGAAACCCGAGACCCGCCTTGTATTGAGAAGACCCTTTGTATTCGGGTTTTCGGAACCCCAAAGCATCGGAACATCCATGATCCAAAACATGTTTTATGCGCTATGTTCTTCGATTCCCAAAGTCCGCTAAATCCTTTGTTTTCGGGTTTTCGGGGCTATGTAGCACCTAAGCACTTCATGTTTTGTGCTCTATGTTTTCCGAAACCCGAAACCCGGAATGCACTAAATTTCTTCGTGTCGGGTTTTCAGACCCCTCCAACATGCTGACATGGCATTCATGCCGAATGGTTGGTGAGTTGGCACGTGCCGAGCTGAAGTGTATTTATTACTAATTTTCTTATAAATACGCGGATTTCCACGTCATTCTTACCATTCATATTTTTAATTTGTGGATTTTTCGCATGCTCTTCCGCTTTCAAAACCCGCAAACTCGCATTGCCCGATTGGATCGTTTGTTTTCAATCTTACCTGTCTCGAATCAAAGGTATTTTTCTTCCCTTCTTTATTCTTGATTTTTATGAATCGATTGCGCGTATTTTCTTCCCAATTTCTTGCCAGTTGTTGAAGGTTTTCTTCCCTTCTTCTTTCTGTGTTGTTTTGGAAAGAGTTTTGGGTTTTTAGGGTTTATTTTCTTTTTGAGACTATCAATTGATGCTGTTTCTTCCAAAATTCTAATTATATGCATGATGTATGGAATATGAATAACAAAAAAGAAAGGAAGTTGTATATGTGAAAATTCGAGAAAGACTCTGTTTTTGTTTCCCAGATTTTGAAGACTGTTTTGTAGATTCAACGGCCCAGAGTATAAAGGAAGCTTGAAGTATCGCAGTTTCTCAACATTCCGACCTCAACAGTAAGTTTCGGGAATCTCCGAAGTTCCAACCTCAACAGTGGGCGTCGGGTTTCCTCTCGTGTCCGCCATTAACAGTGAGTGCCGGGTTTCTGCCTGTTTCCATCATCAAAGGCAAGTGTCGGGCTTTGCCAAAGTTCCAACAGATCAAACTTGTCGGGTTCTCAGGGTTTTCCGACATCCTCTTCAGCGTGTCGGGTTCTTCTATTCTTCCAGCGCATTCAGTCAATCCGGATTTCCAGTTTGAACAGCATCACCTGAGTTCCGAGTCTTTCTCCCTCCACATTCTTCATGTCGGACCCTGGTCCATCTCAGGAGAAGGCCGAGAAGTCTAGTAGGATGAAGTACAAATTTAAGAAACCAGAATCCCCATCATATATTGATTGTAATTATGATATCAGGGATACTGAACTTGGCAACATAGATATGGACGAATTTTGGAATAGGGTGAAGAGTTCCTCTCAAACCCCATGGATGATGGCTTTAGCTAACAGTGGCTTGCCCCTTGCAGCAAGCTTTCCCATGTCTACCCTATGTCCAGAGTTTGTTTTGGCTTGTGCGTCTAGTTACGACTCGGCTTCTCATTCAGTAAGGAATCAGGGTGGTGAGGTAGTTATCAAACTAGATGGAGCTTATTTTGATGATCTCATGAAACTACCTAATTTCGAGGAGTATGGGGACCTAGACATCAAGTCGGCTCAGAAGGCCTGGGACAGTAACCAGGAAAATTGCATTAAGGATGTCAATAAGAAGTTCTTGGTCAAAGCTAAACCGGTAATATCTAAATTTCCAAGAACTATTCCTAGATGTGATTTCATACAAGAAATCAATGACATCATCACCCTGCTGAGCTGGGTTTTTGGCTTGCCGAAATCAAATTTATTTCATGGATGGATGTATCAGTTTATGGTCACCATCAAGAAGAACCAGCAAGGGATTGACTGGGAACCCTTATCAGTAATGAGATTGAATCTCAGATGATGACGGTCTTATCGACCGGAAAGTTTTATATGTTCTCATATGTGGCCTATGCAGCAGCTGGGATGAGGAGCTATCCCGGACTGGATACTAAAGGGAGAAGAACGACAAACCCAGTCTATAAGTATTATCCTCAAATAACAAAGAAGGGGTCCAAGGATCATTTTAGGAGGGTGAATGACACCTTTTTCTATGAGAACATCAGCCGACTGAACCCAGGGCTAGGAAAGACAAGAGTCTCAGACGAGGCTTGGACTGAAGTATCTAAATGGGGGTGTATCTTCTTGCAATTCAAGAAGTTTACATATCTTCGAACAGTCATGTACTCAGGAGACCCTTTCTGTCTGCCTCGCTATCCAGGGGATAGATTGATATTGCTAGAATTGGTCAGACAGCTATTGGATTTTCACAAATTCCAATAGAGCAAGCATAAGGCAGCAGTATCCTTCCCAATTTCTATTGGGAGATATACTTGCTCGACAGTGGCAAAGGCTAAAAATGTTGAATGTGAACTCCAGGAGAAATTAAAGAAGCATATGAAGTCTCGGGATGGTTTTGACATCCGAGGAGTACTTAGAACCTATGGAGCCCAACATCTGCATAGGCCCGACATTGAGGATATCTGGGTGGATCTGCGTAACGAAGTTGCAGTTCACAGAAAAGATAATAGTAGGTTAACTATTAATGAGATTCAGACGCTAGAGCTTTCTGATTTTCCAGATGGCACAACTAACAATGAAAGTGTGTTGGATATGTCCTATGATGGGCTTAATGAAGATCGATACGTTTTCCCGCCTATTGATTGGTCGGCCAGCGAAAAAGCCTCTATCACAGATAGGTCGCCTCTCATTCTTGCTCGCACCAAAAAATAGCTCTCTTCTTGGGGCATGAATTTTAAAGATGACAAGTTTCCAAAGTTGGCTGAAACGGAGGTGGGGCCCTCCCAAAAGAAAAAGGACAAAGAATCTACTGGGGGGTCTATAAAAATCAGGATTCCCAAGAAGAAGAAAGAAAGACAAATCTCTTCAATTGTCTCTCCAGCTCAAACGGTGGCTGTGCCAGAATCACCAACACCACCAGAAATAGGGGAGATTAATTTAGAAGAAGGAGGAAGCCAGCTCTTGACTTCACCATTTGCTGATTGCTCAACTGGAGAGACCTTATCTCTTACATTCAAGGCTTTGGAAACTGAATCTGTGCCTCCCCCTCAACAACCACTTCAACCTCCTCATTCCCCGTCCACTTCTTCAAGCATGGCCAATATTTTCTCTGGGATCTCACCCCTCTCTGCTGGAACCCAAGTGATCACCAACACTCCCCCACAACCTGTGCCTCTATTCATTGCACCTACTACCACGTTGGCTGCTGTTCCCCCTCCAATAGTAGAATCTTCTCCCCTTGAGAGTAGAATACCAGTTACTACAACATTGGCAGTTTCCTTTGATACACCACAATGGCTACTCGAGCAAACTCCGAGGAAGAGGAAAGTGATTGTACCCCTACCAGCCTTTGATTTTAGCTCACTCAAGGCTTCTACTGCGAGATCAGCCAAGAAACCCAAAACAGTTTCAAGGGTTTTGGTGGATGCTTCAGGAGATAAGTTCGCAGAGATTGCCACTCCCTCAGCTGACAAAACTAGAGATGATGTAACAGCTGCTGATTACCAGGTAACCAGGGTGGCTCTAGGGAAAGTGACAGCAAAAGGGGCGCAGCAGGATGCAAAGGATTCCCTAGATGTCCTGTGCCAAAAGTTGAAAGAAACAAAGGATAGCAGAAATGAGCTTAAGGAAAAAGTGGAGCAGTTGACAGAGGTTTTGATTAAACTCTCAACACCCCTAGAATCCATACCATCTTCTTCTGTATCTGTCGGATTCAATTTCTCATCGGTGCCTACGATTGAGAAGATTGCTAAAAAAGGAAGGGTGGTTGATGAATGGATCCAAAAGTTGCTCCAACAAGGGAAGGAAGTAATTCAAGACGTGGTGAAAGTTCATCAGTCTTTGGGGGAGATTCACAAGGAAGGAGAGAAGATGGATGAGGAATTCACTGAAGAAATTGGACAG
This sequence comes from Taxus chinensis, assembly GCA_019776745.2. Lineage (NCBI taxonomy): Eukaryota > Viridiplantae > Streptophyta > Pinopsida > Cupressales > Taxaceae > Taxus > Taxus chinensis. Next base: position 473,635,538 of record CM034156.1, on the reverse strand, counting down.
CTTGATTTGACTTGTGAAGCTCTCCAAGTGCTAAAGCAAATACCAGCACATCTCTTGGTAGAAGAAGGCGTTCTTCCACATACAGATAAACACTTTCAGCTGATCAAGGCCATCAAGTTCAGAGTAAAGATTCTCAACGAAGCCTGTAGCAAGTTGAGAGAATCAAGGGATAAATTGATCGATGGGAAAAGTGATCTGGAAGAAGAATTGCTAAATATTTGTCCAAAGGTGTTAGTTGGGAACGCAGGTATCCTATCAGCAGATGATCTCTTCAAACAAGTTCAGGAATCTATTCAGCATGAACCTGTACACAGATTTGACCTTGAAGTCATTGGTCAGTTTGTAAGAATTGAGCACACTTTAGAGGCCTTAAGAAAGCTCAGCAAAGGATTGAAGAAACTTCTCGGCACTGCCAGTGATGTTCATGAAACCTGCAAAATGTGGAATGATCACTCCACTGCGCCTGATGAGAATGAAATGCAAGGCATTATTTGGAAGTTCTAGGAGTTTCATAACAAACAGTCTCAGCTGGAGGAGGAGAAAGAAGAAGAAGCAAAAGATGATGATTCGGATTAATTCCCAACGTCCCATGTCATTTCTATTTTTAGATTGACATGTCTTTGTTATTTCCGTTTTATCATATTTTTAATTCATGTTTTGACTTGATCTCCTGTGTGAGAGTCATGCAAAACTGAAACTCCAGTTAACATGCTACTCTTTAGGATTTGTCCTGTTTTATCTCTAGCTTCTTTTGTTATAAATAAGGGATGCCTGTGCATTTAAAAAGGTCGAGAATTTTTGAAGCATTAAGAGGCTATTGGAAAGAAGAAAAACTTTGTGTTTTCTTTCAATCGTTTTTGAAGAATAGGAGTTGATATTGTTTTACAGACTTTGTGTTGTGAAATATATCTTATTTAAGACAGTGTTCTTATGTTCATGATCTTAAAGCTATTCTTTGCATAGAATCTCAGTGTTTCTAATTATCTCGGACACTATATCTGTGATCTAAAACTCGTATGATTATTTCGTGCTCTGTGTTTACTCGGAAGAAAATACGTTTCTCCCATTTCTTTTCTACCATGCTTCTTTCACTGTAACAGTTTCTAACCTATTTCACTTACGAAAGCAATATCCTTGAATCGTGTGAATGTGGATTTCGGGATTTCATCCCAACCCCCAATGGTTAGATTAGTGTGAATATTGTATATATTATTTACTGTGTTTTAGATTAGCAATAAATAGGCAGCCTCACCTGTCTTTGAGGAGGGATTTAATCCCATGTACTGTGGTTGAACCTCATATTTTGGTTTGACAAAATATCCAACCAACAGATTTGAATGGTGTTCTCCTGCGGTGTGTGGGATTGGAACAAGTAAGCAAGATACTAGAATATTTTCACAGTGGCCTATCTAGAGGATATTATTCTACATGAACAACTGCTACCAAGATCATGAGAGTCAGCTACTATTGGCCAGATTTATTCAGAGATGCCCATCTCTGGGTAAGGAAATGTAAGGAATATGCCTTTTTCATGGGCAAGAAAAAGCTGGCAGCCCTTCCGCTGCATCCAATCCAAGTGGATCAACCCTTTTCTCAATGGAGGTTGGACTTCATCGGAATGATTAATCCCCCATCCAATGACAGATGTAAATGGTTCCTTACTACAATGGACTATTTTACTTGTTGGAAAGAGGTGGTATCATTGAAGGAGAGTAATGAGAAGGTGGTTCTGGATTTCTTGGAAAGTATAATGACTAGATTCGGTGTTTCGTTTACAGTCATTTCAGACAACGTGTTGGATTTTCTTGGTATGAGGTTGAGTAAATGGGCTATTAAAAATGGGGTCTACCTCAAGACTTCATCCAATTACTATCCGCAAGGAAACGGATTAGATGAGTCTAGCATCAAAAACATCATACGGATTATTAAGTGCACAATGGAGACTAACAGGAGGACTTGACATACACAACTTAATATTGCCTTATAGGCAGATCAGATCACACCTAAAAGTTTCATAGGAAATTATCCTTTCATGTTTGTATATGGAAGGTAAGCAAAACTTCCTCTCTCCTTGGAGTTACATTCTTTGGAGTTAGCTCATCATTTTGAAGTGATGGAGAGTGACACTCTGACAGTAAGGTTTGCTAAACTCATGGAGTTAGAGGAATTACAAAACAAGGCTATGAATACTTTGGAGCAACATCAAGCTCAAGTTAAGAAATATTTTGACAATAAGGTGTCCGACAGTCATTTTCAAGAGGGAGACTTAGTTCTCAAATGGGATGAAGACAGATCCAAGCTAAGAAAGCACACCAAGTTTGACGCTCTCTGGAGCAGGCCATACATCATCACGAGTTGCAAAGAGGAAAATTCATTTCATCTATCCATGCTCAATGGAGAAGAAATTCCCATTCATGTGCATGGGATACATCTCAAAGCTTGCATTTGAGATCATTCCACCCCGTGTACAATTTAGTTAGGTGATTTCCTCCAAGTGCTTATGCACATTGTTGTTGTGTGTTGTTATTTTGTTTTCCTTGTTGTTGTGTTTTATGTTGTTCTTGCACAATGCATTATTAGAAGGTATCAAGGAGAAGGAAGGTTCAAGGTTTCCATAAGAGTTTCATGATCTACCTCATTCAAAATTCTATAGTTTTCCATAGATGTCAAGCATTCAATAGATTCAGTATACTTCATGCCTAGTATTTCAGGGAGGTCCAAGATCATATTTACTCAAGAGGATTTCAGGATGTATCAAAAAGGCTAAAATTGATTTTAAGATTCCAATATAGACTCCATGTCCAATGGATGACTTAAGGCTACTGGAATCATGCTTAGCAGGAAATCATTCCCAAGAGGTCACCAAAAATGTTATCCAATTTTGCACACAGGACAAAATTGGATAATGGGGTCCTATTACGATCAAATTATGACATTGACCCCAAGGGCCCATTTCTGATCAGCACAGAGATAAAATGATTTAAATAATTAATGATTTTCATAGGAAAGCTTACCTAGCACTCAATGAGGTCAAATTGAGCTCAACTAGGTGAAAACTCGGTGCTAGCTTGATTGAGAACTCGGTCGTTTATCATTGAGGCTCAACTTGACGGGTCGACCAAGCCCAACATTGAAAGAGTTGGAAGAGTCAAGAAAATATGGGAAATTTTCCAAACATGGGAAGGTTTTACAAAATAAGCCAAGGGCCACCGAGAAAAAAATTATCTCACCGAGTAGCTCGGTGAGTTGGCCAGGTCAGGAAGGCATTAAGTCAAAATGGAGCTTGGTTTAAGGAGTCGAGCTCAATATCGACCCATAACAATTAAAGTATCAGTGGCATATATGAAATCTCAAAGGGAGTTTCTCAGCTAATATCTCGGTGAGAGGTGAGTCACCAACTCGATGCATAACTCCATGAATAACTCAGTTGAGCTAAGCCTTAAGGATGAGCTCGGCGAGTCTTAGCCACGATAGCAAATGAATTCGATGTCATCTCGGTTTTGAACTTGTTGGTAACTCAAATGAGATCGGGCTCAACACCAAACTAAAAGATGGCTCAGCGTCTTAACTCGTAACACTAAGTCAAGGCTCAACATGGTGAAAGCATGAAAATGGTTCAGTTCAGGTCTATGAAATATGAGCATCATCCAGAGGAGCTCAGTGGCTCATCTTGGACTCGGTGCTCAGGTACGCAGAGGAGAAACATGCAAAGCCTAACTCAAGAAATGCTCAAGGAAAATGTGATCCCACACAGAAGTTTGAGACTAAGTCATCATGACGGTCCGGTAAGCTCACAACTTGGGGTTGGCTCGAAGTTGAAATTACTTCACGGGAAAATTCTAATTCGAAGCCAATTTCAGAATTTTAGCAATTGGCAAACCAAGCTATGAACCCCGTGCTCAAAAACATTGACATGGGAAGTTTCACGGGGGAATGTCTCGGGCTTAGAGAAGCAAATTGTCAAAGCATTCATTGGCCAAGTAGGTGTTGGGACCCGTGAAATTATTTTTCCGCATTGGGAATGTAGTGAGGAAAAATCCAAGACAGGGAATTTCAAGCCATTATAGCCAATCAGGGGTTAAATTTGACGCCTGTTTAGACGTTTTTTGTGTTTTTAACAGTAAAAAATGGCCAACTTAATTTTTACCCCGTAACAGGGAATGGGCAGATTTTTTGGAAAAGCGTCATATTGACATGCACTTCTTAAAACCGACCGTTTAAAAAAAAATTTATAGACTGGACCACTGGTAGTCTGGTAGTGGTAGACATGGCTGCGGGACTCACCCTATCCCGTCTTAGTTGTCTTGAGCCCCGAGTTGGCAGTGGCAGGGCACATTGTCAATGAGTTTATGAATGCAGCGGTGAGCAGCCACCGGCTACCCTACAGGCTACACTGTACAGGTCCATCGTCCCAGGATACTAATTAGCTACGCCTACAGAGTACAGCCTACAGAAATTGGAAATTTGGAATATGGGTCGTGGTAACAGCAACAACCTACGAGTTGCTGCAGTGCTCTATTCATCGTTTTCAGATGATAAATTTATTATTTAAAAACCAAACAGTGCAAAGAATTCTACGTTGAAGGCTTGAAGCAATTAAAAAAAACTAGGTGAACAGGATAGTGAGTCGTGAGTTTTCTAGGATAGGATAGTCAATGTTTGTGATTCGTGAAACTTTTTAATACAAACACAGTAAGTGTACTGTGTAACACTTAACACTTGGGCAATATTTCAAGTTTCAACGTCTAAACCGGTAAACATCTCCTCATCATTCATGGCTCACGGGTGCTGAATAATTCATTTGTGCCAACTGCCATATTCAATGTCCAGCGGCCACTGGCAAGCATTAAAACGGATTTTGAAGGAGTATAAACCAGACTCCAGTTCAGAATTTCAGTGACTGGGTGAAGAGAAGCCAGAAGCTAGACATGGTGATGGGAGACTGAAGTTAGTTCAACAGCACGCAGTTACAGAATTAGTTCAGCAGAATATTTCCGGGTAAGAAAAATAGATGAATAACCCATTTTTTATGTCTGTTACATTCAATAATCTTGAAAAAATGGATTTGAAAAAATGGATTTCAAAGCATGAGTATAATACCAACTCTCTTTTCCAGTAACTATTGAGCATACATGATTCCTCTTTGAGAATAGTTCATAGTTAGGTAGTTTGATACTTTTAAACATCTCCAAGATCTCTTACAATCCCTGTTGCAATCCACTTTTTTTCTTACTTTTCTTGCAATTCCTTCAATGGATACGAGAAATTTGTTTTCATAAAAAAAATCATATTAAAGCATGCTTTTTACCTTGATTTTTTCCCACCAATTCTGCCATATATGTCCTTACACCCAATTCAATCCCCTTTTATAATCTGGTATTGCTTAACTACTTAATTATTTATCCCACTGCCCCAACGACAATTGAAATTTCTGCACAAAATATAGTAATATTTTAGGAAAAATGCAAACCTGAGATCATTTTAAACAAATTTTAAATGTTAAATTAAAAATAAGTATACAACAAGATGCATGGGCACTGGGGCATAACTTATAAGATCATATATTAAAAATTGCAGAAATGAATAAATACATTATTCCATGACCAAAAGAAATATAATTACTCCATCCATGTATTTTCTAGAAAACTACGTTTTACTAATGTTTATGGAAGCTGATCTATTGCATAGATGGCTTATAAAAAACTGTAGAAATTAATAGTCACCTGCACAGGCTATTAAGACATTTATTTATTTTTTGGCATAAAAATTAAGTGATTGCTATTTTTCGAAGATGGGAGAGAAAAAAGATAAATATGTATGCATGTTATGTTGCAGTCCTCTAAAATAAAATTTTACTGAAAAGAACGACTCATATTTTATCCCTGACACTAGTTCAAGTTTTAATCAACGCAGGATTTAACACAGGCCATTCTTGTTTTCTTCGTCTTGATTGAATATAATTCTGTCGTATCCCTCGCTGAGTCGAATAAATAAATTGAATCAAATGTATATTCAATCAAACTTTAGTTATGTGCATGCGTAAGTGCAGCAAATCAATTAAATGACTGTAGAAAAATTCAATTCCATGCTTAAATTTAGTAAAAAGATTCAATTCCATGCTTAAATTTAGTAATAAAAAATTGCATGAATGTAGAATATATCAATTGCATGCATGAATGTAGTAAAATATACTTATAGGTGTTACAAAAAACAATCTTTTAAAGATCTAGATTTATCAGCATTAAAAAATCATAAAAGAATAATTTATATTCGTTGTATTTTCATTAAAAATTTCATATATAAAAATTTAAATTATAAAAATATTTATAATAATTTAATGTCTTTTTTCTTAATTACATGCTACTTTTTGATTTAAACGAGAAAAAAATATCAAATATACACTTTTAATTGAAATTATTATCAAAATTATATATTTTGAGATTATTCATATTATCTATTTTGAATTTTTACCTTTTTTTTAATTTTAAATAATATTTATTATTTGTAATATGAATCATGAATAGAATTTAATATGTGAAGTTTGAATGGTAGATATTTTTATTGTACAAAATAAGATTAACCAGTTATCAACCAATATTTTATAAAATTTATATATTTTAAGGTTTATTAAAATCTTTTATAATTCATTAATGTGTATACAATTTGTAATTTGTTTAGATATTTTAAATAAATTTATGTTAAAAATATTGAATCGTAACACATTATGCCAATATAACTACATTAATGTGTAATTCTTGAAAGAATATTATTAGTTTTGAAAAAATAGGCTCCAAAATCCACCACACAATTAAGATATTATTATTTTAAAATTGAATTTTCAAATAAAATAAAAATTGATTATTATGTTTAAATAGACATAAAAATTAAGAACACAATTAAAAGTGAACAAATATAAAAATATCCCCCGATTGTTGTATGATCCTTTTCGACATAATTAAATTATTTTATATTGTATGTTATCCACATTATATTCTATTATTGTAGATTATCACGTCAATGCTACTAACCAAAAAAACTTCCCACAACTAAGTTTTAGCACGTATTATTAGTATAAATTACAAAGAATATGCATAGTGCATGAATTTCACATTTTGTAGAAAATGCACATTCAAAGTCTAGTGATGAACAAGTAGAATTTAGTCCCATAAATTTTTATTATAGATTATTAATTGACAATATATATATAATTTTGATACACCTACATTTAACATTTTGTGGATAATATGATGATACATCAAATAGTGTAGATTAACATTATATAGCGTAGATTATTAAAAGCTTGAGTCCACCAATGAAATAAATTGTTCATAATGCATAAATAATACATTCTTTAAATGATACATAATAAACCGGGTATAGTGGTGTAGAATATTTTGTTTGGAAGGAGCTTTAAAATGGTCTGAAATAATTCTAATTTCACAACTAATCTTTTTTGAAACATGAATATAAATATTAATTTACCACAATTAAAATGTTATATAATGATTATTCCACAACTTTGAATTTTCTATGACTAAAATGTTATACTACGAATATTCTACAATTTTAAATCTAATCTAATTTAATTGTGGAATATCTACATTGTATTTTATATGGGTTATTCTTTTTTGTTGATAATTCACATTTTTTCTACAAAAGGATTATTTTGTGGATAACATTGTGGATAAATGATTCTACTTGTAGTAGTGTATAGAGATAATGGAGTATGAGTATTGATTCTTTCCGTGGAAATGATGGAGATAATTTATTATGCAGATCTTATTTGTTTATGGAGGCCATATTATTTTGGTATGGGAAATATTTATAAATCATTTCTGTTTTATTTAAATTACTTTTTTATTTTCTCACATTGTTTTATCAAATAATTTATTTAATTTAATGATTGCATCAAGTTTTCATTATAGAACATAGAAAAATAATTATAATAGATTTTTAACTACATATTTAGATTTCTCTTGAAAAGCTATCATTGTTGTAATGTGTTGAATTAATAATCTATCATTAAGTTGTTGACATTATTATATTTTTTTATTATTGAATTTTATATCTAATTATTGTTTTTAATTTCGGTTGTATAGGTACATTATAAGCTAAAATGTCTCAATCCAAAAAGAATCAATCTTCAATCAAAAAGTTTTTTGCATGGTCAAACACATCACAAGCTTCATCAAGAGATGGTCATAATTTTGATTTGAATGAAGATTTAAATATATTAGGGTATGATGATGAGTGTGATGAGGCATTTGAAGGAGAAGAAGTTTTAACACAAAACAAAAAAAGGGCTAGAGTAAAAAGAGGATTTAGAGATGAATGGAAAGTGAAATTCAAGTGGTTAAGGTGTGCAATGCATGAAGGGAAAACAGTCATGAAATGTATATATTGTGAAGAGCACAAGTCTATTGGACCATGGGGAACTGGAACTGGTTGTACTACTTTGCAACATGATGCAATAGTTACTCATGCTGAATCAAACAACCACAAAATTTCACAAGCAAAATGGATATGTGGAAATGAAGGCAAAGCAAAATCAATTCCAGAACACATTGCAAATATTGATGACACCAATAAGGAAAGAATAATCACAACCATGAAATTAGTTTATTGGGTAGTGCAAGAAGACTTACCCCTCTCAAAATATGAGTCTCTTTGCTCTCTTGAAATGTACTTAGAAACACCAAACATGCCGAAAAATAAGGATTATAGATCATATACAAATCATATGGCTGCAAATGATTTCCTTTTTTCCATATCTAAGTATCTTGAAGAGAGGCAAAGTGCAAAAATGTTAGATAGTCCATTGTTTTCTTTGATGTTGGATGAAAGTACTGATCGAAGCTTGGAGAAACACCTTGTGGTTTATGCTACCTTTCTAGAATCAAAAGGGTTGGGCCCACCAATTTCACAATTCTTAAAGCTCATAAATGTGTGTGATGGACGAGGAAAAACTATATATGATGCAGTCTGTGTTTTGAATAAAGAAAGGGGTCTTTCAAATAAAAGATTGATTGCAGTTTCTACAGATGGTGCTTCATCAATGGTGGGGAGTGAAAATGGATTTGTTACTCTTTTGAAGAAAGATGTTGAAAATCTTATAGGCATTCATTGCATTGCTCATCGTGAGGCTTTAGCTGCATCAGATGCTGCTAAAAAAATACCTGAATTGTTGTTTGTTGAGAAGCTGGCAAATAAGGTATATTCTTGGGTCCAAAATTCTACCAAAAGACATAATGAATTGATTGCTCTTCAGGAACTTATGCAACTTGAAACACTTCAAGCTCTTCAAATTCATGGGGTTAGATGGCTCTCAAGAGGACAGGTTATTGAAAGACTTATTGTGTTGATGCCTCCATTATTGACTTTGTGGAAAAATGAGAAGAGAGACTCATGGTATGATAAGGCTAGGATCTTCTCAGTGCAATTTTTCTTACATATGCTTGCAGATGTATTGTTTGAGCTAAACAAACTGAATAAAAAATTTCAAGAGGATAATGTGGATGTTACATCTTTAGGGGCAACCATAGATTCTACTATACAAACTTTGAGCAGGTGGTTTCTAAGGACTGACAGCTTTGCAAAATGGCACAAGTCACTTGTCTAAATTTTTGGAGACCTCTAAATATGGTTATTTAGAGATTATTGATAAAGATGGACACATTCATAGGCATGAACTTCGATTTGTGGCAATTCCAAATGTGTGTGATGATAATGTTGATGCACCAAAACAAACATTGAAGCCTCCAATTGATGGGTCACTAGAGAGTTGTAAGAAACTTGCAAAAGAATATGTTCAAAAGCTTGTAGATTGTTTAAATGAAAGATTCCCAGATCTTTCATTTTTCAATTCTATAAAGTTGTTTAGCCCTTGTCATTATTCAGAGGATGCATGTACTAGAGAAGAAAACTCAAAGCGGTGGCTTCTAAAAATTTTTGAACACTTACAACATACTTTGTGTGAGGGAGAAGAAAAGCCTTTTTTTGATTTTGAAGGTTGTTCAAAAGAGTTGTATAATTTTTTTGATACTCTTCGCTTTAGTTGTGAAGGATTCCGCATGAAAGAGGCTTGGAGGGTTTTTTGTGCTACAGATTCGCATACAAGCTTTTTAAACATGACAAAACTATGGCAAGCAATACTTACCATTCCAGTAAGTACAGTTGCATGTGAGAGAGGATTTTCAAGACAAAATGTAATAAAAGATATAAGAAGAACAAAGCTCTCATTGGAAACATTGGATGCCTTGATGCGAGCTTCATTGACAGGACTTCATATATCAGAGGTGGACTGGAATAGAGTTTATGAAATTTGGAAAGATGAAAAGCAAAGAAGGATTTGAAGTATCTTAGAATGTTTTGTGTTGACATATTTGTAATGATGGGGTATTTCATATGAACCCACGAACACTAGATATTTTGTTTACACTACTTATGTAAATTGTTTAAGGGTACTTTCTCAAGTCAAAAGTGGTGAATCCACGATATACATTTGATCTTTTTGAAGATATATGTGATATATGTTTGAGTTTTTTTAAATATTTATTAGTGTGTATTGAGGATGTTATAATACTTTGTTTAAAATGTTTTGTTGAATAGGAAAGGATATTAAACATTTGATTATTTTGAATATACATTAACGTGTATTGGGATGATATAATAGTGAAGCCCATCTAAGTATTGTCAAATATGTTGCATTAATTGACTTCACCAATAGAAAAAATATATTATCTTTAATCAACTATCATTTAATTTAAAAAAAATCAATTCTTAATTTATGTATATTGTTTTGTATTATAAAAATTATATTGAAAATTTAATTTTTAATGCTAAATTAGGCTATACATTTTATACAAATTATTTCGTTGCATGATTATGATCTTAAATTAAATGCGTCCACAATATTATGACATGTTAGTGTTTTATAGCTATGTTAATATATATTTATAATAGAATAAGATTTCGGTTTTGCGTACAATATCTCTATTTCATATAGTGTTATTATATGAAAATATAAATTTTGATATTTATATGAAAATCATGAAAGTCAAAAGTAAAAATGAAACGTCACATGCAATGTGATATTAACTACAAAACCGTCACAAAAAATTTTCTTGACGGGTGGGGGTGACCGTCAAATTTAACCCGTCTAGCCAATCGAAGAATTGAGGAGGCTTTGCCAATCCTGGCACGACAATGACGATTAGATCCCAAGATCCGAGTTTCCAGGATGTGGAGATTTGAGTCGTTTAATCCAAGGCAATTCGAATATTTTTTCCCATAGGAGACCAGACGTGGGAGAACCAGTCAATATAATTACGTGGCTACTCTGCGTCACTCGACAGGTAAGTCGGAGCATGTTAAGCGGTTGAAGCATCAAAGTGTATGTGTACGAGTTGGAAAGATGACAGCGTAGATCGAGGGAAGTGCCGAATGAATTGATCAATATGGAGATGGTGGAATAAACTCCAAGGACCACGTGGGCCATTCGGTTGGGGACGTGAGTCGAAAACTCCATCCAAGAGGAAGCAAGACGTAGAGATATAGCAAGCATTCTTCAAGGGACTAAGAAAATTGGGGACCTCGACGTGAGGTAGTGAACAAAGCAGTAAACGAATCTTGTGCAATGAATGAGGAAACCGTTGAGTCAAACGTCAATCGGTAAAGCCATCACGATTGGGAAATGAAGAATGGTCGTTGGTCTAGATTGGAAGTATGAGCATAGTGTTTACAGATATGAATGAGCCGATTTCAGAGCACTAAATCATAAAGAACATAGGTTCGAGACGATGCAGAGTTCAACTCAGGAAGTGACTTGTGAGCCTAAGAGAAACGTAGCATGCTCAGGGATATTGGTTGTAGAACTCGGTAGAGAAACAAGGAAAGAGCCCTAAGCCATTAACAAGAAATAAGATGAGGAGATCGTGTAAGGTGGTCATAGACGACTCAGATGGTTGAACTCAGTCGAGCTGAAAAAGTTAGTGAGCCTTTCAAATTTCACGGGGATGGCTCGATAAGCAAAAAATGAGTCGATGAACAAAGTTTCTTCATGGATATCGACTCAACATAATTCCATCAGAGATTAACTTTGGCATCAATCTCACGAGTTGTCATTCGAAAAAACCTATTTGAGCTCGTTATAAAGAATTAACTTGAGTCAGGAGTACCTAAGCTAATGGAGAGGTTCATCATATAAGGTATGAGCTCGAAGAAGTTGAATGATTTGTGATAGTTGATATATGGCTCATACAAGAGTTCAACAAATAATGAGTGAGTCGGCTCGGTGAATTTAAATATTGGCTCGTGGTGAGATGAATTGAGTTCGTGTTTGTTTGAGCTAGTTCAAACATGTAACTCGCTACTTTGTTGGGATAACCGAGTGAAGACCACGTCAATACAAAATATGGTGGAAGGTCGCTGAAGATAGTGTTCGAGACAAACAAATGTGGGTGGTGAGCCCATGCAATAATAAAGGAGCTCGTCGGTTTGGATGCGGTAATGCAAAGTAACTCAGTCAACTTGGTTCAGAGAGCTCATTGGGGCAAGAGAGTCGTTGCGTAGCGTGTTGGCGAGATAGAGATGGGAGTTCAACCCAACTCGGTCGTGGTGGTGGAGAACCAGGGCAGTGAATGGGGAAGAGACACTACGGCGAGTTATTGAATGTGGAGCTCGACTTTCCATACAAGTGGGGGCACTCAATACCAAAGGAGCTCATGCAAATTCAGCAATGAGCTCGATTCAACGAGTAGCTCAGTCGATGGATGAGCTCATTTCAATGAGATCTTGGTTATGTGGAGTGGTGGAGGAGATTCTCTAGGGTGAGCTCATTTGGAAAACCAAGCAGCTTGGTCAATGCGATGGCATGGAGCTCGGACCCAACTCGGTGAGTTGGCTTGGTGAGCCAACCACCGAGTTGGGCTCTTTTTGGCCTTTTCCTCATAATTTTCCCCTTCAACACAAACCGGTCAATAGGGGGGACCACCTGATAGTAATTAAGTTAATATTTTTATTTTAAATATTTTAATAATAATATTTATTATTATTATTTATATATTTTATTTAAATATTATTTTAATTAATTAAGGATAACTAGGTCAACAGGAAATTAATGGCACATGATGGAACCTTCTCAAGTGGTTCAACCAACTGTAATAAATAAATACATCATGTGCCTTCCATTTAGGAAGGGAATTTATGACTCCTTCTCTCCTCTCTCTCAATTTCTTCTATAAATGTAAGTTGGAAGCTCATTCCAAGGGGTTCCAACATGTCAAACAGGTTGGATAGTTAGATATGTTAGGCAAGTGCAAATTATTCAAGAGTCCTCTCTTCTGCAAGTTGTCCTTGTATGTTGAGGGATCTTTCAAGCCTCCTTTTCAAGACTGTAATGGAAAACATTGCCTCTTCTGAATGTATGATGCATTGTGCACGTTATTGAAGTAATAAAAGTGTGTGTTTTTTTACTAATCTTATTACTTTCATCCTTCTATAATTTTTTGTGCCTTATCTCATGCTTGCAAGTACACTGTGCAAGTTCACATTTCTATTACAGGTTCTTGGAGCTCTGTGCTTATCAAGTGGTGGAGTGTTGCATGCAGTTGAGTTGTGGTGTTTGTTCACCCTTCTCAAGTTCATCCTTATCCATTAGAAGACTTATAACTTGTTTGTCTGATCAAGTTTTACAAAGGGAACACGTACTTCCTAGTCTGTGGTATTATGTACCCTCTCTAAGTTGCAATAGGTGAAGTTGACTTGTGGTACACACACCCTCTTCAAATTAACCCTTCCTGAGTCTGGAAACATCCTTTACTTGGTGCATCACCATCCCTAGTATAGTTTCATTTCTACATATCTCTTTCCCTAAAACCCATGAAAATGTTAGCATAGGTCTAGATAACCATTTTATTGCACTAGGATTAGTACATCACTTAGTTTAGGAAGAGGAAGTCAACCTTCTCTGGAGGTTCACCTCAAGCCCAAGTCCCATAGCTTGAGAGGTGGTCCCATGTGTCCTAATCACACTGAATCTCTTGTTCACATTCTGGCCATTTAGAGGGTGGAGTGATTTGGTGACAACAACGGTCATATGAAGGCCATATCACAGCTATAGAGAATGGCCAAAGATGTGGTAGAGTTGCGGTATATTTGGAGGATGATGTGGTTTGAGGATCGATTATCAGGTGTGGCCAAGCGTTTTTAGGTAGAGAGCGTATCACGTCAGTTCGGCATGTCTCAGAATGTGCCCCCAAAGCCATATATATGGTTGGAAGCTATCAGAGCACATAGGAGGGCTGGAGCTAGACTAGGGTCCACATCAGAGTAGTTGGTACCATCGGGGCTAGATGAGTTAGAGGCAGTAATAGAGTGTGTAGACTCAGATAATGTGGGTGGAACCAAGAAGTATCACGCATGGTGGGCAGATCATCAATGGGTATTGTTGTTCCCATTGTTTATAAGTCTAATAGAGTTACCACTTGCAGGAGGAGGAGAGGGGAGGTACAAGCCCCCGACCTTGTAGGAGCAACTTTAGCAGAGCATAAGTATTGGTGTAATTGTGTACTTTTTTTGTATTCCTATATTTTTATATATGGTTTTCTAATGCACTGTGTAATTTGTGTTTTTAGGTGATGTGTATTGGTCGTTGATTATTGATACATCTATACGCACATTGACGCAGAATGTGTCGATCAATATGCTTGGTGGAGGTATACTTGAGTGCATGGATGATATTGCGAGTAAGCATGCCCATTTATTTGAGCCAGTGGCCATAGTAGCGGTGACATGTACTTTTTTTCTAGATGAGAGGGACAAGGCATGCAAGGAGAATCGATGAGCCCGAGAGGCGATAGGTGGTGGAACCTTAGCACAAAATTTTTTTACACAATATGTAGATATGTAGCACAAGTGTTCCGATATTTCTACGAATACTTCCTTGCTATAGATGCAGGTCGAGCGATATCAAGGCCCTGAATAGGGGTATCGCGTTGGTGGAGAGGCATCTAGTTCTAGGGCTCTTGTTGTACCCAAGAGTGATAGTAATGATGATTTTTGATATGTACTATGACATATGATGTAAGGGAGTTTCTCCCCAGTGATGAGACATGTTTTGTTAGGATGATTGTATTCAAGATATATATATGGATGCATATGATAATTTTGCATTATCATGGATATGTATTGCAATGTTTTGGATGATGTATGATTTGATGTTTATTGTATGTGTGGTGTATTATATGATTAGTGTAGATTCACATTAAAATGTTAATAATGGTAGTCAAAATGTGTTTGGTGAATGGTAATAGATAAGAAATGTAATGTGATTGATTAAAAATGTTGTTTGGTAGTACATAGTTAATGTAATAATGATAGAATAATAAAATCCAAAAATGGATGATGTATAATCATCAAAGAAAGAAATGTCTTATGTTAAATAATAATATGAGGGGATCATGGAATATTAGTATGATGAAACTAAAGGGGAGGAGATTAGCAATGCCACCAGTGTGTACGAATGGGTTCATTTAGTTAAAACCCCTCAGTAGTCAAGAATGAGTTGCATAAGAAAGAGTATGTCATCGGGAAATGATGAAGTTTGCTATATGAAATGAGGAAGCATGTGATGAGAGGTTCTTAGAAAAATTCCCTCAACTGTCATGTAAGAACCGTAAGAACACAAGTGTGTCATCAGGCGGTAAGGTGATAGCAATCACCTACCAAAGACCAAGGTAGCACGAAGCGATGGAAGCATGTGGGATGGAAGCAACATGAGTGTATGAACCAAACTGAATGTCATATGGAGATGTAGTGGGATGTGCGAGAGTGGAGTGTTGTGGAAGCCAATGCAAATGAGTAGTGTGATGCGGTGTATAGTGTGAATGTGATGGATGAGATAGATGAAGTGGATCCAATGGACGCAATGATGCAACGATGTATAGACGTGGTGGAGAAAGTATATGAGTAAAAAATTACGGTGAATGTACCATAGCCTGAGAACTGTATGTAGGAGATGCTTCATCGATAGTAGAAACTCTCTAAGGAGGTAGAGGATAAATGGATTGCTCAAGTGGGTGAGATCTAAAGAAGATGATGCCCTTATCCTTGAGTTATTGTAATCTATCATAAAGGTCAAGGCAATCACTCTCCCTATGTCCATTTATGCGATGATAATTACAATAAGGTTGGTCACGTTGACATTTTCATCAGTGTTTTGGATGATGCTGGTTGGAGGGTAGGTAAATTAATCACTCAGTAAGTAAAACAAGTAGCACATCGTGTGGTCGAGCATGATAAGAGAAATATAAAGGCTCCCCCAACCTAGGTGGAGTGGTAGGAGGAGTAGTTTGTCATGGAGTCAAAGAAGGAGTATGTTTTGTGGTGGAGTGGGTTGAGCTTTTTTTCTTTATTTATGAGGCAAATGTGGAGATTGTGTTGGATGCTCAACCATAGGCACTGGCGGAGAACTAGATGAGGTAATATTTGTAGAGATATGTGGAGGATCTATGATGTATGATGAGAGAAGATCTTGTTCTGGGTTAAATAATTTATAACATAGGAGAATGAATGACTCACATGTATCATATTGTAATATTTTCTTAAGTGGAGGAATTAGGCCATGACAGAAAATGAATTGCTTCTCTAAATCAATAGGTTGGAATATTAGTTGATGTATACAAGCTTTAAATCATAAGATATAATCCTTGATAGGTTCATAGGATCCATGATGTAAAGTAGGTATGCGATCATAAGTGACTCTAGGGCCATTGTTTATGATGAAGCGATGGAGGAAAGAATCCTCCATGTCATAGAAAGTGATAATAGAACCAAAGGGAAGATGAGTGTACCAATGTAATGCCTCATCAACAAGACTATATCAAAAGGCCTTAAGGAATCTATCATTAGAATGAGAGGCCATAAGCATGTGGTAATGTAGAAGATGAGCATGAGGGTCACCAGTACCGTCAAAACATGTGAAAGTAGGCATGATAATATCTTGAAGAAATGCACAGTTATGAATCTTCTTAGGGACAGGGATACCATGTAATGAATTGTTGTTGATAGAAGCATAATAAGCCCTACTTTCTAAAGTGAGGGAGTGAACCTAATATTGGAGCTGACCTACTATATGCATGAGAGAGATGATATCATGTAAAGGAATGGTGGAAGATGGCAATAATGTATTAAGCGGTTGTAATTTTCCATTGTGGGTAATCATAGGAATATCAAGAGGTGACAAGGAATATTCTGATGTAAAGGGTACTCTAGGAGTAGGTGCCGAGGAAGCTATAGTGGGTGAAATAGATGGAATATCCATAGCCACAGTAGGACTAGCATAAAAAAAACCTTAATAGATGAGGTGACTGATGGATACACATCTATATGAGAGGATGGACTAGGAGATGCATATGATATAACAATAGGAGAATAAGAAGTGATAGATGGTAGTGACTCATGCACAGTGGTAGATGTGATCTCAAGATAAGGTACAAATGGAGTAGGAGAGTCAAACTCAGTAGTATAGAAAGGAGAACCATGACTATCATCCATCTCATCATTATCAGATAGATACTCAAAAATGAGAATGTCACTAAGAATGCTATCAATAGGATCGTCAACATAATGTGAAGGAGCATGTAAACTAATAAGAGACGTATCAGGAGAAGAAACCTCACAAGTGGTAGAATCATGAGAAGGAACTATATCAAAGGCCAGAGTAAAAGAAGAATCATTATGCACACATGAATGATTTTCAATACCAAGTAAGTAATCAATAAGAGAATCATCTAAATTTTCTTGTGAAAGATCAGAAGGAGGATCACAAGTAGTCGTATATCATGGTATACAACAAGTAAGGGCTATTATATCCTCAATAATGCTAATTCCTATAAAATAAATTCAAAATCAGTAGGCACATGTTGTTGGCCATCTAAAAAATTTTGTTTGATGTGATCAGGTGTAGTAATGTGATTACTATATTGATATTTGAGCTCAGCTATGGTAGCCTCATCATAGATAGGGTTAACACTAAAATGAGACATGATGGGTGAAGAATATGAGCTATATTTAGCCATTAGGTTTTTATTGGATCCTAGGGAAATATATTTGAAAAGACAGTTTCACCAAATGATTAACTAAAATATGAATTTTTGAATCTATATTCTAAGTTAATATAAGTAGGTATAGAAGTGAAATAAATGATGTAAATTGAAATATTGATGCTAAATATTTTATTTTGATAGTTAATGAAATGAAATAATGAAAATGAGAGGGATAAGGTACTAACCTAAAAATGAATTACCTCACTATGTGTTGGAATTGAATAGGATACTGTGTAGATAGGACAGAATGTGAAGGTGTTACCCAAGAAATTGCAACAACTGAAGATCCGGTTGGACTGGGGCACCTAGGAGAGGACTTGGGTGCCTGTGGGTGCCCTAGTTTGTAATATAGGCACTTTGGTTTGTAAAAAAACTCAGGATCTAAATCTGACAGCGTCACTAGGTCTTTGCAATATATTTATCTTTGTCACATAATTGTCACAATATCTTCGCTTATGTCGTTGTAAATCTGATATGAAGACCTATCTATAAAACTCGTACAAAGCATCAAATCCCTAAAAATGAAAGATGCATATGAAGGGTTCAGACTGATCTTAGCTGCTACTATTGTGGACTTACAACTAAGCTCTACACTACATTTCAGACCCAATGCAGTTTTGTGTGCTTGTGTGTGTAACTTTGTGCCTACGGTTCCCCAACGTCAATGACACGGAAGTAGGGGGTAGTAACTAGATGTAAAATGCAAATGATGGATGGAATAGAATGAATACAACCCTTTCCCCCTATGCTTGTGTGATGCAGATGTAAATGATGCCCAAATGTAGTCCTTTGGCTTAGTACATAGCTAGCTCTTGATAGTAGATAGTCTGCCCATAGAATATTGAGTATGTTATGTTTATATAGGGATCTCTTGCTCAAATTTTGACACTAATGACCCGACATGCCTACTAGTACCTAGGGGAATGAGAGGGAAAATGACAAAGACCGACCTCAAATAATTAATTTAAACCCCAGTGTTGCGAGGACCAAGGCACCTAAAATTACAGACTGAGGTGCCCATGGGCGGCCCAGTATTACCCTAAGCGCCCAAGTCAGATACTAGAGATGAAAAATGACTAAATAAAAACACCTAATACTCCCTGAGAGATGACCAAAATCATGTAAACAATTGAAAACTAACTAACTAATAATAGGACTAGGGGATAGGTCATTAGTGAATACTTTTATTACACGAGATCCATATATAAAATAACATACTTGACAGTATAAATGTAATAGTAAGTGCGTGATTTTGTGAGTACAATGATCATATATTTCTACACTAATATAGTGTTTGCACCGCATCAATTTACTACTCATAACACATGTTATATCATACATTACTCAGATATTAGATTACTTACTTTTGAGAATCAACTTGACCATCCTCTATCTAAGGTAACTCACATTTATCATTTATTGATCACACTAGTTCACTACTATTTTCCATGTGGTACTATTAGGGCTAACCCATAGTGTGGCTTACATAATTTATTAATTATTCATATCACATAAATTTAATACTATATGAACTTGTGTGTTACTTTCTCCATTTTATTCAAAACATTGACTAATCAGAATTCTTTGTGTACTTGTTTTTTACATTCTCTTATTGTTTTATGGAATGGACTTATTTGACTAATTTTTGCACTTATTTGATTATATGCTTTCATGTATTTTAGACATTGAATAATTTGAATTCTCGGTGCATTTGATTACATAATTTTATATCTCTATGAAATTTACTATTTTGAATGCTTTGTGCACTTGTATCATTATTGATGAGACTATAAACTATCTCATCTTATGGACTAAAAGTAACACATTCTTCTCCATTTTGAGGAAGTTTTGGAACAAACATAATTATAGTTTAAAGTATTTTTTAATATTTTAAAGAGGAATATAAGGTATATAATGAATTAATAATTTTGAATCATTGTGGCCTAATTATTTCTTAACACATAACATTTCTTGTGAGATATATGTGTTATTATGTAAAACAAGGAACGGTCACCATTGATGAAAAATGATCAAAGAACTACAAATTATTATAGCTCACTGTTTTGTATAAGAAGCTCCATATTAACATAAAATAACTCAATACTAACATAATAGATTTGGACTAATACTCTAAAATTTCATACTGATACACAGAGTCTTTAGACTACTCAACGATGGTTCCAGACTATTGGACATTTGTCTAAAAGGATATTTGATTTAAAAATTGGCATTCAAGATGTAAGTAAATTATAGGATTGTGATCCTTTGAATAAAATAAAATGTACACATGGTAGTTAAACACAATTCGATAAGTAAGCATTTATAAGCTATAAATAAAGAACTCTCCTATATTTTGATCTTATAAATGTGGGACGATTCTTAGTTATTCAATAGAAGTAGTTAACCATTTTTTTATCTCTACAATTTTGATTTGGAAATGTGTAGAAATAGTTGAGTTATGACAGTATTTTTGTATTATATTAAGACTACCAATGAATGTAGAAGACAACTTTACATTCATGGAGGATTGACCAGTTCAAACTTTGAGTATATATTATAAATATACCATTAGAACTTGAAGTAGATGATATAGATCACCATATTCATATTTTGGTAACAAGATTGTAATATTAATACAACTCCACTTTAACATGTGTAAATTTTCATTAGTGGCTATTTTATAAGTTCTTAAGAGATAAATCTAACGGAAGAACAAGGGTCGTTATCACCCAAGGAGGAGGAAAATTTATGGTATTTTATAGAATAATAATGATGTCTAGTTTATTTTAAAGCATTTACTTTTCCTACTATTAAGAAAATAATAGAATTAATGAATTATGCAATCTCATATCTAGAGTTACTTTGTATTGTTTATATTAATTTATTAGATTAAAATTATTTTTAGATCCATAGCGTAGTTGTGAATTAAGTTTTTGTTCAATTTCAATTCTAGGAAAAGGGATTGTTAGGGAAATGTTTCTATCCTTTTTATTGCATATAGCCATTGGATATCACCTTCATTTAGAAAATGATGAATTAATATGAAGGAAAAATGACCTTCATCAATTATATTTTTTAATTTATTTTTGATATTGAATGATTTGACTACTTTATGCATTTATATGATTATATGCCTTGATTACTATGTGGTATTTTTTTAACTACTTTAAACATTTGCACGACTTGGGATGCTTTCTGCTCTAATTTCTTCATGCTCTTTTATTATATATGATGTGTTTGTTATATACACTTGTATTCTCTATGATCTTATTGCACATATGCTATTTTTTTATGCATGATATCTCCTTTGTTTTTTATTTATGCTCATTCACATCAGGTGCATACCACCCCTCTTTATTCATATAAAACATTACTTTCCATATCCTTAGAATGGAACAAATTTCCTAATAATGACACATTACTTTCTTTATATTTTGACATTGGTGAACATCTTAGGATATATCTCTTATCTTTTTTAGTTATTACCATTAGATAGACATTGTTATAAATTATTTTACTTATGATATACATTTTTAGCAAATGTTGTGTATTGCATTCATTTTTTATAACACATGGATCATTCACATAATTTTATAACATTGTAGACACTCAAATTTAGAAATTTAGTCTTTGAAACTGTTAATTTTGACAATGCATTCTTTCTAAGACAAACAAAACCTTTCCATTCCTGTTTAGTACATTCGTAGGTCTCTTCTCTATCTTATTTATCCTTGCACACTGATATGCTGACACAATTTGAGAGCACAATGCATAAAATCCATATACAATGTCAACTTGATATGATGAAGAATTCATTTGACATGTTTTTCATCCCTGGTCAAGATCATATAGTTTGGTGAGGATATTATATCTAGACATGATATCTATATGATTTTACACTAACATATCCTCCATCTCTACTTTCAATTCTAAATTATCTTATGGGTCCTTTAATCCAAATAGGTTGGAATTTATTTTTTAATTCATCTTTAGAACCCTATTAAAGTAAGATAACACTATCTCATTTGATAACCTAAAAATACTATGGCACTACATTGATAAACTCACTTCTAACAATTGAAAAAGGCTCCATAAATCTCACAATTACACATCTACATTCACTAGCGAAGAAATATCTATAGGTATTAAGCTTCTTGATAAGTCAAGGAATTAGTATTTCTCATCCAAAAACAATTAAACATCCCTTTTAATAGAATTTTATCAAGAGACAACTCAACTCAAGCATTGTCAGATAAGTTTCTAAATTTAGTTGCATTCATTTGGATATCACATTATAGGTGGAGAACGAGATGCAGTTTGAGGCCTTTTGGGAGTAGTGAAAATGTTGGATGTGCATAGGGGTGCCAAAAACTAAACTAATGTTTTTTTTTAAGGGTTTCCCATCCATTGTTAGGGTTTGAGATATTGCTCAAAATAATCAAAGAGCTTTGTAGTATGACCAACAACTAGGGTTTAATAGGGATAGACATGTCCAAAAAGGTGACAATCCCAAAAATTCAAAGGGATAGAATCCAAGTAGGTTTAAGACTATACAATAGGTTCTGGAAGAAGTATACAATCCTATCTAGGGTCAGTTTCTAGTCATAGTTCCCAAAAGGAAGAATCACCAGGATCAAATCTTCATACTTTAGTAGTGTGTATTCCTAAATCTTCCTAGATATATTTATAAATAGATAATTGCATTCATCCTCTTAATTTTTCAAGTTCAAATCTTGCTTCATAAAATAGTTACAGGTATTAATGCATTATTTTTATACTAGATCATTAATGGTAGAAGTTAATTAATCATAATAACCTCTTACATCTCCCCTTTACATCATGTAGTGTACTTAATTAACTAATTCTTAGATTTCACATAATCTAATTAGGATGTAATCATTTTGGTGAACACAAATCTTGAATTTAACATTATACTACACACCCTAGTTTCCCTAAGGATTCTCTTTTTATATAAGTATATGTTTTTTATTTCTTTTTAGTTATCTCATATTATTTTAGATTGCATATTGCTCTCATCCTATGTACTTCTGATGTACTGATTTATTTACTAATTAGATTATTGATTGTATTGAGATTTCTCCTCCTACTCGCAAGTATTGTATCCTCGTGGCATCATCTCCACTGCATATTGTTATCAATCCATCCATACTTGACATTGTTAATGAGGTTCCATTACATGACATTGAAATTCATAGTGAGCATTCTTATGATTACAACCATGATGCTAATAACAATATAGATCATGAATAAGCAGAATTTGTATCACTTTTTCATGAACAAATTCATAAAAAATGCACACCTAATTGAACCTATCATAAAAATCCTTCTTATTACTAAGCTTTCACGTGATAAAAAATATAGAAAAGGGTCCCTTGGTGATTGGTCTCAACCCTCTCCCAATTTACATAAATATATTATTCCTACATCTATAGTTCTTACATCCTTATGGTAACCTAATCTATTGGTACAAAATGTTTCTAAGCCTCCTTCTACAACCACTATTATTGCTAAAAATTTGATATCCACCCCTAATAGTTTTAAATCTCCATCTATCACGCAAACTCTCAAAACCCTTGTTCATACATTACAACATTAAATCCTACAATTACAAGAAGGTACATCCACGTCTTGAAGTACTTTCTTCATAATCATTTTGCACTTGAAGTGATTTCTTACCATTTTCCTATTAGTTCTGTTTTTTCTAAACTCCCTATCTATGATGGTAAAAGGGATGCCATAGAACATATTTGACAATTCTATATGGCTTGTTTTGATTAAACATATTAGGAAATCTTACTCACCAAGCTCTTCCCTAAAATTCAAGGAAGGACTTTGCACTACAATTGTCCAATAATCTCCCCACACATTATGGGTGTTCATTTACTACTTTAGAAAATCATTTTTGGAACAATTATCTATCAATATTGGGGGGAAATTTTATATTGCACACTTGTCTAAAATGTGACAAGGATCCAATGAACCTATCAATGATTATGTCTTATAATAAATGACTATGCTTCCCAAGATGATAAATATATTATATGATACTGAATTACAAGACCTCTTTACAACTAATTTTCTTTATCATTTGTAAGAATCAATCATATTTGACAAATTTTAATCTTTTAACCACTTATGTCATATACTAAAAGAGAAAGATCTAAGTTGTTACATATGAACAAACTCACGTTTGTTGTTAACACTCCACCTCATACCTATAATGTAAATTTTACAAGAAAATCCGCATTTAAAGTTAAAAATAAAGATACCAAGACCAAGGAGGAGAGGCACCAACATCTATTAAGGGTAAAATCAACCACTTTAGGAGATAGAAATGAATAGTTGAGGGAGGGTTTGTATCAGTGAAAAGGTGTAACAGTAGGCCAATTCCAATCATGCCACCAAGGAACACCAGAGGTAAGCCCAATTCTATACAAGTACTCAGTAGGAATTCCTTTAGTTAATTTTTGAATAGACATAGAATCTGAAGGAAGCAGTTGAAATTTAAAGAAAACACAGGGGACAACTAGATAAAATCTGGTAACTCCCAAGCCTTCTAGATACTCTTTAAAAAAAACCTTTAATCTTAACAAAAACTAAAAATTAAGGCCTTTCCAAGCAAGGTTGCCTAAGGTTTCATTACCCTCTAAACTGCAGAATCCACTTAACAATCAGACCTAAGCCTTAGCCTATGGAAACTTCTCAATTTTGGCATAAGCAGTAATCAACGGAGCCCAACAAGAAGAGTAATAAACATGATCAGATTTGAAACTAACCTGCTAAAGAGAGAGGCTTGGGGATCCAAAATAGAAGTGGCCTAGAAGGTGAAAGGGATCCCATGGAATTTGCACACTCCATATTTTTTCTCCTGTAAAATGATTTTTTTGGGGGACTCATCCATGTTACTTGCAATTTACTCCAAATTTTGGCACATATTCATATATGAGATTTATGTTACTAATAAAGTGGTTGTGATCTCTAATGTCCTATTTTAGATTTAGAACCAGGCTAATAAGTTTCAGCTTGAGGTGGAGAATCTCTAGTGCCTCTTTGATAATTGGATTTCAACCCCTTGTGTTGTTAGTCAGGTTCCCCCAGATGTGCCCCCGTGCCATCGGTTGACACTGTCATCACCAATCCGGCACTATGATAATTCTTCACCGGGAACTCCTCGTGCTATGATTATTTACTAATGCACAGCCTTTAGTTTGGTGGATGTAATCTGGAAACAAAACAACAACATAAAACAA
Organism: Taxus chinensis; assembly: GCA_019776745.2. Classification (NCBI taxonomy): domain Eukaryota; kingdom Viridiplantae; phylum Streptophyta; class Pinopsida; order Cupressales; family Taxaceae; genus Taxus; species Taxus chinensis. Next base: position 473,610,163 of record CM034156.1, on the reverse strand, counting down.
GAATACCATCGACTATGATAAGACGGAATGATGACAAATCTAAAATATCAAAGTAAATTATAATATTAACATGAAATTGTTACAATCTCACCCATGAGGTACTTCAAGTGTTATTGACTTCACTTTCCTTTCACCAAGACTATGGGAGAAACTTTACAATTACACCTCCTAATGGCTTCTTCAACACACCTTTAAACTGATGGCTTCCTTTGCACACTTCCTACAATATTTCTCACTACTTCCTTCTATGCTAAATGAGGGGGGTGGCTTCTCTATTTATAGAACTTCCAGGCTTATCCATCTTATCTCTAAGATAGGATAAGAAATCCACTCTGACGAATCATATTCCATACCTTAACTCTTATCTGTACATGTAAGCTTATCTTTTAAGATAAGATAAACCTTATCATTTTACATGGTTCCACATTTTTAGACTTTTTACAAATAAAATACATAAAATATTTATGACCTCACTCCTTGTCCTTATTACCAATATAATATTTCTAATTCCTAATCATGTAGACCCTACTTCTCTAATTACCCAAACTTTGACATTTTAACATTACCGGACCACTTACAACAAATGTTTACTTTTTACAACATTCCTATTGTACTTTGACTATTACCGTACTCCACATTATTGGCTGCACCGTTATTTTCTATCAGACGCTACTACTAATTATACTTAACAAAATCCTATTCCTAATACATACATTAATGAAATAGAAATTACGGAGGAAAATTTTAGTGTCGACAACACCTCATTTTTGTTTGCCACTGTCACCTCGTCACTCTCCGCCTCCTGGCCATGAGTAGGGAAAGCTCATTTCCGCCCATGGGCTCTTTCTACATGGTAGAGATATCCTCACTCTCAACTGCCTTCGCATGTGCTTCCTCCACAGGGTGGTTCTGGATGGCCATCTTCTACTTCGGATAAGTTTCCTTGGCTTTCTTTGGCCTTGTCTCCCACTTGGCTTGTTGGGACGGTTGGAATCACTGATGAGTCTCACCCCTCTTGTTCAGGGTGGGGTGATAAGCCTAAAAATCCCCCTCCACCTCCATGTTTGCGGCTACTGCTTAGTTGGTCTTTTTATATATAGATTTTTGTACGAATGACGTTGTACATATCTTTCTATTAATATAGAAGTGTGTTTTTCAAAAAAAATTAAATATACTTATAAAAATAATGTCAATGATCTTGATTAACCACTTAAGTTCCAAATTCAACCCACATGAGAAAATTTTACTCACTAACCATATTCCCCATGCATTGTCTTGAAAAAATTGTTATATTGTAATCGTGTGTCTCTCCTTCAATTGTTTGAGGTTGAAACAAGAAATCCTCAACGTAAAATTTTTTATGCCAATTCTTGCTAAGATTATCATAGATGTATTTTTCACCTCACTGATTGGTGTATTGAGCTTCACCATTTCATTTAATATTTTATCGATTAAAATTCCATTGAATGGGATGAGCTCACTAAATATTATAAGCTAACTAACAATAATGCCAAATAGAAAATATCCAATGCTTCACTTCCTCAACAGGAAAATTAAAAATCTACTTCCAAAGTGCATTAAAAGTATCATGTAATACCACCAACATCCTCTTATGATCACCCTTTTTATGTAATCATTGTCATTTTCAATAACACATCATCTTAAAGGTAGCACAGGATTGTTATTCGTTTCCCATGCTCAATTCCTGAAAAATAGCTTGTGAGAATCTTTTTGCCTAACCTTAACAGCAAACTATCCTTTCACGTGAAAATGCATTATCTAATAATTTTGAGGAAGTTATTGAGAAAGGATCGTAGATTGAAAAATCCCTTGTCACAAAAGGTTTAATCAAACCTCACTCAAAGGATAATGGGAAACATGATAACAGTCAAAATATCTCTCACCAATTAAAAACTAAAAATGCTAACCAAAATCACAACGTAGTCAATGATGGTGTTATAGACAACCAAAACGTCCATACTGTCTAAAAAACTCAAGCTAAAACAAACAAAGCCAAACAACCTCTTGTTGTTTATAGTAAAGATATTTTCTCTTCACGTGACTCTAAACGATGTTGTTTCACTCCTTTGGGATAACCTCTATCAAACATCCTACGGAAACTTCTTAATGCCAACATGGTAACATATCTTATCACAAGACCTTGGGTTGAAGGATAACCTAAACCCACTTGGTATAAACCTGACACTTACTATGACTTTCACCGGGTCGATGGTCACACAACTAATCAATGTGTCCATTTACATCACTTTGTCTAAGACCTCATCAATAGTGGGGAAATTTTCATTGAGGAACCTTTATCTAACAAAACACCAAATGACACTCTTAAGGTGTTTACAAACCCATTCCCAAAACATGGTGTTGATAATAAGAACACTGACAAAGGTCAATCCTCCAATAACATTGAGTTCAAATCATGTATTTCATTTATTCAGGAAGTGCCTCCTATAGTCACCACCATTAAATTCAAACCTCTAGCTTTTTCCATTGCCAAATGTCAAAAGAAATTATGGGTTCCTGTGGCAAGCCAACCATCTACATCTTTTGTAGAGCCCTAAACGTCCAAACTGACGGCTCTTTCAAATCAAAAGTTAACTTCCAATACTAAAATTGCTACTCCTGGTCAGTATGACCTTATAAAACAATTAGCGACCACTCCCGCGCACATCTCTCTAATGGATGTTTTAAAAGATTCACCTAACTTACAGTACATCCTCACTCATTCTCTTCATGAAGCACGTATTCCTCTGACCCTTGATGTTCAATAGTTTAATCTATGATTGCAAACCTATCGTCTGAAAGTCTTATCTTGTCTATTGGCCCTCAGGATATGTTGAACCCTAATCTTCAAAACAACTATTTGTATATCGAAGCCTATTTAACGAACCATAAGGTCAATATATTTCTTATAGACAACTGAGCAGCTCTATGAAAATTCTACTTTGTCTTGGTCATACAGTGGCTAACTTACATGTTAATGTTATTACCATTCCTGGGTATGACAATACAAAGTGCCAATCCTCTAGTACTATCACACTCCATATACAAGGTTGTCCCCAAATTTTGGACACCCTTTTTCATTTCATGGATGTAAAAACATCATTTAACCTCCTTCTAGGTAGACCTTGGATACATGTAATGCAAGCCGTGTCTTCCACTTTCCATCAATGTATCAAACTCTCGCACAATGGAAAATATTTCACCTTAATCGTTGATGCAAAACCCTTCGAGTACTATAAACTCCTAGAATCAAGGTACAATGTAGCTAATTATTATCCATATGTTGATTACATAGTTGAACCTCACATCATTCCTCTTGCTAACAACCATGTTGATCTCAAAACGGTGTTAATCTCTCATGTCTTGCGTATCCTTTTGAAGTATCTACGTCCAAATCATCACCTAAAATTAAATTTTCCCATAAAGGTCTTAGTGATTACAAGCTTGAAAATTCATTTCTTGTTGGCCAACTCCTATTATCGCCTCACAGCTATGGACATCCTAATGCTCCCCATTTACGAGAACCTCTAATTTACTATATAGGAATTACTCCTTAGAGACGATATGGATATTTATAAGATGAACATATTCAAGTCTCTAATGGATCTTGGATATACGAAGATAATATGTCAAAATTCTACGAGTCCACCGACTATACTAAGGATTGTTAAATGATGAAAAATGTGAAGTGGAAAGAAAGAGGGCTAGGCCCACAAGACCACGACACTCTTGAGCCTATGAAAATAAAATATAACTTTTACATGCATGGTCTAGGATATGAGACCTTTGAGAAAAGGCCAATTATATTCGATGTATTAACTAGAGATGAGGACTAGGATTCCGACATTGAGACCGGTTCCATACATAGATTCTTTAAATACCTTGCTAAAACTACACTTTTCCTCGAAGACTTATCCATCTGAACCCTTGATCTTGTTTACCCTTCCCTTATTGATCAAGACCAACAGTGTAATATTTCCATTGACCTCTTTCAAAATGATGAGGTCATCCAAGAGTTCCTCGAGGCTTCAAAAACTTTTCCATTATTGGATCACAAGATTTTTTTTGATATAAACCTTGACGCTACTATTTACTTTGGTGGTGAACTTGAAATATCCAGTCCAAAAGTAAAATAAATCAAAAATAGAAGAAATAAAAATCATATCTTGCATAGTGAAAACCTCTTTGAGGTGTTATGAGAGCAACAAAAAATGAAAAAGAAAAAGAAAGAAAAGGGTGCATGTCCTAGTGAAAACCTTTTAGATGACCTACATAAACCTACAACGTCATTTCAAGAAAATGACACTTCGAATTTGTTGGTGGAGGAAATGAAAACTATCAATATCAGCATGGAAGACCAACCCAAACTACTACAACTTGGAGTTAGTCTCTCAGACACTGAAATTAAGGCTTTCACAAAGCTTCTAATTGAGTTTCAAGGCGTATTTACTTGGTCCTACAAGGATATGCCAACCCATGATCCTTATCTTGTGGTTCATCACCTTGTGGTGCATCTAAATGCCAAGCCTATAAAGCAAAAGTTATATAAGATGCATCCCAATGTCTTCTTATTTGTCAAGGTTGAACTACAAAATTACTAGATGCAAGCTTCATACGGTCCATCGCTTACTCATAGTGGATATATAATATAGTACTAGTTGTAAAAAATACCCCCGGAATCGTATCTGTACAGATTTCCGTGACATCAATAAGGCATGTCCCAAGGATGATTTCCCAACATCAACATGATCATCAATTCCACTATGGGCCATAATATGGTATCCCTTATGGATGGCTTTTCAGGATATAATTAAATTAAAATTACTAAAGAAGACCAGTATAAGACATCTTTCACAACCCCATGGAGGACATTTTGTTACAAGGTCATTCCCTTTGGCCTTAATAATGTAGGCACAATGTATCAATGTGTCATGACTATTATTTTTCATGACCTTCTCTATGACATAATGGATGACTATGTTTATTACATCCTTGTTGAATCAAAAACCATATTTGACCATCTGGTTGTTCTCTAGAATATTTTTGAACGATTAAGGGAATACAAGGTTCATCATAATCCAAAAAAATGTTTCTTTGGCATCACTTCTGATAAATTCTAGGATTTATCATCTCATGAAGCAGAATCAAAGGGGACCCTAAAAAATTCAAAGCAATCATGGATATTATACCTCCTCATAATATACATCAGCTAAGAGGACTACAAGGTAAAATATAGTTTAGCTGGTGCTTCATCTCTCAACTTGCAAACAAGTTCCATCACATCAACTTCTTAAGAAGGATGTACAATTCAAGTGGACACAAAACATTCAAGACTCTTTTTATAAATTGAAAGAATATTTATCCTCTTCGTCGGTACTCATGCCACCAATACAAGACAAGCCTATATTGTTGTACACTTCTATAATAGAACATGCCATTGGGGCATTATTTGCACAACAAAATGAAAAGGGTCAGGAACAAGTTGTGTACTATTTTAGTAATACCCTTCTTGAACATGAATTCAAGTATTTAGCAGTTGATAAATCTTTCTTGGCAGTTGCATACACTTTTGGCAAGTTACGACACTATTTGTTAAATCATACCACTAAGCTAATTACAAAGGTTAATCCCCTCAAGTATCTACTTTCACGACCAGTGATAACAGAATGGATGTCTAGGTGGATCATACTCCTTAGTGAGTTTGATATTGATTTTGAAAGTTAGAATGATATGAAAGGTTAAGCAGTAGTAGATCAACTAGCTACAGATCCATCACCAAATTCTCAACCCTTACAATTTGAGTTTCTAGATGAATACCTATTGTATATAAACTTAGTCCCCTTATGGACTCTATTATTTGATGTCCCTTGCAACCATCATGGCTCAGGAGCTGGGATTGTCTTACGTATACCAAATGGAGATGTTATCCCTAAATCTTACCTTATCATCTTTCCATGTACCAACAATATAGCCAAGTATGAAGCATTGATAGCAAGTATAGGTTTCGTTATCTCCTGACGACTACAAGATTTGATCATCTTTGGTGATTCTCTTCTCATCATCAAGCAAGTCAATGGTGAATATCAAGTGAAAGATTGGAAACTTCTACCCTATAAGCATATGTTTGATAGTTTCAAATGGTAGTTATGAATTATAACTTTTGAACAAGTACCTCAACTACAAAACAAAAAATCAGATGCCATGGAAACTATTGCATCCCTTATTGTATTTAACTTTAATCAAACTCACAATGAGTTCCTCATTGAACATATTTTGGCTGCCACATATGATTTTCCATATGCAACCATGTTTTGTGAGATTTTTGGTCCTAATCACCCTTGATATCATGATATATACACCTTCATTCAAACTAAAACCTACCCTCCAAACTTAAACTCAGCCAATAAAATATCATTAGAAAAACGTGCCTTGTGCTACACTATCCTTACTGAAACCTTGTATTGAAGAGGTTATAGGGGAATCTCTTATGATTTCTCATTCAAGATAAAGATAATCAAACACTAGTTGAAGTACACTCAGGTATTTATGGTGCACACACTAGTGGAATGGTTCTTGCAAAGAATATCTTTCGTGTCAGATATTACTAACCTATAATAGAAATGAACGCATGCAACTATATAAAGAAATTTCAAGGTTTCCAAAATCACAGTAATCTAATTCATGCACCTTCCCAAGCCTTGCAGCCTATCACCTCACCATGGCCTTTTTCTAAATGAGGACTTGATCTAATCAGAAAAATAAAGCCCACATCTTTTGATGGATATACCTTCATTATAACTGCCACTAAATATTTCACCAAGTGGGTTGAGGCTACGCCTCTCACTTATGTTTCTGGGTGTGATATTTATATGTCCATTTTAACCATATTATCTATTGTTTTGGAATTCCCATTGCCATTATCACTAACAATGTTGGTTCCTTCAAAAATAATAATTTCAAAGCCCTTGCTAAAAAATATGATATCCACCTAAAATGGGTCACTTCGTACTACCCAAAATGCAATAGGGAGTCTGAAACTTCAAACAATACTATTAAATCCATCTTGGAAAAGAGAGTTGATAAGCATGGAAGTAATTGGCATACGCAGTTGTATCCCACCCTCTTGGCCTTTCTGTACTCCTACAAGAGCTACCCCATTTTCCCTAGTATATGTATTTGAAGCCATATTACCCATCAAAGTTGAACTCCCTTCACTTTGTGTCTCCCTCCAACACCTTGTGCATGAAGAGGATTACCATTTTGCATGCCTTGCAAATTTGGAGCTACTAGAAGTGAGATGAATTCACACTTTTCACCATATATAGGTATATTAGAATCAATTTTTTTGTAATTACAACTGCAATATTCGACCATGACAGTTCGAGATTGATGACTTGGTCTTGAAAGAAAATTAGAAGAACACAACCAAGCCACATGAAAAACAAGGAAAGTTTGAGCCTAATTGGCTGGGTCCTTACATTATAATTTCCAAATTTAGATCCATTGCATGCAAACTATCTACTGAGGATGGCAAAGAGTTGAAAGATCCTATGAATTTCATTCATTTAAAAAAATTCTACCCCTGAGTCTCTACAAAGTAACCCTTTTGTTAGGGTCATATCAACGGACTCGCTCACTTCTCCCTTTTCGCCTTGTCTCCTACTTGTGTCAATCTATCTCACCTTGTGTCACATGTTCTCCTTGTCATGTCATCATGCACATTGTCTACCACTCTTGTTCGCCTTCTGTCATACTTTCATTCACCTTTTTCATATGTAACATGTTGATTACGGCTTGGAAATCCCTTTTTTCCCTCTTCTTTGGTGGGTGGTCAAAATTCAAAAAGAAAAAAACATTCAAATATGTTTCATAAAAAACATCAACTATTTTCCAGAAATCACAAAAAAGAATACAATTTATCCAAAAAAATTCAAAAACATTAAATATTTGCAAAAATTCCTCAAAATTGCAAGCTTTTCACAACTTCACCAACACGATGCACTTTTAATGAAATTATATTTTTTTATCTTTACCCTATTGCTCGTACCAATCCTACGATTATCACCACTTATTATTCCCTTCATGATATAACTTGGATGGGGAAAATCAGTATCATATTTTTTTATAATGTGGGTCATATAAGAGTATCAAGAGGATTTTCTAAGTATACTTTGCTCTTTAGGTTGGCCCTATTCCCGTGAACTTCATAAGTTTAGTGTTTGAGATCATTTGTATCTACTTTTTTTCATTATGGTGCATCTTGGGGCATAGATAAATTATCTTCTCTCACAATATTGTGTTGCATTGTTGAGGTTTTCCTTTTGTACCGATTGTAGCTAGTGTGATAACATCTTGGTTCCTTTATAACCCTAAAGCTTGCACTTAACTGTTCATAATGGGTTTGTTTTCATTTTTCTATTTTCTTTACTTTTGTATATTTTTTATGTGCATCTGGGTTAACCATCTTGATTCCTTCCTAATCATGGTGACAAATTTATTGTGCAATAATAAAATAAAGGTTTATATTATATTCACATTCTCTAAAGGACGCTCATGCTAGGATCACACTCCTTCCTATCCTTTCTTCAACTTACAATTTTCCTCCTATCAAGTGGTTTTCCACTGCTTTGTTGTGTCACCCACCTATTTGAGGTGGAATTCCCTTACCATTCTACCTAATGGGGCATCCAAATGCTCTATTATCTTCTGATATGTATTCCTTTACCATCTTTAAAGCACTATTACTTTGCAATAGAACTTTAAAGAGGGGAAAATGTAGACAGCCTAAAAATACATACATATTTATATCCCGCCATTGTCCAATTAGAATTAATTAAATTAAGTTTATCTTACCGCAATATACCTCTTTGGAATTTAATTAATTAATTCCATCAATTAAATACCCCCTGCTAGAATTAATTAAATTAATCAGAGTTCCTAAGTCACATTCTCACCCCTTCGAATTAAATAATTTCATTCTACTATGCCTCTAGAATTAATTAAATTAATTCCTACACCCCCATAGCTAATATAATTAAACATTTAATTAAATAAATGGTTAATTATTCCCTCACAATTAAATACTAATTAATTCACTCACACTTCACTTCACTCTACTTCCAAAAGCCTACAAAGGTGGGGTGGCAATAATGTATGAGCAACCACTTCTCAGATGAATTCAAAGATAATGATTGCCCCTACAAAGCTGCAACTGCACAAACATGGTCATCTTACTATTTAAGGTAATTATAAGTATTTCTTATGGAGATAATTCAACCCAAGATCCACTTCTCATGGCCTCACCCTCAACTATAAAATTTTTCATTTTCTTTTTTCAAATTCATTCCTGGAGCTTTGAGAAAATTACATCCAACTTTTTCTGAATTTGTTCCCACATCCTTGTGAAAATATTCTCGTAGAATTTACAAACACATTTAGAGATTATAATTTAATAGCATCCACAATCTAAATCTTTAACAAAACCAAAAAATTCTAAGTGTTTCTATGGTCTTATCTTGAGGTTTGCAAGAGGTATGCAATGAAGATACTTTGTATTTGTTTGTTTATCTTCTTTTTTTGTGATTTTACTTGTATTACATTTGTTCTATTTCAATTTCTGATTCAACATTTTCTTCTCCTTCTTCTTCATAGGTTCCACATATTACATTAACCAATGGAGCTTCCAAGACAATCCTTTGGGGTGCTCCAACAATTTGATTCTTGTTTTTATTTTTATATGTGTCATGTTGGGTAATTTTCTTCTTCAATGTACTCAAATCATTGGCCAAACTCTTGCAACAATGGATCAACACTTTCATCTTTAGAAATTTGGACCTTTCCTAACATGATCAAGTCATCTTCCACTTGAATGGAAAGTTCTTGAGAATTATCCATAGTGTTCGATTAAGCTCTCCACAATATGAATCCAACTTTAGGAAACTGAGCATTTATGAAGAACCTCTTCTGATTATCTATAGTAGGACAAACATCAGTAGGAATTTTTTTAATCAACTTGTTAAAATTTTCCACAAATTCTCTCATGGGCTCTTTTAGTTCTTTATTCATCTGAGCTAATTGATAAAGGAGGGCATGAGCATCTTCTGTTGTTTTGAGTCTTTCTTCAAACCTAGTTTTCATGTCATCCCACTCAGTAATGGAACAAGGTGGCAAGTAGTAAAACCATTCTGCAATGACATCTTGTATTAACTCCATGAATAGTAAAAAACAAACATCTTGATGTCCCACTCCAGGAACACCACATGCTATGATTAAGGATATAATTTTATCATCTAGACATTTCTTTCCATTTCCATAGAATTTGGGAAAGTTCTTTCTTAATCCTTTTGTTAACTCATGAAGTAAAGGATCCAATGCTAGTGTACTAGTGTTATGTCCCCAAGGTACAAGTTTAGTCATTTCTAGAGGAAGAACATTCAATAGTTCAGGAGAGATTGAATATGAAAATGAGCCAAGAGATGAAGACTCAAGATCTTGTCTTAGAATTTATATGGGAACAAGTATGAAATCGTCTTGTTCCTGCAACTTAAATGTGAGATTATGAAATACTAGAGTGTTTCTTACTTGGTCTTCTCTGTTTAATCCCCCTTCTGTCAGTTTTACTCATAATGTTATATAAGGATGCAATCATAAACAATGAAAAAATTCAATAGGAGTTCAACAAGGCTCTCAAACATTACGATAGTATTTTTTGGTATTTTTTTATTTTTTTATTTTTATGGTTTTTTATATATAGGATTTTTTATTTTAGAGTTACTCATAGGGTGCATAAGGACATATCTTCCCTAGTGGAGTCACCAAAAAATGTTGGTGAAATAAATTGTTACACGATAGATTAGTGGTTTCACCAATATTCATAGGGTTAGGCCCCTCCTTCTTGGGTATGGAGAGGCTCCCATTTATTGAATGCAAAGACTAAATAAAACTCTGGGTGAACATTAGGTCAAGGATTATGCAGGAATACTCCACTAAACATGTGGCAAATTGTTTGTATAGTGTATAAGGGAGGAATTTTATTTAAAGAGAGGTAAAGAGGAGATGAGGAAATGGAGAGAGGGGGTTAATGTTGTGAGTAGACTTACATACTTCACACACATTACCCAGAGTATGTCCATATTTAATAGGAATAAATCAATCATATAATTAATAACAAGACAAATAAATCAGAGACACAAAGTTCTAATGATTCATTAATCAAAGACACAAATTTCCTTCTTGGTTGTATAACATTACAATGCTTGAAAAGTTGGATAGTAGAGAGAGTAGAAGAACATATGCAAGGAGATAGAAGAATTTATATTATTACTTGTAGTAGTGGTGATACAGATGCCAACAACTAACAACAATCAACAAATGCTAACCCCTTGGAATGGAGAAACCATCCCAATTTATAGCTTACAACAATGTCTCATCCTCTGCCCCCATGTAACTTTTCATCTCACCACCACTTGTGACCTTTAAAATTCCTTAAGAATGAAATTAAGTCCTTTTCTTATTTTGAAAAAAGGAACTTGTAGAATGTACCATAAGGCCACTTAAGTGAATAAGATAAAAGAGTGAAAAATTACATTCCCAATGAAGAAATGGAATGTTAGAGAGAGTGGGGAGGGAAGAAATTTGAAAATATGGAGAAGGGGGAGCATATGTTGATGAAGAACATGCTTCTTATGGATCTTGAGAGAATGCTCAAAGTAAAACTCTTTATCTTTGACCTCCTATTGAACCAAAATGTTGTGGTTACAATCTCCTTCTTCTATGAGATGCAGACACACTCCAAAATGTTGAATAAGTGTTTAAAACACTACTAAGTTACTTGAATTGTGTGAACTTGAGATGATTTCCCATTCTTACAATTTTTTACCTGTCAATTAGAATATCTCACTAATAATGTCTTCCCTTATGCATTTGCATGGTGTTTAATTAATATCCTTATTTTCAAGTCTTCCAGTTGCATAATTGTTACATCATTATCACTCTTATTAGGATACTCAATATTTGAAGTTGGAATTATCTCTAAACTTGAGTGTTTGAGATCAATGATGAAAAATTTTGGTGATATAAATGGGAGATGACTGAGTGTGTAAATTTTGACCACAATCCCAACACCTACTAATTTTAGTAAGCAAAATTCCAGGACATCTATTTTTAGTGATTGTATCAATTTAACACTTTTGAGTGTTCTTGATATGTAATGAGTAATGAAAAATCAAAGAATGAACCATCATGTAACTTACTATTTATAAACTATGAATCTTGGTAAGACTTATTATATTTATAATTGGGTCTTCTTTGTGTATGAATGAAATGAGAGTGGTCTAAAAAGTTTAATTATTTTATAAGGATGATTTTCTTTTAATTTTAGATGATTCTCTCATCGTAACTAGTGGGAAAGTGAGAATTTAATTGACAATGGAAGAATGCTGAGGGAGAACTCAATACTCCATATCTCCAAAAATATTCCACCTCATCATGCAAGAAATGTCTTAGATGAAATTTTATTTTATTAGGAACATTTGCTCCAAATTGTAGGCAATTTAGCTTGTTGGATCACATGGAAAATGAAATTTTCATAAAAAATGGAATAATACTGAGAGAGAAATCAGTCCTCCATATCCATTAAAATAATCCACCTCATCATACAATAAATTCCTCAGATGAAATATAATTTTATGAGGATCATATGCTCCAAATTTCAGGCAATTTGGTTTGTCAAGTCATCAGTAAAATGTAAATATATTTTTAAATGTTCAGGGAAAAAAAAGAGTTCATAGTTAAAAATATCTTTCTCAAATGAAAAAAATCATGCCATTTCAGTCTTCAAGTGATGGTTCATGTAAAAGGAATTTGTGAGAGGATAACTTTAGTAAGGTTTAACAAAGATTGGGTGCATGCTTATGGAGTTGTGAGAAAAACTTAGCCAACCAAACTAGCGTTGGATGGAGTTTGGTGTGTGGTTGCACCCTTAAAATAAGAAAAAATTGATCCGTAAATTTCCTCTTTTAAACAATAAAAAATCCTATTCTAGTGATAATGAATGATAAATTGCTAGAGTTCTTATTAGGATAGTATACAATGCAAGAATCACTCATAACAATGCTAAAATGAAGAGACAAGAGATAAGAGTTTTATCTTGGAGAAACCCAATGTGGGAAAAAGTATACTTGGATAAGAAATCACTTCCCTTTCACTATGTAATTCTACAAAAAATACAAGTTCACTACCAATATATGGCATTCAAGAAGGATAAAAACTCTTATTTTTATATCCTTTCTTACAATCCCCAACAAGAAATAAATTTATTGTTTATAAACAAACCAAGAATAATTTAGACTCTCTCTTTTGCTCGCACTTGAACTCACTCAAAACCACTTGCGTAGATGAATGAAAGTGATTTTATTTATAGTTTCTCTTCCTAAGGAAAAAATTAAATGTGAAACGAACTGAATTGGGAAGCTCAAACATTTATAACTATTGAGTTTCCCCATTTTGGTGTCATCGGGTGTAGAACCACCACTATCTATAGGAGGTGGTTGTGGAACCACCACGGAAGTTGTGCAACCACTACTCTGTGAAGAGTGGAAGTTTCATAACCATCATGGTGTTTTTATAACTACTGCATAGTAATCATACATAATACGTTTAGTCATTCGAAGGTGTCCAGATCACCATCAACCTGACTTAACCATTTTCCATAACAATACTCTAAGGGGGTGTACTACAAGTTTCAAATAAGAGAATACATAGAATTGGGTACTTCTACATCCATTTTTTGATGATACCTCCCTAATTTTAGGATTTTATGTACCGAAAATCCTCAAGGACTGATGAGGTGAGGAAATTTCTTCCCCACATCTTCTTTGGAATACCACTTGGCCTTGGTAGGCAATTGACATTTCAACCCAAACAACTACCCATCTTGCACTCCTCATTTTATTTTATTCTCTTTTTATGTAATACCATGTCTTCCTATAATTCCAACTAACTTTCCATAGAAATATCCTCAATAGTTGGTAGCAACAATCCCTCTTCTTCATGATCGAACATGGAGGGATCAAAGAGACATAAATTTTAAACATTCCCCATTGATTATATTCTCATATAAGGAGGTAAATCCAAATGAAAGGCATTCTTACCCACTTGTTCTAAAATTTCAAATGGTCCAGATTGAAGAGGTTATAGTTTCTTAGATTTACCTTGTATTGTTTCTCTACTCAACTACAACCATACCTTATCACCAATAAGGAAAGAATGCGCAGTTCTATGTTGATCATGCCTTGCTTTGTACTTGGCCTCTAAATGTTTCAACCTCTCCTATACCTAGAGTAATATCTATTGAATCTTTTAATGAACCTTTCATCTTTATGGACTTCCAGATCTAATTTCCCATTATCTCTACATAGTAATCTCAAAAAAACATCAAATTCACTCTTAGGAAAATAGCCAAAACATGTTTCAAAATAATTCTTATTGGTAGAAGCATGAACTACCCTGTTATAAGAATGTTGGATATAAATCAAATCCTCATCCCTAGTCCTAGGATATTTCCTAGTGTACCATCTCAATAGTTGAACCAAGGTAAGGTTTACTACCTCTTTTTTCCCATCTATTTGTGGATGAAAAGTGGTATACCTTTTCATCTTAGTATCCATATTTTCCCACAATGTAGACCAAAACATTCCTATGAACTATGAGTCCCTTTTTGACACAATAGAATTATGAAAACTAAAATGAACCAACACATTAGCAAAAAATAACTCATCTGCATCACTAGATTTAATTTTATTCTTGCAATGAATGAGAATACACATTTTACCAAACCATTCCAATACCATAAAAATATAATCATACCCTTTCTTGGAAGTAGGAAAACCACCCAAAAAAATCCATGGAGATGTTTTCCCATGTCTGGGACGGAACTGGTAATGGCACATATAAACCCTAATTTATGTTACTAGGCTTACTTTTACTACATAAAACACAACCCCTGATAAATTTGGAAAATTTTGCGAGTATGTTTTTCCAATAAATATATTTATGTAAGTGTGCATTAGTCTTTGTCACACCAAAGTGACTAGCTACCTTAGAATTGTGATATTCCCTCATCAACTGAACTCTCCCCCCCTTAGGCACATAAATTTTCTCGTTCTTGTAGAGAATTCCATCCTAGAATTAGTATTATCCCCTAAGTGAAAATCCCTCACTTGGAGGTTTCTGCTGAAATATTTATCCAAAATTTGGATCCTTCTCATAACCTTCTTGATATGTTTCACATACAAAAGGTTCAAGAACAATTAAAGTTCCCATACTTGAAATTAAAGGAGATCTAGACAACATATCAGCTAATTGGTTAGTAACCCCTTTCTTATATTTTATGATTAAATGAAATTGTTGCACAAAACCCATCCACTTATAGTGTCTAGCTCATTGAAGTTTATTTTGATCATGCATAGATTGAAGAGGCTGGTGATCCGTTTGTATGATAGTTTCTTTTCCCATCAGATAATATTTCCATTTCTTGACCACTTACACAAGAGCATACAATTCCTTATCATATGTAGAATAATTCTAAATGTATCCCAGAAATAATTCAAAATGATAACATACAGGCCTTCCTCCTTGAAGTAGGATAGCTCCCATAGCATAGTCACTAGCATCGGTTTCTACTTCGAAAGTAAGCTGCAAGTTAGGTAATGCCAAAACTAGAGCATGACTAATCTTGTATTTGAATGAACCAAAATCATTTTGTTGTTTCTTACTCAAATTAAAAACCTTACCACATATTTCCACAAAATATAGCAACGCTACAATGGAAGAGAAGTTCTTGATGAACTTCCTCAAATACTAAACTACACCAATAATTCTCCTCGTTTTGCTCAAACTAGATGGTGTAGGAAAATTCAAAATGGCCTATATCCTAGCCAAAACAATCCTAAACTCTTCATCTCCAACCACATGCCCAAAAAATATAAGTGATTATTGATAAAACTCGCACTTCTTTTCATTCAACACTAGTTGGTTCTCCTTTAGAAATTGCAAAATGTGATGTAAATGGTTAATATGCTCCTAAATTTTTTTTCTTAAAACCAAAATGTCATCCAAGTACATAAGGAAAAATTATTCAATAATTTGTCTCATTACCTAATTCATCTGTTGGATATCACAAGCACTAAGAGGGTTCTGAATCAATGCTGGTCAATTTAACAATTTCTAAAACTTCTTAACTAGAATTAGCAAGTAACCCATGAACACAAATTAAGGTACATGTAAGAAGAAAAATATTCGGTACACAAAAATTATAGTGGGAAACCCATAGAGGGATAAAACCCACTTGAAATCAAGGATTTTTATTAGGAATACCGATTCCTGGTATATAATGATTTCCACTTTGGTTGAGCACCCACACAACCTATGAAGCCCCTACTTCAAAATCCTTCAAGCACCCACTGGAAGATAGCCAAGCACTCACTTAGCTAGTTTAGCAAGCTACAACTTACAAGGAACACCTACTCGTATGACCTAAGCACCCACTTAGGAAGATTCAATAACAATGTACAATTTGATCATTTATCTACTTTTTGCTACATCAACAAATCATGATCACTCTTCTAGATCATAGTTCATCTATGTCTTCATACACCACTTTTCTTCCTAGTTTTTACACCTTTTCCCCTATCAATTGCTCATACATATGTTCCCAAGATTGTCTCACTCTATCAGTTGTTTTTTTTGTAATCATTCATGGCTAATCTGTCTCATTCACTCCTTTATCAGTATCACCTATATGCAACACATCTTTCCTCTATCTTTGTTTTGTTTCTTGATATCTTCTTCTTGTTGCACACATATTTCTTCTTATTTTTAATTGCTTTGTTATCAAGAACATATAATTTATTTTCATTCTCTATGTTGTCTCATGGAACAGTGCCCAATCACTCACTATCATTTGTATATCCCATTTTTTGAAGCTATGATCAAACCATTATAGTTCAATTTTTTCACTAGGAAAGCCCTATTTTTTTTCCTTCTTTAAGTATATATGTCCTTATTGGTTCGATTTCATCTTTCATCAATGTTGACACTTCAACTTCTTAAGATATTTTCTAAGTCTATAACCTACACATATGATCCACTCACAATTTTTTTGTCTTTTGGTCTCTTATATGTATTTAAACAGGTGTAAACTCTTCATCTTCTCAATACACTTACAACTATTACACTCTTTCACATTCTTTCCCACACAAACATTCACTTACTTGAGCTCTACATCACATTCACATTGAATTTTCTCATCTCAAGCACTTCATACCTTCAACATTTCCAATTCTAATGCTTATTCAAAAGACTGTCTTTTAGACTTCACAGTTTTGTCCCATAATAATCTCTTCACATTCTAAGTTCGAGTTTGAAGAAGTCTTTTTAATTTTGTAACTCCCTATAGCCTTTAGGATTATCCATGATCTCAACTAATTCGAGCTAGAAGGTCTGTGACTCTTCAATTCCACAAGAAGGCTAAACATAATCTTATTATCCGTCTTGAATTATACCCTATATGTTGATAGTTCAATGTTCACTATTACAACCTTTAAATTTTTCAAACCAAGATAGTCACTCTTTAATGTTCTTTAAAAAATTTCTTTTCTCTTAGGATATTTGCATGAGGATTTTGATCATTCATAATCATGAGATTTTACTTAGAGCAGTTTTTAGGCTTTTTACAGTGCTTAGAAAAATAACAAAGACAAATTTTATGCAGTTATCATGCTTTCAAGACTATTTGAGATCATCCCAAACGTGGTTTAGCCATTACTCATTGTTTAAACACTTTGCACGAGAAATACAAGCTTCAACAATAAAGAAAAGTCACTCAAACCACTTTCTAGTAATGCATAATGACTGAAGACTTGTTTTCAAAATGGTCATCAACAAAATCGTGCCCAATCCTTGATGAAATCGATTTCTTTCTTTTGCAACATGCTTGTACAATCCACACAGAGGAATCTTTAAAGTTTTAGATATTTTGATCGGTTTCAGAACTAGTTTCAACCAATTTTTCCATTCAAACCCTAAAACCAAGGTTTCACCCACTATACAGACCCAAGACATCAAAAAATTAGTTTTCTAGTTGATTTCTTGATGGTTTTTGAAACTTTCACCTCCTATATCATCGTACCATCATGAAGAATCATTTCTATGTTGACTTAAAGTTTTAATTGTCTAGATTTTATCCCAACAGCTTTAGAGACCTAATGAATTTTTTTTTGATGTCAAGAAAAGATTTTTATTTAGGTATAACTTGAGATTTAAAGGCTTGAAGGAATCATTGATAATTTCAAGACCCTGTTACAGGGTCACACAAATTTTCTTAGGCCAATGTTTCATCTCTTCTTAAGAAAGTACCCTTGCACATTGACATATAGTTCATACTGAGACATTGCCAATCATTAACATTTCAGTTAAACTCTTGATTATTTCTCCCATATCTTTGAATCTACAATGCATTGAGATTAAGACATTGAAGGCATGATACTTACTCCACACTAAAGGCATGTGTTACAAACAAGAACCATATTGTTGCAATCAGTTACCTTTGACATTTTTCATATCATAGATTGGAGTCAAAGATGTTTTGGGAACTCTATGATTAACATATATTTTTACCAGGAACCTTTCACCACTTACTTATCATGGAGAAAGAATTTTGTCACTTTAACAACTCAGAAGCCACACATAATTATTCTTCATTCATTGTTCAAATTTTTATGATCAGGTTTCCATAAATCCAAATTAACATTAGGAAGGATAAAAAGTTGAGTTTTAAACAACTACTTAGGGGGAAATGCTTTAAATACTTTAAGAATAGTGAATATGCATCCCCTTCATGTTTCCACCTCTGAAGGTTTATCTTGAAGAATTAAAAGAAAACAACATGGATGTGCAAGGTTTACATGACCAAAAAAACCCAGTACTATACAACCATGCTTAGAAAGCACTCATACCACAATTTTATCTTGGAGAGGTTATTTTGTTCTTCCGAGATGTTTTTCAACTTGCACAAAACAATTTTAATTCAAAACTACTCAAATTGTGCTTATCATTCCAAAAAGGCAATTTGGAGGACAAACAACCTTGTCAAAAATATACTCATAACTTCCTTATTTCTCAACCAATATTCCTTAAAAAAAATTCAAAAGTTCATTCTCAGAGTGTTATTCAAAAATTCCTTCTATGATTTATTTGGAGGCTCAACAATTTTTTTGGACTCTAACAAGTCAGGGTGCTTAGAATTCATTCCTTAACAAACCTGTTTTAGAAAAACTTACATAACTTAGAATACCCATTTCAAAATTTGAAGAAATTTGGCATGAAGTACTAAAATACACCCCTTTATACATTCCATGTGTTTTTTAGCCAGTTTTTTTCCTTTACAATGTAGACCCATCTCATTTACCTCTTCCTACATTACAAATTTTCAAAGCCACTTTCTGTGCACTTTTGAATTTTGACTCTCAGAGCTAAACTGAGCCTTTTTTTTCTCACACATGCTATAGAAAATATTAATAGGCTGATCCCATGCTCACATGACCATTCCATGATCTATACCAATTTTTCACACCTCATCAGAAACAGACCTAAAAGGGCCATTTACAAGTGTGAATCCTACCAACTGGCCTGGAACGCACTGTAAAACCTCTTTCTCATGTTGACATCATCATATATGACATGTATAACATCTGAGAAAATAATTCTAACCATGTCCATGCTTTCACTGGACTTATGCTTCACTGACCAAGCCTGTAGCACACTGAAACCATTCTAAATGCATACTAAACCACTGAGAAGGAACTACCAATCAAACTTCATGCCTCCGACTAAGCTTCATTTCACCACTCACTGATTTTCCATCAACTCCACTTGACATCAATGACAACACCAATGACTAGGGTTCAACAATCTCTCCCTTTTTCATTTATGGAAACCTACTCAAAAACCTTTGATGGCAAACATAAGCTCACATCACCCTTCCTGGTTTCTGACACCATTCTCTCCCCCTTTGACATATATGACAAAGAGTTCTTAGCTACTTGATATGAAACAATGACAACCAAAAATAAAGATGCACAAGTAAAAGAACTTACTTATCCTCAAGCTCCCCCCGGAACAGTGTTTTCTCTTTTCTGAGCTCTTGTAGTAGCATAAAAGGATCTCTTGGATCTATAATGATCCTCAATAAAGCTCCCCCTGATCATGTGCACCTTGATTTTGTCTTTAACCAAAACAATGTCTTTCTTACTAGGCCATGTTTCAATCCCAAAACACTTTTTTCTTGCAAAGCTAGCATAAACACCACTTAGTACAACTTGTCCCAGAACTCCTTGAGAAAATTTTTGATAGAATTTTCAACCTTCTAGAGACTAAGACACACTTCTTTACTACACCTCCTAGGATAGTAACATCATTTTCAAATCAAGAACACCAACCTTAAGTTTCTTACCTTACACTCATGGCTTAACAAAGGCTTTTCTTCTTACCATAGTCTCTTAAATATATTTTATTGTTTTCTACTCTATTTGCATGTCAACTTACTTGATTGAATCAAACACTTACTTCCTAAACCACTTGGCTAGCAAGTTTCATCAGTTCTACTTTAATTTGGACCATGAGTCATCTACTTGTCTTCTTCATGATTTTAGGATACTTAACTTCATATTCTTTCTTGGACGTGTAGCTTCATGCTTTACTATGGAGTTCATCCATATAAGGCTTTTGCAAAAACATTCTAACATCACAAGGATCATTTAGTCGTGTATATGACTTATCTAACTTGAAAACACATCTTACTGATTTCTTTGGCACTTGACAGACCTGTTAAGGGATTGTTTCATAGTCATATTATGCGTTCACAACTAGGATTAAATTTTTCATGAGCCTCTTTGACTGAACCTACAGATTTACACTAAACAAACCATTCCTCTGCTTCTTCTATATGAATCAGCTCATAAAACTCATTCAATATCTTACAAGGCACCTTGTCTTACTTTGCAATGCTAGATTCATACCTAGATTATTGTTAACAGTACCCTGATTTCATGCTCTTGAAGACCACCATGTTAATGCTATAACAGATCAAGAAACACTCTTTCAACTACCACATGTTACACATCATTTTGTACTTTAAAAATACCAAAGTACCTTATGATTCATCTTCATAGGCTTTATAAACACACTCTTAAGATTATTATGCCCATACATCACATGAATATCATACCTATTTTTAAAACCATTTGGCTATAAAATATCCATCAACAACCTTGTGAGAAACTTCCAAAATATACACCTCTAGTTTACAAGAAATCATCTCAGAATTAAGTCATCTAGAACTTGTACTTTGAACGTCTACTATTGTTATAATTTCTAGAAATCTTATGCATTTTCAGGTCCTAAAACCTCATGGATCCTTTATCCCTCCATGTCTAGATGCATTGTTCAATTTTACCTTCTAATTCCATCATTTAGTCCTCCAAAACCTAAATTCTATTTGTATTGCTCAATATGGACTGTGACTGTCCAGTCAGGGAAGAGAAGTAACAAATTGCACAATTTTTTCTGAAACCTTCTTGGAAAAATCTAGAGTTCTCATGTTTTGAATAGGTTTTGGCCATAGTTCATCTATTGAAATGATGTATTGATCAAGCCAAATCTTGAATACACTGTTCATCTTGTCATAACACCTTCAACACATTGAAGAAGCTATGCACACCTGAAGGGAACATGACACATGTTCTAAAGGCACACACATAGCCCATAACTCAAGATTAGACATTCTATACTAACAACACATGTATGTTGAGACCTTGGATGACCATTTCTACTTCTAAGACACCTTCATAAGTCCATACTCATCATGGACTCTTCAAAGACATGTGGGACATCACATTACAGACCTTATGACATTATTAGAACTCAAACTTGTCATCAACACTACACAGACTACATACCTCTTTAAATACATGATGAATATAAAATTCAAATACTATGGGGACATGTATTATGAGATCAAGGAACTTAATTCTCATGATAAACTTATGACACATTATTTGACTCCTTGAGATGCCAATTTCACATAAGACAAGAGTAATGATATCCTTGATACTGTCACGAACACATTAAGGTACAAAACTATCCCACCTTAGATTTGTACAAAATAGTCATCTTGATTGTTGACTCAAGAAAATCTCTTGAAGACACTTCTTGTTTGACACCAACCTTGACACACTCAGGAATTTCAACTTGATAGATACAACAGTCTTTTTGTACAAAATGTTTTAGCATTCACTGTTTGTAGTAACTCCTCAAGACCATCCAATGCTTCTTCTAAGTGAATATGCCTCCTAAAATCCTAGAGAAGGCATACTATGAATCCTGAACCATCTCAAAATAGTAAGAAGTCGTCAAAATAACATGATGACTCCATCATCCCTTTTCTTTTCCTGAAAACCTTGTTAACTTTCTTGGCTACATTTCTAGGTGTAATAACCTCATTACCTAAGCTCTCATCTTTTGTTTGAGTGCCTGATAGGCATTCATGTCACAACACATACACCTGCTCTAAAATTTCTTGAGGAAGAATCTCCTCGTCCTTTGAACTAGAATTGTTTTCATTTTTCTTTCCTTTGGCATCACCTGTTGATATCTCGTTTGAGCTTGTTTCTCTTGTCACTGTATTAGCTTGTTATGCCTCTTCAATATCTACCCATGCTACCTTCTTATTCATCTTTGCTATTTCAACTTCTGACTTAGCTTCCTTGATCATATATATCTATTTTCCTTTCTTCTTCCCATTATCTCTTTCAACCATGGTTGACTTGGTCTCACTCAATGAGTCTATCTTTTGTCTGAATAATATTTTGTCTTTCCTCTACAAATAATTTATCTTATAACTAAACCTAGGTGGTTCATGAAACTGTTTGGAAAATTTACCTTTTCCATGGCAAATGAGGCAAACAACCTAGTTCTTGTGCAAAAATGGACTTACTTAATCATTGAGACAATACTTGTTTATGTGACCTATTTCTTTGTAATTAAAACACACTATGCTCTTCATGCAATTTCTAGCCTTTGGGCTTATGCCCAAAACCATAAGATGAAAAGCAATATCCATTAAATTTTCTCTCGTACCTAAATGTATTTGGTTGTCTGATTGACTTGGATCTTCCTATGTTAGTATTTGTACGTACCCGAAATTGTAGGGTACTGCACCGTCGGTAAAACATAACACATGCCCCAATGATGATACAAGTCTCCTTGTAAGGTGTTCGGGATCCGAAAAAGCTTCCCAAGTGTGCGTTAACATCCCGCATGCCCTGCTTAGCCCCCGCATGCTTTGTTTTTCTCTTTTTTCCTCTTTTCTTGGCCTTTTTCTCCTCAGTTACGAAACCGCCGCCCTAAGCAGGATGGCGGTCCTGTAACCACCACCCTGCTCAGGGTGGCGATCCTTTATGCGTTTTCCAGAATTCTCTTTTAACGTGACTCACGTAAAAATCAACATTTACCAACTTCTTTTCACCGCCTTGAGCTTGCATTAATGATTTTGGTTCCCTGGAATAGTGCTTTGCCATTGTTTATAGTTTAAAAGATCAATTTGGTTTTTACCTTGGGTAAATGCAAATGCTATAAATAGTTGGCTTGTGCTCAAGCAAATGGCCCCTCAAATTTGCCTCTAAATTTCTCATTGCAATAGATTAGTCTTTCATTTTACTTAGAATTCTTAGTTTCTTTCATTGCATGCTTAGTTAGTGTTGTTTTGCTGTTAGGAAGCCACATATCCATCTTGTGCAAGTGCTGTTGATATTTCATCCAATCCATTGGAGTAGAGTAGTTTGTTTTCAATAGGAAGCCATTAAAGTTACAAGTTTTGTTCTTCAAACAAGATAGTTTCAGGTTCTGGACGTTTTATGTTGCATGACTTGCAATAAATCCCGCTAGGAATTGCATAAGCCAAGCTCTGTACTCTTGCGCTATCTCTCTCCTACTCGCATTGTATTCAGTTTGTATCCTAAGCTGCCTTTGTCCCAATATCTACTTTTGTTAATGCTAGCATTACACGCTTTTCTGGATCCATGTGAACACGAAGGAACGAGGAGATCACACTGAGGGGACAAGATCACACACACCATCAGATTCGACACTATTCTATAGAATCCAGGTTCTAGCTTTCAAAGTTCTAAATTGAATCATATCAAATAGAGTAGTTAATTACTTTATTTTAGTCAATCTTACTTTTGATATTGCTAGGGAAGCTGTGGGGATTGATAGTTTCTGAGAGACTATGATTCTTTCCTCACTTCTGAGGTAGGATCAAGGGTCTTTCAGATAGATTAGATCAGTTATTTCATTTTTTAGAATAGATTTACAACTGCACAGGCAAGTAGCTATACTCGGTTACTTTGTTTGTTTTAAAATTCGACACTAGGTTAATTGTCAATTTCTAGATATATTAAAATAGCTGCTCTTTCAAATTCATTTATAAAATTCATCAGAAAACAACAAAAATATAGAAGTTATATATGCTATAGACATACCTCGCATAGTTAATTTTATTTTGCTGCATTTAGTTTACATTATTGTTTTTGTATGACAATCACGGGACCCAGAGAGCCCAGAGAATACGTATTCAAGCCAATCGTGCCCCAACCCAATCTCATCACAGCAATAACTGATATAGATCAGAATTTTAGGATCCAAGTCTTCCGAACAACGGTAAACTTACAACAAATCAGTTTCCAGTTAAGTGGGTTAAACATAGAAGACGACCAAGCACACACATTTTGGTCAAACCAACCAAAATACAGATTACCCTAGATTCGTATCCACATGACTGTGGAAGGGTTTGAAAGAGAGAAGACCTTTTCCTTAGATTCACAATTTCCACTAGTGCGTGTCAAAGACATCAGATTGCCCAATTAGCTTGTCTGCATCCCACACATATTTAATCCCCATCGGTTGTCTCGGCACGACCTCGGGAGGTCGGGTGTGAGGAAAAGTTACTTGTAGATTCCTATGCTCGCTTGTCACTTTTCCATCGTACAAAATTGGTGAACCCGACGTGAACCTTTCTACTTTCTGGTCTGGAGTCAAATTTCTACTGGTTCTTTCAAATTAAAATGAATCTTTCATCTTTACTACCTCATTAGCTTTCACCATCACCTTCGCTCCTTCCCATTATTCTGTAGGTATTCATGTACCCCCCAAATATGTCGGGATTCGATGCATATGGTAGGCCTCTCTTAGGTCTTGAGGCATACTATGCTCAACTAAATAGACAGTCATTTCCCTCACTCTCAGTATGGGGTGACAACTATTCAGATAACCAATTATCAAAAATTCCATCTCCAAGGATCAGATATAACTCATCTTTCCAAACAAAAGAGTTGGATCAGTTCACTCAAACACAGCAAATAGAGCCTTCAGGCTCAAACAATATGACACTCATAGGAGAATCAAGTTCGTCTCCTTAGGTACTACTTAGACCAAAAATTAGCAGACAATCAGACCCATACCTGGGTTTAGATGATAAAAATTCTGTACGTTATGCCAGGAATGAACAACGTTCTCGAAGTATGTACCCACCTATAGGAGGTTTACAAACACAACCCAAGGCCTCTTTTCAAGGAAATACCTCCATGCCACTACATATAGGAAATGCCCAAGGGGAAACTTAGCAGCGCAGCAATCAATTCATAGCAGGATATCACATGCCTATACAACACCACGGTATACAACAAATGTCGCTATGGAAAAACATCGTGACTTCACCAAATGAAGTCATTTAAATGTTAGTAGAAAAAGTGAGGGGGTTAGAACTTGCTCAGGAAAATCACCATTCTCAATTCATGCAGGCAGGAAATTCTAATCCTCCACGCCATCACAGCCAAGTAGACCTCCTCATAGGAATAGGCACGTTAGGCGTGACTCCTTAGTATTCACAACAATCGCTAACAAGAACCACCATTTCTAACACCACTCTGATACCTCCCGGTCTAGTACAAAATAATCCATTCCTGGACAATACCCCTTCATACTTAAACATGTATTCCAAGTCACCACAAGGGGATATGTTCTCCTCTCCCAGTATTTTTACTCAACCACAGGGGTTTCCTTATGCTCCCACCAATGCATACGCTATGCCATATCAATAACCCATTCCACCACCACCCCCTCAGCACACACCATCAATGGTTGAAACTTACGCGATAGGGACATATTCAGAATACTTGAAAGAGCCTTTAGATTTTACCATACGAAGCGTCATGCTTCCAAGACCTCTTCCTGATTTTCCCAAGTACAAAGGTGATGGAGATAGGAATGCACATATCAAGGCTTACGCTACAGCCATCCAAGAACTACTCCCATGGGATGGGGTTGTTGCTAAAATATTTCCCAAAACCTTGGAAGGTATCACTCTTGATTGGTATTATAGAATACCTGAGGCTTCCATCCATTCGTTCAAGCAACTCGTTTCAGAGTTCATCAAGGCCTTTGACATGAAAAAACTATTAAGGACATGAATTAGGGAATTCTTGCACATTAAACAAGAACACAATGAATCTGTCACCCATTTCATCCAGAGGTGGCGTACAGTTATTTATTCTTCGGCAAGTGCTCCAAATATGGATCAAATGGAACTATGTGATTTATTCCTTCATTCTCTTAACAAAGAAGTGAATGAAGAAGTCCAGAAGTTCCCACTAAGAACTTACGATGAAGTACTTGAGAGTGCTCTCCGAATAGATTAAGCAGCAATTGATAGTGGTTGCAAGACATATGGAGCAAATGGGAGGTTAATCACCTCTAATCAAAACACTAAAACTTATCCTACTACCACGAATGTCAATCAAGGACCTAAAATCCTTAATAAAAATCACGAAGTGAAAACGGATGGAGTAAACTGATCAAGCTAGAAAGGTAAATGTTGTGAATACTCCACTACAAATAAACAATCAACGAAACAATAACTTTACTCCAACAATTAATAAAGTGGATTTTAATCATCCACAACAACAACAAAAAAAAAAACGTCGAAGCCCTACAAGGGATCCAAATCAAAATTCAACTAGGTATCAAAACCAGAATTCAAACCCAAAACAACAAACGCAAAACTTTAATAGGCAACGGTTTGATCAAAGTTTTAGGCCACAGTATACACCGAGCCAACAAACTAGGAATTACAATCCTAACTCCTATTGTGGTTTTCCACAAAATCCGAGGCCATGACACTAGAATGTGTCGTGACTATAATAAATTTATGCAACATTTGCCAGAGGAGCAAAGACAACTTTTCATAGATATGTTCTTGGTAGATCCTACATCACTAAGCACCGAATAATTTTACAGGGGCAGTTTCTCCTCAAAATGCACCCCTCAAGATGTTCAATGATCCACTCCCCAAATCACAACAATAACAAGTTAAATCCGAAGTGGGACAAACAAGGGTGTAATTACAAGAAACAATGATCATGAAGCCTCAACTTCACTGAATCTGTTAGTCGTCGCCACAATTAGGAAGTCAGCCACGACCCAAGATAGTCAGTTTAGTGGAGTTAGATGCCAAACTACCCATAGAAGCTGTAACAAGGACATGAGAGTATTCCTCTCAGCTAAGTCCAAGCTACCCGCTAGAAACAGACAATATCCAACAATTATTAATAAAACCCATAGGTGCTTATGACTTAATTAATGATCTAACGAAAACCTTCTCGCACATCTCCTTTTTAGATTTATTAAAGAACTCCCCTACTCACAAGGCTTCTCTTTTAGAAGCATTGGGTTTAGGTCATCTAATTAGCATCCACTCCACCTCCTGAAACACAGGTAAACCATATAGACTTTGATATCCATCCTCCGGGGCAGCCGGATAGGGACACCGAATTCATATTCAAAATAAACAAAATGCCAATAGACGTTGAGATTACACGCCGAGGTGATCCGACCTTACATTTACAGGTGTGGGTTTACAACAATTATGTTAAACGCGTAATGGTTGACGATGGGGGGCAAGCCAATTAACATAGTCCCCTTCTCTTTCCTTCAAAAGCTAGGGTATGGAGAAACCAATTGTTCCACGACCCGAAATACGCTAAGAGGCTATGACAGCCTTAAAGCCACTTCAATTGGAACTATAATACTACCGGTCACCTTAGGACCCAAAACAATCCTGACTGAGTTTTATATTATAGATCGGGAAACTAACTATAATATGATCCTCGGACCGACCATGGATACACCGTATGAAGGCAATCCCTTCTACGCTATTTCAAGAAGTAAGATTCTTGCATTTAGGAAAGGTGTTCATAGCCAAAGGTGATCCAAAACCATTCGATATACACCTAGCTGACTTAAAAAGAAGACCAGGTCTGCACTTGGAGTTTGAACTCCCAACAAACCAACTTAATAAACCCACTGAAATGAAACCAGAAGAAAAGTTGGTACCTACGATAGATCTTGAAACTATGAGCCTAGGCAAGGCAACCTCAGCCCCCAAAGATGAGGCTAACACTGTAGAAACATTATCATTAGGAACTACTACAAAAATTGTTGAATTACTAGAACAAGATCTATCAATGTTCCTACCATTTGATTTTGTAGGCATGGGGTGCACCCTAGGTGTCGGTTCTCTCCCAACAGTAGATCTTTGCATGATAGAGGTAGAGAACGTTAACAAAACAAGTGTCCCAGTGTCCATGTTCCCAGCTAAGTATTGGACTCTCCATTTCGATGGAGCTAGATTTTGTTACGGAGCTGGGGCAGGTGTAATCCTTACTTCTCCCGAGGGAAAAGTCCTACCATTTTCCTTTAAGCTAAAATTCGAATGCACTAACAATGGCACCGAGTATGAAGCCCTTCTCCTTGGCCTCATCCTAGCTAAGAGAATCGGTGTTGATAACATCAGAGTGTTAGGAGACTCGCAATTGGTAGCAAACCAAGTCTCTGAAGTATATGAAACCAGAGCTGAGCACTTACAGCTCTACAAAATGGCTGTATTGAATTTAAGCAAGAAATTTGACTTCATATCAATTGAAGCAATCCCGTGCGAACAAAATCTTCTCGCCGATTCAATAGCAACCTCAGCGTCATGCTTTACTCCAAACAGTAAGTTAGAGGATACCCGTTTCATGGTATCCCTTCGTGATGAACCATTGATAAAAACAATGTCAAATCCTCTTTTAAATGGAAATGAAAACAAATCTACTATCCTAGACCACATCGATAGTGATACAACCACTCTTGATTTCTTAAACGCCTATGCGGCATTACATCTTGCCCATCACGCAATAGATTTGTTTTTAATTCCACATTCATCTTCTTACTTCGGGAATCCCATGACAGAACTTCCCCCACAAAAGGAACTTAGCATATAAACAGTCGGGAATGAAGATGATCTGGAACTACCTCTAGCCCCGCCTGAGTTTGAGGAAGGTAATGCTTCTTTAATCGAAGAAATAATTGATATTAACATCGGAACAGAAGATGAGCCAAGGATATTGAAGTTAGGATCCTCGTTAACTCCATCAGAAGTAGAAATACACACTTAGATCCTCAAGGAACATCAGAAGGCTTTTGCATTTAACTATAAAGAAATGACAGGGGTTGCACCACACATTGTGGTGTACAACCTCATCACTAAATCATATGTAACACCGGTTAAACAAAAATTGAGATCAATGAAACCCAAGGTAGCTCTCATGGTAAAAGAGGAGGTAATAAAGCTCCTCCAAGTAGGATTCATCAAACCAGTCGATTACTCTCAGTGGGTATCTAATATCGTTCTGGTTCTAAAAAAGAATGGAAAGATACGCATCTGCATATAATTCCGAGACATTAACAAAGCATGTCCTAAAGATGACTTCCCATTACCATCCATAGACGTCATTGTTGATGTAACAGCTAGATTTGAGCTTTGGTCTCTCATGGATGGATTCTTGGGATACAATCAAATCAGAATATCTAAACAATACCAAGCTAAAACCACATTTATAACTCCTTAGGGAACCTATTGCTATGCTGTTATGCCATTCGGTCTCAAGAATGCTGGGCGCTACGTACCAGCGGGCTATGACATATATATTTCATGATATTATTCATAAAATTGTGGAATCCTATGTAGATGACTTGTTGGCCAAGGCTAATAAGCGTTCTAACCATCCGGAAGTGCTTTGCGTCATTCTTTCACGTCTGATAGAATACAGAGTCACGATAAATCCAGAAAAATGTGTCTTTGGTGTGACAGGAGGAAAGCTCCCAGGTTACATTATATCATCACGCGGGATCGATGTTGACCCAAAAAAAATTAAAGCTATTCTTGAAATGGTCCCACCTTCGGATGAATATGGAATCAGGTCATTTCTTGGAAAACTTGGCGCAATCTGGAGATTCATCCCAGAACTTAATTTTCGTCATTCATCCAATCAACAATCTACTCAAGAAAGATTATAGCATTGATTGGACTGAAGACTGCAATGAAGCTTTCAATGCAGTTAAGCATTTCTTGTTATCACCACCTACGCTAATGCCACCTAAGCTATATCACCTGTTAGTTTTATATTCGCAAGCCACCAATGTCTCGCTAGCCTATATGCTGGCTCAAGAAGATGATGACAATAGAGAACGTGCAATTTATTTAATTAGCTAGACATTGCTCGACTATGAAACATGCTACACACAAGTAAAATGGGAATGCCTTGCCATAGTCTTTGCAACAAAACGCTTAAGACATTACATGGTTAAATCAAGAAACAAAAGTTATTGTAAAAACAGACCATTTACGAACTTTCCTCACGCAAGGGTCCTTGTCTAAAAAGGCTGGACGCTTTATAACCTTAATGGGTGAATTTGAATTAAAGTTTGTAAATCAGAAGTTGGTTAAAGGAAAAATCATCGCAGATTGGTTAGTTGATAATCCATTAGATGGAGGCGATCTAGTAGATTTGGACTTTCTAGATGAGTGCGTATACTACATCGAAACCTGACCTTCTATCTATGAGTGTCCTTGGTACAATGATATCATTAATTATATCATGGAATGTACATATCCAGAAGGTGCTACACCACAATGAAGAAGGTGGTTACGCATTATCGTAGCTAAATACGGCATCATAGAACAAGTACTCTATCAAAAAGCGTTCGACGGAATGCTTCTAAGATGCGTCGAAATAGAAGAATCCAAGAAGATTCTCCACGAATCTCACAGTGGAATATGTGGAGGCCACTTCGGTGGCCATGCCACCACTTGAAAAATACATCGAATGGGCTATTTCTGGCCTACTCTAGAACATGACGCAGTAGAGTTTGTACGCAGGTGTCATAAGTGTCAAGAATTCTCCCACGAGATTCACATGCCAGCACAAGTTCTACAACCAATCGCTACTCCATGGCCCTTTTCCACATGGGGCCTAGATTTGATAGGGAAATTCTCTCCCTCATCCATAGATGGCCATAATTTTATAATCACGGCCACCGAATATTTTACCAAGTGGGTAGAGGCTATGCCTCTTACTACTGTACCGGGTTCTGTAATCGCCAAGTTCATTTTGAACCAAATCATTTGCAGGTACGGTGTCCCACAAGTCATTATCTCAGATAATGGGACTTCTTTTAAGAATGATGAAGTTCACGAATTATGCAATAAATTTAAAATAAGCCATCATACAACCTCCTTGTATTACCCTCAAGCCAATGGACATGCTGAGGTGACAAACAAAACATTAAAATCCATTCTCCTTAAAACGGTGAAAGAAAACAAACGAGATTGGCATTTGAAGTTATATCTGGCCTTATGGGCCCACCAAACCTCAATAAGAACACCAATAGGAGTGACTCCTTTCTCGCTAGTATTCGGGGCAGAAGCAGTTCTCCCGCTTGAGGTTGAAATACCCAGTCTCCGTATTTCATTACAAGGGATTCTGGATGAAGACGCTTATAGAGAAGCACGTCTCTCCCAACTAGAAAGCCTAGATGAAGCTAGGTTAGATGCTGAACAGTGGCACAGAATCTATGCTGACCGGATGTGCCGGCAGTATAACAAGAAGGTCTATGAATGTGATATATATGAAGGTGATCTAGTTCTAAGGCTGGACAACCGGATCGACAAGAAGACCGGCGAAGGAAGGAAGTTCCGGCCCAAGTGGTTGGGCCCATACCGAGTCATGAAGGACTATGGAAATGGTGCATATCTCCTATGTACACTGGAAGGTGAGGAATTTGGTGAAACAGTCAATTCCCTACACCTCAAACGATTCTACGCGTAAGCAGTTAGTGCTACTTGTATAATTATATCTACATTGCATCTTCATATAGTTAGGATCATTTTGTCCGCTTGTTTCGTACAAAATTGTGATCAAGGAATTTATTCTCAAAGCAATTCATTACAAACTCATGATGTTGTTGGCATAAACACTCTAATCATACTTCTCTATTTCCATGATATCATCAAACTATTTCAGAATCATTTCATCAAATAAAGCTAGATATGACAAGGTCTTAACGGTAACCATACCAAGATCTGCGGGTTTATTCTCACTTTTGGTTTCTTCTTAGGATGGGTGTCTTGCCTATGGTCTGTTCTAGAAGCTTCATGGTGTCACATCTATCCCGTACGTATATCTCTTTGGAAATAAGAACACACTGACATTTTTCTCAAATAAACAAGTCAAATATAGATCAAATAGAAAATTTTAAATTTACACATTTCCTTGCCCCACCAACCTTCGGTGATGAACTTTCATCTCTTACTAGTAACGTAGGGTTGGGAAAGGATGGAAATGCCCTTACTCGCCTATGCCTTTCCTATGGTGATAAGCCCATGCTTCTTACTAGTAGCATGGGGCAAGGTGTGGGGGGTCCTCTTGACAAACAAATGCAAAAGGTCATAAACAAACAATTCAAATCTTGAAGTCTTGAATCAAAAGCAAATGAATCGGATGTCCAAAATTCCAAGAGAGTTCAAAATCCTAAAAACCAGATTTTGTCTACCATGTGGCCATCTACGGATCTAAGTCTAGATAAACCGCAAAGAAAATTACATCCTAAACTATGGAAGTCACTCAGGTAGAGTGGGCTTGTAGTATCCTAATTTGGTTCCACCAAAGCTTTGTCTATCTCTCATCACTGTCATTTCAACACATTTCACAACTTGTGCCCTTTCTAGCTCTCGGTGATGAGCCCTCGCATCTTACTAGTTGCGTGGGGTTATGAGAGGGGCAAGTTTATCTACTTATCATACCAACTTATCTTCACCACTTTGCCAAAACAAATATGAAGTATCCAAAATTGCTTACAGAAACTAAGATTCAAAATCACATTGTATCTACATTATCATATATCAGCATCATGAAATACAAAAAGAAAGTAAACACTTGCATCATTTTTTCTCCATTGCATACATTCTAAAGAGCATACATGCATAACATCATAATTTACATGAGGAAACTGGAAAGGAAACAAAGCCATAAATGCCAAAAGTCTGATCCAAAAAGAATATAAATATATAAATAATCAAAGTTTCTGTACAATGCCATCATGCGCTAAGCATGGTCAAAACGCTCAAAGAGCCCGGGATATACAAAAGAATATATCATACAAAATCTAGGAGAGCCAAGTGGCTTCTCAATCCCTATGAGACCCCTTTGAAGGTGCACGCCCACGCCTAGGACTCCAGCTACGCCGGCGCTCTGAGTGCATGGAGGGCTCAGGATCCCGAGGGGCAGCCGCAGTCTCGCCACGAGAATGACTCCTCATCAGGCGCTCGACTGTCCTATACCCCGCTAGCTCCGTGCGGAGAGTCGATACCATCCTGGCCACATGCCAGACTGGGGAAAAGATGTCAGTGTGTCTACCAGCTGCTGAGGGCTCCCCAGCGTCCACAGACAACTCTGCGTGGGTCCTCTCCATGGGGATCATCAGGGTATCCGTGCATACTCTGCGAATCAGGTCTCGCCACTCATCAGCGGTCTCTGCAAACAAAGGGGAAAACAAATTAGAAATAAAACAAGAGATTAAATACAAGAGAAAACAAGAGGAGAAATAGTAACTAAGGAAATCCTAATTAAAAACAAACATTAAAAGGAAGGATGGTAACTTACTCGGATCACCAGGCCTCCAGGATGGATCTCTAGGGTCAGCACCTGCCACAGATGCCGCCACTGACTGAGGTGCTCCCCCCATGGCTGGAGCAACGTAGCATCCTACAATGGACTCGTCCTCCCCACCATGGCCCTGGGAGAGTGGCTCCTCTGAAACCAGAGTAACTCTCTCTGCACTCTGCTTGGCCCTCTCTGCCTGCATGATATCCTGAGTGTCATGCCACTCAGGATCATTGTCCTCCTCAGTCTCCTCCTCAGTCTCTCCCCCTGTGAACTCCTCAGACTCAGAGTCTATGTCAATGGGGTCATCGCTGCTATGGGCAGGACCCGTGGCAATCTGAAGCAAGGGTGCCTGAGGCGCACTGGCTCTCCCTCGGGCACGTACTACCCTCCTGGCCGCAATAGGAATGCCAGGAGTAACAACTGTCCAACCCCGACCTCTAGGACCCCCTCTGGCCTCTCGAACTGACCTGTATACTGGCACTACCAGGGGGAATCATGCCCATGTAAGGTAGGCCAAACTACTAAGGAACTCGGCCAAAGGGGTGTATCTCCACTCGCCCCACTCTGTCAATAAGCTGCCCTGTGGTGGAGCAGGAGATCAAAGTAAGAGCCTCCTCGCCCCATATACCTGCCATGGTCTGATATGGTGTGGCCTCCATGTAATCGGTGGTCAGAGAAGCAACTAGCTAATGAGGTGCTCTGAGCACTGACATATCTGTCCATCTGGCTGCCCTCACAGCTCCGAGATCTATCACCTCTACACCTCTACCATAAGGAATGAAGTGCTCGTAAACCCAACTCATGACTAGGGTCGGGTGGCTCAAAGATTGCCCCTGTAAACAGACTACCCTGTACAATTCATGGTAGGTAGTCCCAAGTATGTCTGCTCCCCAGGCATAAATCCGGCCATGGCCCTCGATCTGTGCAATGATGGGGGACCAACAGTATAGTAATGTGTCTCCTCCCTTGTCCCCGATTAATCTCGAGGCAAGGATCCCCATAATAGCCTGGTGAATCAAGGGGATGGGAAAACTAGGAATGGATCAGAACTCTGACGCCCTTCTTCAAACCCATGGAGATGACTGCATCTCCCATATAAGAAGCCCACTGTGCTATCTGGGCCCGTGAACCTGCTGTCTTGAGGGTGAGTCACCTCCCGATGATCGGGACCCCCAGGATACGGTAAACATCCTCTAGTGTGATAGTCCACTTACCGCGGACCCCTGGTAATTGGAAGGTGTTTCAATCAGCATCCCAGTAGGAAAATAAGTCACAGAGTATGTGACTAGATGGTGCAACATAGGGGACCCGCGATATATGTAGTATACCAGCCCTTTGGAGCGTATCCTGATCGTCCTGTGAAAGGGCGTCTAACACTGCTGGGAGCCAGTCACACTCCCTCTCTTGGCTTCACCGAATGTAATCCTCTCTCGCCTGCATACACCCAAAAAACACACAAAACAAAGCAAGTTAGCATCCAAGTGACACTGGAAAGATCATGAAAACACATAGAAATGCTAAAAATGCAAAAACAATCTCAAATAGGTACTCTTTTGACATTCTGTGAAGAACCTCCACCCTGAGCAGGACGGCGGTTTCGTAACCACCACCTTAAGGGCAACTTTTGTAAGGAACAAGGCGGTGGTCATGTAACCGCCGCCCTGGGTAGGGCGGTGGTCATGTCTCGAAAACCCATGCAGGTTTTACAACTTAAAAAGCCTAAAAACACCAAAAAGGGACCGTTTTAGCTAAAAACAAAAGGCACCCCCCCTAGATGGACCTTTTGAACCTAACATTTTTGAAAATAACCCCCCAACGACCAAGATTTTAACATTTTAAAAATTTGAAGGTAAAAATGATAAATTGAGGAAAACTAACCTGTGATCTTGCGGGTCGATAATCTACTCGTGGAGGCATGATCACTATCTTGTCACAAACGTTTTGACTCTACTCTCGTAAGAAACCGTCACCATGGGTCCCAGAGCTCAGAATCAATCAAATCAACACGTGCAAAATGAATAGGAAAAATGGGCCCACTTTCATATATATAGCAGCCTGACTTGTTTTAAATATACTTTTTTTACAGGTTTGGAGTGCCGACGGAGGTAAGTTCTTACCCCCACATAAATGGTACGTCCTCATTTCCCATTATTTTAGTGTTTATTTTCCGATCTATCTTGTCTATCTGCACTTGAGTTCTCTTTTCATTTTGCAGGGAGTGGGAATTTTGGATGGTGTCATTTCGACACACGGACGTATCAGGTATAACTTCCAACTTCCCATTTTGGGACCACCATACTTGGACCCACCATTTTACACCTCTTCATGGCTAAAACACTTCTCCAAGGGGGCAATATGTACGTACCCAAAATTGTAGGGTACTGCGCTGCCAGAACAATGTAACACGTGCCCCAATGATGATACAAGTCTCCTCGCAAGGTGTTCGGGATCTGGAAAATCTCCCCAAGTGTGCGTTAACATCCCGCATGCCCTGCTTAGCCCCCGCGTGCTTTGTTTTTTCTCTTTTTCCCTCTTTTCTTTGCCTTTTTCTCTTCAGTTACGAAACCGTTGCCCTACCTGGGTGGCGGTCTCGTGACCGCCGCCCTGCTCAGGGCGGAGGTCCTTTACACGT
Source organism: Taxus chinensis (assembly GCA_019776745.2). Classification (NCBI taxonomy): domain Eukaryota; kingdom Viridiplantae; phylum Streptophyta; class Pinopsida; order Cupressales; family Taxaceae; genus Taxus; species Taxus chinensis. Next base: position 473,573,359 of record CM034156.1, on the reverse strand, counting down.
TTTCCAGAATGCTATTTTAAAACAACTCACATAAATTTCAACGTTTACCAGCTTTTTTTCACCGCCATGAGCTTGCATTAATGATTTTGGTTCCCTGGAATAGTGTTTTGCCATTGTTTATAGTTTAAGAGATCAATTTGGTTTTTACCTTGGGTAAATGCAAATGCTATAAATAGATGGCTTGTGCTCAAGCAAATGGCCCCTCAAATTTGCCTCTGAATTTCTCATTGCAATATATTAGTCTTTCATTTTACTTAGAATTCTTAGTTTCTTTCATTGCATGCTTAGTTAGTGTTGTTTTGCTGTTAGGAAGCCACATATCCATCTTGTGCAAGTGCTATTGATATTTCATCCAATCCATTGGAGTAGAGTAGTTTATTTTCAATAGGAAGCCATTAAAGTTGCAGGTTTTGTTCTTCAAACAGGATAGTTTCAGGTTCTGGATGTTTTATGTTGCATGACTCACAATAAATCCCACTAGGAATTGCATAAGCCAAGCTTTGTACTCTTGCGCTATCTCTCTCCTACTCGCATTGTATTCAGTCTGTATCCTAAGCTGCCTTTGTCCCAATATCTACTTCTGTTGATGCTAGCATTACATGCTTTTCTGGATCCACGTGAACACAAAGGAACGAGGAGATCACACTGAGGGGACAAGATCACACACACCATCGGATTCGCCACTATTCTGATAGAATCCAGGTTCTAGCTTTCAAAGTTCTAATTAGAATCATATCAAATAGAGTAGTTAATTACTTTATTTCAGTCAATCTTACTTTCGATATTGCCAGGGAAGCTGTGGGGATCGATAGTTTCTGAGAGACTATGATTCTTTCCTCACTTCTGAGGTAGGATCGAGAGTCTTTCAAATAGATTAGATCAATTATTTCATTGTTTAGAATAGATTTACAACTACACAGACAAGTAGCTATACTCAGTTACTTTGTTTGTTTTAAAATTCGACACTAGGTTAATTGTCAATTTCTAGATATATTAAAATAGCTGCTCTTTCAAATTCATTTATAAAATTCATCAGAAAATAACAAAAATATAGAAGTTATATATGTTATAGACATACTTCACATAGTTAATTTTATTTTGCTGCATTTAGTTTACATTATTGCTTTTGTATGACAATCATGGGACCTAGAGAGCCCAGGGAATACGTATTCGAGCCAATCATGCCCCAACCCAATCTCGTCATAGCCATAACTGATATAGATCAGAATCTCAGGATCCAAGTCTTCCAAACAACAGTAAACTTACAACAAATTAGTTTCCAACTAAGCTACGGATCAAACATAGAAGATGACAAAACACATACGTTTTGGTCAAATCAACCAAATACAGATTACCCTAGATTCAATCTGCATGATTGTAGAAGGGTTTGAAAGAGAGCAGACCTTTGGTTGTGATCCTTTAGTCCCACAGCCAGACACAGGAGACACTCTCACAGATATAGATACCAGCTTAAGAATTTAAGTTACACGAACACCCGTAAGATACTCTGAGGATCCACAACTAAATATAGAAGCTGAAAAGGCAATATGACTATTAGATAGTAGGGATTAGGGATTGATTCCCACATGACCATAGAAGGGACCACAAAAAAATACAAATCTATAGTTGTGACCCACAAATCCCACAGCCCAACGAGCCCATAGGTGAATCATACATAGATGCTAGCCTACATACGCTAGTATTTAGATCTACCCCACTTCCACCTATCATCATTGAACAGTTATCCTTGCTAGACATAGCAGCTAACAAAGCTAAGGAGTTATGGACTAGGCCAGAAAATCACCCATAGAGTCAGATATATTTACCATCCGCCCTATGACCTTATCTGGAGATATACACGAAACTATCCCAGGACATTTTCCACGTGTTCCACAACCTATAGACCGAATCACGCCAGAGCTCGATATTGATTGGAGCCTTCGAGTAGTCATCCTTTCTGATCGATCTATCACACCGGTTCAGGTTAGGAGGGCCTTCTTTGCCTTAGATTCGTAATTTCCACTAGTGCGTGTCGAAGACATCAGATTGCCCAATTAGCTTGTCTGCATCCCACACATATTTAATCCCCACCGGCTGTCTCGGCATGACCTCGGGAGGTCGGGTGTGAGGAAAAGTTACTTGTAGATTCCTATGTCTTTGTAATTCATTTAATTGATTTGTAACTTGTTTCAGTTCAATATTTAGGGTCTTTAAGTCATTTTCAAGTTCCAAGTAGTCATTCTCTTTTTCTTTTAGAGCTCTTAAAACATTTTCTACAAATGAATCCATTTCATTACATTCTTGACCATGGTGAGATTCCATATGCTTAATCTCATTCTTCATACTTTCTATCAGAAATTGAGAAATCTCATATTCTCTTCAAGATTGATTGAGTTATAGAACCCATGTTTATGTCTTCAGGATCACCTCCAAGTTGTTAAGCTTAAAGCTGGAGCACCAGGATCTGATACCAATTGTTGGATACTACAAACACTGAGACGGGGGTGAATTAGTGTTGAACAATTTTAAAATATCTAAAACTTCTTAACTAGAATTAGTAATCAAACCCTGAACACAAATTAAGGTACATGCAAGATTACAAATACTCAGGACACCAAAATTATAGTGGGAAGCTCATAGAGGGAGAAAACCCACTTGAAATCAAGTATTTTTATTAGGAACACCAATTCCTAGTATACAATGATGTCCACTTTGGTTAAGCACCCACAAAACCTATGAAGCACCTAATTCAAAATCCTTTAAGCACCCACTTAGATAGTTCAGCAAGCTTCAACTTACAAAGATCACCTACTCGTATGTCCTAAGCATCCACTTAGGAAGATACAATAAAAATGTACAATTTGATCGTTTAGTTACTTGTTACTACATCAACAAATTATGATCACTCTTCTAGATCACAATTTATCTATGTCTTCATAAACCACTTTTCTTCCTAGTTTTTACACCTTTTCCCATGTCAATTGCTCATACATATGTTCCCAAAATTGTCTCACTCTATCAGCTGATTTGTTTTGCAATCATTCATGGCTAATTTGTCTCATTCACTCCTTTATCATTATCACCTATATGCAACACATCTTTCCTCTATCTTTGTTTTGTTTCTTGGTAACTTCATCCTACTACACACATATTTCTTCTTATCTCTAATTACTATGTTATCTTGAACATGTCATTTATTTTCATTCTCGGTGTTGTCTCATGGTAAACTACCCACTCATTCACTATCACCGCTATATCCCCTTTTTAAGCTATGATCAAACCATTATAGTTTGATTTTTTCACTAGGAAAGCCCTATTTTTTTGTCCTTCTTCAAGTATATATGTCCTTATTGGTTTGAGTTCATCTTTCATCAATGTTAGCACTTCAACTTCTTAAGATATTTTCTAAGTCTATAACCTACACATATGATCCACTCACAAGTTTTCTACCTTTTGGTCTCTCACATGTATTTGAATAGGTGTAAACTCTTCATCTTCTCATTACACTTGCAACTATTGCACTCTTTCAAATTCTTTCCCGCACAAACATTCACTTTCTCGATCTCCACATCACCTTCACATTAAATTTTCTCAGCTCAAGCACTTCATACCTTCAACATTTCAAATTTCAATGATTATTCAAATGATTGTCTTTTAGACTTCACATTTTTGTCCCATAACAAGCTCTTCATATTCTAAGTTCGAGTTTGAAGGAGTCTTTTTAATTTTGTAACTCCCAATAGCCAATATAGACAATGTTTTTGATGTATAGAGAAGATTTTTATTTATTTATAACTTGAGATTTCAAGGCTTGAATGATTCATTGAGAATTTCAAGACCCTGTTACATGATCACACAACTTTTTTTAGGCCAATGTTTCATCTCTTCTTAAGAAAGTACCCCTGCACAGTGACATATAGTTCATATTGAGACAATGCAAATCATTAACATTTCAGTTAAAATCTTAATGATTTCTCCCATATCTTTTAATATATAATGCACTGAGTTGAAGACACTAAAGGCATGTGTTACAAACAAGAACCATACTGTTGCAATCAATTACCTTTAACACTTTTCATATCACCGATTAGAGGACCATATATGTTTTTGGAACTCTATGCACAACATAGATGTATACCAGGAACTTGTCACCACTCAAATATCATGAATAAATAATTCTATCACTTTATCAACTCAGAAGCCACACACAATTATTCTTCATTCATTGTTCAAATTTTTATGATCAGGTTTGCATAACTTCAATTAACATTAGGAATGGTAAAGAGCTGAGTTTTAAACAACTTGTTAGGGACAAATGCTTGAAATATTTTAAGAATAGTGAATAGAAATACCCTTCATACTTCCACCTCTGAAGGTTTATCTTGAAGACTTAAAAGAAAACAACCTGGATGTGCAAGGTTTACATGACCAGACAAACCCAGTAGTATACAACCATGCCTGGAAAGAACTCATAACAAAATTTTATCTTTGAGAGGGTATTTTTTTCTTCTGATATGTTTTTCAACTTGCACAAATCAATTTTCAGTAAAAACTACTCAAATTTTTCTTATTGTTCCAAAAAGATAGTTTGGAGGACAAACAACCTTCTCATAAATATACTCCTAACTTCCTTATTTATCAACCAATATTCCTCAAAAAATTTGAAAACTTTTAGCCTCAAAGTGATCTTCAAAAATTCCTTCTATGATTTATTCAAAAGAGGCTTGACAATTTGTTTTGGACTCTAATAAGCCAAGTTGCTTAGAATGCATTCCTTCTCACATCCGTTTTAGAGAAACGTGCATAATTCAAAATCCTCATTTCAAAATTTGATGAAATTTGGCATGAAAAACTAAAAGACATAACTCTATGCATTCCATGTGTTGGTTAGCCATATGTTTTCTTGTATAACTCAGACTCATCTCATTTACCTCTGCCTATACTGTAAATTTCTCAAAGCCACTTTCTGTGCACTTTTGAATTTTGACTCTCAAAGTTAAAATGAGCCTTTTTTTTGCTCACACATGTTGTAGAAACCATTCCTAGGCTTCTCCCATGCTCACATGACCATGCCTTGACCTAGACCAACTTCTCACTCCTTATCATAAACATGCCTAAAAGGGCCAATTACAACTGTGACTCCTACCAACTGACCTGGAATGCACTGTAAAACCTCTTTCTCATGATGACATCATCATATTTGACCTATAGAACCTATGATCCAAGAATGTCAACCATGTCCATGCTTTCACTGGACTTCTGCCTCACTAACCAAGCCTATAACACATTTAAACCATTCTAAATAAATATTAAACCACTGAGAAGGCACTACCAATCAACCTTCATGCCTTTGATCGAGCTTCACTTCACCACTCACTGATTTTCCATCAACGCCACTTGACATAAATGAAAACACCAATGAACAGGGTTTAACATTATCAACCTCATGAAGGTAGTTGGTACATTACATATCCCAAATGGTAATAATAACCATTCATATAACCCTTTCCTGGTCTTGAACGTTATTTTCTAGATGTCCTATTCCTTAATCCAAACTTGGTGATACCCAGATTTCTAATCAATATTAGTAAAATATATAGCATGTTGTAATTGATCCAACAAATTATCAATTTGAGGAAGAGGGTACCTATTTTATGGTAATTTTATTTAATTATCTATAATAAACACACATCCTCCATTAACCATCTTTCTCAGGTACTAAAACTATAGGAGAACCACATGGAGAAGTGTTAGGATAGATTATACCTTGTTTAATCAAAGATTGTACTACTAATTTACCTCGTTGGCATCCTTCAAGGAATTCATGTATAATCCCAAGTTTGGAAGTAGACTATTGGGTAAAAAATGTATCTCATGCTCAATTGGCATGACTGGAGGCAGCCCTGTAGGCTCTTGGAAAACTTTCATGGACTGTTGAACCAACTTGTTCATCTACTTCTGATCTTTCTTAGTAAACATGCTACAAGTGGTTTTATGTGCAACAACTTTCTCTTCTTGCATATCTCTCCAAATAATTAATGTAAATTTCCCACTACCATTAATAAGCTTCTTAACTTCAAAGGAACTTACCAAAGAGATATTTGAGTTTTTTGTAAAGGCTAAAATGAGGTAGTTCTTATCATCTTGTAGACACCTAAAATCGGTATCTATGCCTTCATTCGCTCATGTGCACATATTTAATTGTTAAGTTAATTTATCCCTTCTTATTTAATCAAATTCCCACCTAAGTCCCATTAATTAATTAACCCCCATTAATTAATTAATTAATCATTTAATCCTGTGGATAACTCCATAGTTAGTAAACTCGAAGAGGAAATAAAGACCTCAAGAATTATTTGAGGAATATGGAAAAAGCAAAAGGTAAGAGGAAGTTACATGATCCTGAAGACATGGATATTGTTGCTGAGATCTACAAAAAGCTTCTTTCAATTGATACTAGACTAGGCAATGCCAAGGGGTGTCAGGATTGCACCCTCTCTGCTATGAAAGGAATGTATAATTTTATAGAACAACATGTGAAGAGTGTATGTGGCCTTAGTGGCATTCCTGAAAATATTTGGGATTCCAATGAGACCCATGACCTGGCACTTGCTAAGGCAGACATGAGTGACCTTTCTCAGGCCACATCCATTGCGCTCTTCCACTCTCTCCAAAAAATCAAGGTCAAAATTTACAAGGCTATCAAGTGATGCAATGCCTTGGAGCTACTTTTTTGCTATGTTGGTGCTACTTTTTGGTGGTTTTGATGTTGATATCTTGCTGGGATGCCCTGTTTTGGATCCCTTTTTGTTGTTTTTTGGCCATTTTTTTCTTCATCAGATCACTATCTGGTTTGATCATTTTGTTCTCCTTCTACTGTTGTATCTAGCTATTGAGCCTCCAGTTTAAGGCATTTAGCCTTTCTGGTTTGAGCTTTCTCCTTCTGTTATATGGCTTCTTGAGCCTTTTTGTACATAGGGTATAGTCCCTTCAAAACTATTTATCCTTAATTAAAAAATTAATTAATCATTTAAATTCTCATTTCCCTAACTAGCCTTATAATTAGGATGCTTTTATCCTACACATAAATCTCCTTACTTTTCTATCTTTTATCATATCTATTTTTATGCCCTAACTACCCATATCTCATCCCTTTTCCACCTAATGCTTTAAAGCACTCACCTAATCTTTAAAAGAATCAAATCTTGACCAAAATCAAGAAAATCATTCTCATTTGGGAAAATTTCCCCGTAATCGGTGGCGACCCAGCCCAGTCATCATCGACCCCCTTTACAATGAGTTTTTTCTTTCCATTACACAGAAAAAATTAGATGCAAACAATTCTCAAGCCTTCTCCCAACCTGAGAATCCTTCCTCGTGCCTAGGTAGTTCTGAGACATCCACAAACCTCTTGGACATCCCTTTAGTGTGCTTGCATCGCTCACGATAATCATTCATGAGATCTTCTCATCATTATCACTTTCCTTTCTGTATCTTTATCATTTTATCATATATGCTTTATTTCTAACATCTTGCATATATAGAGCAGCTTCAAAAACACTCAACAACATTCTCCTATAGCTTCTTTTGGTTATAGATTTCCATTTTCATCTTTTCATCCTTGGCTTTATAGCTTTCTGATATAGTTGTCGTCGATCCCCTCTGGTCACGGTTGACCAGGGCCTTATCTATCCAATAACATATCTAAATTCTCCTTTCTTTTCATTTATCCTATTTATCTACCTCTGGTTCTCTTATGTAGATCCTTTTATAGCAATTATAGGCCCTCATTAGTTTCCAGATCACTCTCAAACCTTGTAGGTCTACATATTTCATCTACAGGCTCATATCCATCCTCCCAGGTTGTCGCCAACATGCCTTTGTTTAGTCTGAGTCATCATCGACCCAGACCAGGTAACACTTTTATTATAGTTATTGCAATCTAATCAGCTTTAGATCAATTTCTTTCATTTTTCAGATTCAGTATTACTTTTTTTCTGCATGCTCTTGTTGTTTTTATTTCACTTTATCTAAAAAATGGGGGTTAACATCCGCCAAAGAATTCAAAAGCTTCTTGGGTCCGCTTAGTCGGGCAGACCCCACATCTGTGTATCTAATCAAAAAAAAAAATCAGTCTCTTTACATATCTATCAGCACCAATAACCAATCATCCATCCTTGTGCCCGTATCATCATGCTTCTGAGGTAACATAAACCCTCCTTCATTTATAAGTTGTTAATTTCTTTAGTATTTAGTGCATTAACTTCATTATGAACAAGAAATGGTGAAAACATTCCTGGCATGCCCGGTGGGACACCCTTTAGGTGGTCTCTTTCTTTTCTATATTCTATTTTTTCTACTAACACTACAATGTGAGGCTCCTCTTTATCGCTTGCTTATGGTGGGTTCACTGCTTGGATCACTCATCACCCAAAAGTGAAGATAAATAGGAAAAGTGTTATCCAGGTATGCCTCTTTTCCCTTTTTGCTCCTTTTTCATTATACTTCCTGATGTAGCCTAGAATTTACCAGATAACACCCTAATCGCATTAGCACATCACTCAGCCTAGACTGAGTGCTCACTCGAAGCGCACAAAGGTACCAGGTCCCTCTTGAGGGTTGTTGTAGCAGGATGTTAGCGTTATGAAGGAAGAAACATATAGATCCATAACTAATCCATCATTCTACAATGTATGCCATATTCAGATCTATGAAAGAACAAGCTTAAACAATAATCATTATTGAATCAAGAATATGCACTACTCAATTACACACAGGAATGACACTTATATTCTACCAATAAATTCCATCTATTAATAAACACAGAATCTCCTTACAATAATGGCATTCTATACCAATGCGTGCATGGATCTGATACAATAATCTAGTCAAATGCACATATCTCTTTATGCTTACCTCTTACACTCTGCATATACCTATATATCTTTCCTGTCTCTTCTCTCAGGTAATTCACTACATATAATTAGGGTGGGGAATTTCCCTTCACCACTTATCTATTCCAAAAATAGGTTGCATGCTATTAATATCCATGTGCCATTTGCAGGAATAGCCACACATGCAATTGTGCTATATATATATATATATATATATATATTATAATATATATATATATATATATATATATATATATATATATATATATATACCTCTTACTGTTAACTAAAGTGAAAATCCTATTCTTAGCTCGTCTCCATGTAAAACGCTTTGATCTGATCCTCTAAAGATAGATAATGTGTGGCGCACATATCTCTACCTCGTTTATGTGCATGCACGCCATCTTCTAAAAATAGGTCTTCGTGCTCAAAATCGGCTAAGACCCAAAAGCTAAACTTGCCCTCCACGCGCAGGTTCTTCCTGTCCCTTCACACCCCTAATCCGGGCCTTCTCTCCCACATGGAATTCTTGTGTGATCTCTTACAAGTATTATCTGATCAACATTACCCCACACTAATCTCATTGTCATCCCTATAATGGGTATCTCTAAAAATTGAAGTAAAGAATAGAAGAATGGAAAGAATAAGAATGAAAGAATGTAGATGAATAAACATTTTATGAGGCATCCTCCTCTGTATCAGTTTGAAGTATCAAATCTGGATACTCCTCCTTTATTCTGGCCTCCAAGGCCTTCCATTCAGCAAGTGCTTGTTCTGCTTGTTCTGGAATGTCCACAATAATGGACTCCAATTCATCCATCGCAATCTCCCTTTTTTTCATTTTTTAGAACCGACACAATGCTGGACAGAGAGGTCATTCTTCCTTCTAGAAGATCCATCTTTTGTGCAATGAGCTTTCCAAGCTCTTCTAGCTGAGTCTTGTACGGCTCTTGTGATGTTGTTAGGGCCTCACGAAACCACTTAACCATTGATAATATTTCTATGCAGACCAATGTTTCATCATTCATTGCTCTCTAGACCTCATTGTTTTCTTCTAGGGTCTTTATGTTGATAAGCACCTCTAGAGCTATGCAAATTTTCAAATCCTGATCTACTTTCTTCAATACTTCTTGTAGCACTTACAACAACCCTTCATAGGATGTAATCTTTTGCATCACTAAAGCTTTCTCTCATTCTGCCTCTTGTTTTGAATTCCTTGGCTCTGGCATGCGCAGAGATTCATCTTTAAGTACCAGGTCCACCAACTTTCCTACATAATGTATCGCTGAGGGAAACGTATGTGGTACTTTGGTCTCCAAGTGTGGCCTAGCTCTTATGACATTATCTCTAACCTCCTCTAAGATGTTGATAAATACTTCATTCTTATTTTGTGCTAAGTCTCTCTTTCTCTCTCTTGTGTTATGCACGCTATCTCTACATCCTTTATCTTTAGCTCCTTGTGTAATGTTCTTATCGTTGCAGCTTTTTCCATGTTTCTTCTAGCAATTTAAGTAGAAACCTTCACCAATGCATTACTATGTCTAGCTTGGGGTGCCTTCTTCAACTGTCTCGACATGGATGAATCTTTGCATACATCAAATTTGGGCTCCTCCATGTGGGTATGCATTTACCATGAGATTTTCTTTCTAGTGTGAATGGTCACCATATCCCCATCCATTAATTCCCAGCCAAATAAATTATTTTGTTCTATAGTGCTTTGGAAACGTGCGCGGATGATTTTTTTGGTGTCCTCTACATAGCCCATGATTGGTGCACGGTGTTCCCCACTCATCTTCTTTGATCTAAGTCCCTTGGGAATTGTAGCTTCAAGGTTATGAGCCTATTCCATTACACCTTAAACAGTTGCATGTGCAGATCCGGAGGTTTCTTTCTCTCATTCTTCTATGTCCTTCATCTCTTCATCTTTTTGCTCTTCCTTATTCTATGGCTCGTCTTCTTACTCAAGCGGAGTAGGAGATGCACACTCGCTCTCCCCTGATTCCTCCACTTCTTCATCCAACTTAAAAAAAATTCTCCTCTTTGGCTCAGGGGTCTCCTTGTGTGGAGCGAGACGATGTGATTTCCTTACCGTGAGTGGGGTTAAACCTTGAGTCCTTGTGCATTTGAACAATTTCTTAAATATGTGCTCCCCCTGCTCAATCTCTGTATCTTCCTCTTCATCTTGTCCCTGATGTGGGGTGGTCACGCACTGTGACTTTTTACTGTCATATGGTTGCTTTCTTCTGCACTCCAAGCCTTCACTGTCTTCACTCTCCTCTTCTTCATCCTATACTTCAACAGTTTATGTGGGCCTTTGCACTGGTATATTTTCCATTGTGTGCTTACCCTTCGGTGGCCCTGGGAGTGCGAATTCATTCTCCACATACTTATTATTCTCCATCTCGGGATTTACCTAAAGATACACTAATGCTTCCCCTATATCTGTTATAACCAAAATTATTAGCTTAGTATTCAATACCTCCAAAATGAGCCTCTCGATATAGGCACTTCTTCCTGGATACACATACTTTTTCCTCAATGTGTGGTAGTCATAGTCTACCTTATCTACATTGAATACCAGTCAGTGTGTGTCTGTGAATCTATGAACAGATGCTTGGAAATACCTTCCAATGAATGTGTAAGGTAATTTATACCAATAACTCCAAACTCCATCTCTCATTAGGAAGCACATGATGCAAAAATGTTGATATGCAACAAACTGGACTTGTTTCCCCATTATTGAGGGTAGGTCCTTCGAGATGCACCACTCTTCTCCAAATGTCGCGCGGAGCCTGTCATACCATTTCTCCACCCTTTTCTTAACGTCATCTGTCATGGACCCTTTACATAGGTACTTGATAAACCTTTCAGCTGACAACTTATTCTCCATGGGTATTCCCATACCTTTTCCTTCGGCCCATCTAGTACTCCAATTTCCATGAATACTAGTGTTATTAGAACAGCCCCAAAGTTGATCTTCCCTCTTGTGTGCACTTCCTCGACTATTTTCTCTACAATGTAGCTTGCAATGTTGTAGACTACTCTTTATGACATCTTTCGCGCAACGTGTAACCCCATAGTATTTACCTGTGACCACCACTCCTGGTAGTTCAACTTTGTAACAAGGTGTGTTGCTACTTGCAAAACTAGACAGTTCTTCAACTTTTCTATATCCATTCCAATGTGGACCCTTTAGGTACCCCAACTCCTATCTGGTCTTTAAGATCGTGGCTTTCTTTATGAGATCATTCTTTATATCCTCTCTTGCGGCCTTCAAACCTGTCACCGTTGAGATAAGTGTGGATGAGATTGTAACTCTACGTCCTGCAAAGTAGAAGTCCTCATGCATTTTTCTCATGAGCCACTGGTACAAGGGCTCATATTTCTTGAAATATAGAAGCTCATATAATTGGTAGACCTCGATTCTCTTTAGAAGCTTCTCGCTTACATCATCATAAACTGGCATATCATCTTCGGTATGTTTTTCCGTCCTTATAGTGAGCAAGGAATTGAGCTCCTTCTTGTCTCTATGGTCCTGTGATTGTATTTGCTTACTTTTCTCTTTCTGATGGGTGAATCCCATTCCAGGACAACGATGACTACTTCTTGATATTACATTTCTGAAAAATCACTTTCGAGTACCATCTCCTCCTCCTTGACGACCACCTTCTTTTTTCCTTTTGTTCCTGTTACAGTTGCCTTCTTGAGTGCCATTTTTACCTTGCAATCATCTCCTTTTTAACTCTGCAATCTGTAAATCATACCCTAGGTCGATTCAATCATGCCCTAGGTGGAAACTTCATGCCCTAACTCCTCTTTGTCTCCTTGCTTTTCTCAAACCCTTCACCACCAGGGACACAAGCTTCTTTTCGCACAGATCTGTTTGTCATGCTTGGTTTCACACCCTACACACCTTAACCCAATCACTCGGCACTTTTCACTTAGCTCTTTCCTCAAATACTCTTAGTTGTAACAGAAAAAATGAATTCACATCCCATCCTTATATAATTTTCAAATTTTGATGCATTTATTTCTCCTTCACCTACCAAATATCCTCTCATTCATTCACCAATTTTTTTTTTCTGAGCGGTACATCTTTGTGCCCCAGCTATAACCTTCTAGCACGCCTTCCTACCCTCTGGTCACATACTTCTCTTCAATGCGCACCCTTACACCCGAGTACCTCATCACTGTACCTTCTCCTGGTAGTTATCATGGCCTCTACTTACCTTTTGTTATATTGTCCTTTCATTCATCTCCATCCTTGGTCATTTTTGAGAAGTAATCTTCTTTTGACTTAAATCACACACGTAGATGCTTATTCATTTCACCTTTCAATTCCCGTAGTCTTTTACTTGGATAACTACAACCACCCCACACTAAACGTATGTGCATTCCTCTATGCATAAACATTCTTCACATAGTAATTAACTTCATGTGCGCAAGCACGCTTATTACACAAGAACAACAACTAAATTGACAAAGCATAATGAAAATGAAGGAAATACATTAAGGTAATACATAATGGAAATCTAATCTAAATGGAAATATTACCTTATTACAAACACCAAGAAGACTTATTTATAGTAAGGATTCAGCCTACTCCTGTTAAAGTAACCGGGTAGCTATGTTCCATGAAGTTCTTCTAACTGACAAGCACCTAATTCAAGTATGTGAGTGATGACATACGGCCCTAACCAATGTAATTTAAGTTTTCTTGGATGGTGCAAGAACTTAGAGTCATAGAGAAGTACCATTTCTCCAATCTCAAACTTCTTATCCCTTATGTTTCTATCATGCCATGCTTTCTACCTGGTCTTTTCCTGCTTCTGACTCCATCGTGCTATGGCTCATCGCTCATCTAGTTGAATCATCTTCTTAATACATTATTCTAAAGCCTGCTCATCAACTAGACCTCTAGAGCATGCAATCCACAAAGAAGGTAACATAAATTCTATAGGGATAATGCATTCTATGCCAAACACCAACTGAAACAGTGTGGCTTTGTTCAATCTCTTATAAGTTGTTCTATATGCCCAAAGAACAACTGACACTTTATCATCCCAATCCTTTTTTTTCCAACATCACAAATTTTTGTTAAAGTCTAACTTAAAATCTTGTCGAAAGCCTCAACAGTTCTATTTTCCTGAGGATGATAGGGTGTAGTTTTATGGTGTGCATCCATAAAATCATCTGATAGGATCCTGATTGTTTCATTCAAAAAGTGTATACCCCTATCATTTGTCAAGATTAAAGGACATCCATATCTTGTAAGAATATTCTCCCATAGAAACCTAGCTGATGTACAGTCCTTCGTAGGTGCTGCTTCTGCCCACCGTGTGAGATAATCTGTGCAAGTAATGATATAGCGTGATCTAGTCCTGCATGTAGCTAGAGAAATAGATCCTACAAATTCTATGGCCCATTTCTCAAATGGTTCAGCACTAGTAATTGGTCTCAAAGGCATCTCATCTATTTGCCCTAGTTTACCTAGATGTTGAAATGGTCACACGCTTTGCAATACACTTTACAATCTTTATATAATGTCTTCCACCATAATCCAACAAGTAGGATCTTTTGGGTAGTTGCATCACCTGCATAGTGGCCTCCTGCAATACCACCATGTGCCTCCTCCATTATATTCTTGCGCTCATTCTCTAATACACAACAACGTAATACTTCATCTCTGCCTAACTTGTAGAGGTCACCATTGATTAACATAAATGGTGCCGCACGTACAGAAATTTGTTTCTTTTCTAATGCCTTCATTCCTTTTGGTGCCACACCATTCCGTCGAATGACAACAATGTATTCTAATTCTGTTGGAACTCATTGTAACCTATATAATTGTGCATCTGACATGGTTTCTTCAAATTTTAATGCTTCTTCTCCTGAGTGAATTCTAGACAAGTAGTCTGGTCCAGAGTTACTTTTCTGTGGCTTCACCATAACTGTGAAGTCAAACTCTTGAAATAGGAGTACCCATCTGCATATGCGCCCTTGCAAGAACAGTTTGTTCACCAAATACTTCAATGCCATGTGATATGTATAAAACACAAATGACGTTGCTAACAAGTACTGTCAAAACTTGTGCAGTGCATAGATCATTGACAAAGCTTCGCACTCTGTAGTTGTATAATTTTTTTCAGCAAGAGTTAACTTCTTACTAGCAAAAAAATTGGATGATCTAAAATACCTTCACCAGGTTAAGCTAACACATCACCAATGGCCATGCCAGAGGTGTCCACATGCACATGAAATGGTTTATCCCATGAGGGAAAACATAGAATGGGCATGGTAGTAAGTTTCTCCTTTAATATCTCAAACGCGCGCTGCTGCGGTTCTCCCTAATAAAATATACCTTTCCCTTTTAGTAATTATTCCAAGGGTGTAGCAACTTTGGCATACCCTTTGATGAATTTCCGATAGTATCCTGTGTGACCCAAAAATCCATGCACCTCACTATGACTGGTAGGCGCTTCCAGGCCTAGAATGACTGCAACCTTAGCTGGATCAACCAACAAACCTTCCTTGTAGATTATATGTCCTAGCAATATTCCAAAAGGTGTAGCAAATATGCACTTCTTGATGTTCAAAGATATACTTAATTGTCTGCACCGTTCAAACATTAAGTGCGGATTGTCACAATGATCTTTCATAAGCCCATATACTGTCCAATCATCTAGATAAACCTGAAAGAAGTTGTGAATAAAATCTTTGAATGCCTAAACAACTATCCGTGCAAGAATACAACGGGTGCGTTTCTTAGTCCAAAAGGCATCACAATATAGGAAAAAAATCCCCATTCAGTAGTAAAAGTTGTCTTTTCTTGATCCTCCTCAGCAATCCTAACCTGATGATACCTATAAAACCCATATGTGAAGGAATATATTTCACGCCCTGCAACTCCTTCTAGTATTTCCTTATTAAATTGCATCGGGAAGGGATCTATTACACATGCAACATTCAACTACCTGTAGTCCACAAATATTCTAATTCATCCATCCTTCTTGATACTGATCACCATTGGACTAACCCATTCTAACTCATCAAGGGGCTTGATAATTCCAAATTTCAACATGTTATCAATCTCTTCTTTGACCTTTTCGCACAAATTGGGGTTCCTTATGTAAGGCCTCTTTCTATCTGGGCATGCACCATCCTTAAGATTTATCTTCATTTCCCCAAGTGATTCATGCACACCTTTAAGTTCATGATACCCTCAAGGGAATAAGTCTTGATAATCCCTAAGTAACTCAATGATCTTTTCCACTTCCGATTCTGACCAATAGTCTCCAATTATGACCTCCTTTAGCTTAGCCTCTGAACCTATATTCACATTATTTATCTTCATGGGTTCATGATAGGTGCGCGTATCCTTGTCTGCACTATCCAAGACCTCACACACCCGTTGTGAATGTTCAATATCTAGGTTCTCAACTTCCTCATCATCCACGATGTAAACCATATTTCTTTTCTCTTTCTCAAGGCAAGCGTGTTCAAGTAGTATGGAGTCCATTTCTTCTTCCTTTTCAAAATGCGCTCCGCACTCTATCTCACCAAATAATGCCTGAATATGCTCTTTTTCCTTTGCACTATCTCCCATAGTTAAGCGCTTGACAAATTTTAATGCTTCTTTGACTGGAGGTTTAGTCGAGAAATAGTCAAAGGTATGGAGCATTCCTGAAGTCAAATTCTACCAATTCCCAGTCTCTTGATGTAGTTATACATATACATACCAGGAGCATGCACATCCTTGTAGAGTAGAGTACAATCTATGCACCCAAAGTGAAGGTGGTAATGCTTCCTGTCCCACTGTCCAGAATTTCTCACACTGCTAAATGTGATGCTGAATAGGTTGATCACCATTATAAATGCAGATCTGCGTGGGTGCATTGCTCCTTAAAAACCTAGTAGATAGGCTAATTCGAATCTCCTCAAGATTATCTCTGTGGAATACCCATCAGCGCGCTGTTGTCCCGCGAAAGGTATACACTAACATATCTCTTCTCTTAATTTGATCTGTCCAATGTGCTTCCATGTATTTCAAAAATACAGGAAGATCTTCTTCCCCTGTATACCAAGGTACTGCGCTACCTATCCATCAAACAGAACGAAGTCCATTCTTACGCGCAACCGCGCTTTTTACCTCACGCCCTACTAGTTCATATGTACAATGAGCCCAATTATCACAAGCAATACTTGTAGTATCACTAATAGAATGAGAATCTTCCCACTATAGGATACCTTCCTTTGATGGCTCATTGGCCTTGGGGTTCTGAATAGTGCGTACATAGATTCTGTTTAAGTCCTCCTCACTTAGAGGCTCAACATATGGTGTAGACTTCCCATCTGTCAAATGTATTACAACCCTTTCCTCCTTGTTTGCAAAATTGATATACCCCTTATTGAATCTCAAGTCAACATTATCCACATAACACTAAGGGCATCCAAGAAATGTTGGAAAACCTCAAAATTCCCAGTGAACTTGGCCCCTTGTATTGTTATAGATGCATCCTTCAAAACTCCTATGGGAGTGGCCTTAGTTCGGTTTGCCATAAACAACACATTAGATGATGGCTATAATGGAGGCCTCCCCATTTTTACCCATGCATCTAATGTAAGCACATTTACTTCCGCACCTATATCAATCAATATGTTGCTCAACAGCCATCCATCCACAACAACATTCATAGTAATTTCCTTGTCATAGTCAATGCTATCAGGGGGAATATTTTCATGCAGGATCTGCCATTTGGTCTCAATACTTGCATGCGGAGTGTTCCCTTTTAACCAACTTCCTAATAGTGGAATGATGTTCTTCTGGTGCAACATTTTGTACATTTCTATCAGATCATTGATATCAGTTTGGACTGTCTCTGATGCTTTCTTCTGCTCCTTTAAGTACTGTATCTCACCCTGAATATTCCTTAGCACTTCCATGGTATGCTGATACACCTCCTTCTGATATGCAGGATCTGGGTACCTTGCATGCAAAACCTCCTCCTTGGTGATCGTAGGCTTTTGGTGCAATGCCTCTTTTGTGCACGCCACTTCATCTCGTGTAGTAATATTCACTGTTAATGCCTCAAGTCCTTCTGCTATCTTGGGCATCCACCTATCTTCTACCATGCCCTGAATTCTAACCATCCTGACACCTTTGTTTTCTTGCTTATGTTGCTTACTCAGATGCTCATATAGGTCCGGGAACTCTTCATAGCTATGGGTTTTCCCGCAGAAAGAACATGCAACATTCCGAGGACATTCATGCCTATAGTGGTCAAGAGATCCACATGTATAACATGTTCCATGAGGGAAAGCACTTCTCCCACCACCACAACATCATCCTCCATATCCACCACGATATCCACGTCCTCTTCCATGACCTCCTTCAAAATGCCCCTCATTCCTTTCATAGCGCGTTTGATTATGATCCCGATCTTGGTGCTCATTCTTACCTTTAGAATTATCCATCACACTTGTCTGTCGTACCCCAATGTCTATAGCATCCTGGATCTGACCAATCAACCAATAATCTTCAGTATCATGGGTCATGGACCAAATTTTTTTACAACAACAAGATACATTCTTCCTTATCACGTGCTATAACAAACACTGACTAGCATCATGATTCAAATGACAGATCTCACGGTCCAATCGTAATGAGCATACTAATCTGTGAGGACAACTATCCTTGGTGTGACCTTCCACTTCACAATCTGTACACAAAATTCATAATCACCTTTCATGAGCTGAATTAGTTGATAGCTTCTCTAACTATTTTTCCATATCTGTAATATGTGCCTTTAAGAATGGACTAACTCCAGTGTCAATACTCCCAACTACCTCAGCACGAAAAGCTACTTCCAGTGCTTCACGTGGATAAGTGTATGTATTATATGACAGTGCTCTTCTGAATGGTATAATCAATCCACCGATGAACCATTGTGCATGTTGGCTTGCATGAATATCATAAGAAAGCTTAGATAGGAGTGTTTTAAAATGGGCATCATACTCACGTACACTCTCAATAGTGCCTTGCTTAATATCCTTGAGCACACTTATACTCTTTTGCTCAAATTCTGGGATATAGAACTCTTTCAAGAACACATCTTTTAGTGTTGCATAATCCACGCAAGTTTGATCAGGGTCAAACTTCCTATACCAGCTGTGTGCACATCCCTGTAATGTAGTAGCAAATTGACTTGCCTTATTCTCAGAAGCCATGATCCCTTTCACACGCCACAATATTTCACACATGTGAACATTCTCAACAACATCCTCTATGCCTCTATACTCTGGAAGACAAAGAGACATCTCCATATAAATATTCTGGGGTTGGTGTGGACCTTGCCCATTTGATCTGGAACCTCTTGTGTTTCACTTGCCTCTAGAACCACTAGATCCACCCGAACTAGAACCACCTATACTTCCTGATCCTCTTCCTATAGCTGGAATAGGACCTGTAGATGCACTCCCCTATGCTCCGACAGTAGTACTATATTGAACCCCTACAGTCTATGTGGTAGTTACACTTCTAGAGGTGAATCCAACATTCGGCGTGCTTACATTCTGTGTAGATGATGTGCCTTAAAATTTTACTCCAAATAACATTGAATTCATCTATCCTGCCATTGATGTACTTGTTTTATGACTTACTCCGGTTCTCCTATTCCCCAAATTCACTTGTTGATTACTTGTCATACTAGTTACTAGAAAACCAAGCGTAAGGGATAGGTTACTAGGTGGATTAAGATGCGTGCCTATAGCCCATGTAGTCTCTGCTCGCACACTTTTGTGTGAAGCCAAGGGGGTATCTCTATCATGCTTTCTAAGATGGGGGAGTTCCTGATGTTCTGGCTCCATGTCTTCTACGTGAGCTTCAAATCCTTCATGAGCCATCTCTCTCCTCAACGCCATACTTTCTACAACAGAATGTTGCTTCTCTATCTCCCTCTCACACACCTCATTATACTTAAGCCACCGTTCCTCTCTTTTCCTTTCTTCCGCTAGGTCTGCCATCTTTCAACAAATCTATACCTTACCTCATGCGTGGTGAGGTTTAGTTAGCCATTGGTTTACTTTCCAAGTTCTAAGTTACCATCAAGATCTTGATCGCCAGTGGAATACCTTGCAGATATGCTCCTCTTAGATACCGCAAAAACTGGAATTCAGCTACCTCCAGGCAAGAGTATGTCGAAATTGAATATTCCAAAATATAACTGTTTAGAACACCATGAAACCACGTATCCAAAACATGATTCTAGATTAGATCAACATCATAAAGGGCTTGAAATTTTTCCTGTGTCCAGACAAGTGTGCGATACCTCCAATTCTACTTAGATGCATAAGCAATCAGCCCCTCGTATAATTCTACTAGAAAGATAACAAAAAATATCTCATATAAGCTGTCATACAGATTCTGTTCTATCCAAGTGTGTACGTTAAAATCAGATCTAATGCTGAACTACTGTGCATATTCTTCCTCTAGATCGTGCATCCACTCCTCAATACTTGCTAGAGTTAACCGGTACATATTCATCTCGAATCATCCTGAAAACAACTGAAAAAGAGGTCCCAAAAATGGAACCAATGATGCAGCCTAGAATTTACCAGATAACACCCTAGACGCATTGGCACATCACTCGGCCTAGAATGAGCGCTCACTCGAAGTGCGCAAAGGTACTAGGTCCCTCTTTAGGGTTTTTGTAGTAGGATGTTAGCGTGATGAAGGAAGAAACATATAGATCCATAACTAATCCTTCATTCTACAATGCATGCCATATTTAGATCTAGAAAAGAACAAGCTTAAAAAATAATCATGATTGAATCAAGAACATGCACTACTCAATTACACATAGGAATGACACTTACATTCAGCCAATATCTTCCATCTATCAATAAACACAGAATCTCCTTACAATAATGGCAATCTATACCAATGCGCGCATGGATCTGATACATTAATCCAGCCATATGCACATATCTATTTATGCTTACCTCTTACGATGTGCATATACCTATATATCAACTACTATGTGATTCACATAATATATATAGGGTGGGGACTTTCCCTTCACCACTTATCTATTCTAAAAATAGGTTGCATGCTACTAATAGCCACATGCCATTTACAGGCATAACCACACATGTAAGTGTGCTATGTATAGACCTCTTACAATTAACTGAAGTGACAATCCTATTCTTAGCTCGTCTCCATGCAAAACGCTTTGACCCAATCCTCTAAATATAGACAATGTGTGGCGCGCACGTCTCTGCCTCATTTATGTGCTCTACACGCCATCTTCTAGAAATAGGTCTTCATGCTCGAAATTGGCTGAGTCTCGAAAGCTAAACTTTCCCTCTACGTGTGGATTCTTCCTATCCCTCTGTGCCCTTGATCCTGGCCTTCTCTCCCACGCAGACTTCTTGTGTGATCTCTAACACGTATTATCTGATCAACACTCCCTTTCTCGGTAGACTGATTGGGATTTGATCACCCAATATAAATCTACCTCAGACATTTCCCAACTACAGATTACCTGAAACCAAACACAATTGACCTTCTCCTAGGTTCTTATTTATCTGGCCCCCTTTTCTTTTCACATTCCTAATCAAAACATAAAAAAGGAAATTGTTTTCTTATCTTGTCTGTTTAATCATGGAACCAAACATTTCCTCGAGCAGTTCTCAACAGTTCACCATGACCCCATCCAAAACTCTGGTTGCTTCTAGGTATTTGTTTAGTCCCATCTATGATTATCTCTTCTACAGGCCCTCTACTTCTCAATCACATCGACTGATAGACCTTGTTTTATCCCCATCACCTTTATCCCCATTGTCTCACACCATTCATGTTTCTACCCCCCATCTTTGCACCCATTATCTCATGCCCTTCCTGGGTCATTCGACATCACCATACCCACTTCACTTATGGATAGTCCTAATGAAAACTCCATCCGTGACCCCCTCCTCCGTAGATAGTAACTAACAGATATTTTTTCACCTTATGACATTTCCCCTTCATCCGACATACCTGTCTCACCTAGGGACATCCCTTATGAACCTTCTGTATCCAACCTTCCCGTTCTTGCCCCATCCTCATCATCTTACCATGATCTTACTTATCACCATGCTCCTAAATCCCCCAAAAAAATTCCATATTCACCATGTGACATTCTCAGACAACCATTTCCTAATCCCCCATCAACGAATTCATCTTCACCTTCTACATCACATCAATTTAACTCATTCTCAATCAACACCATACATCAGACATCTTCTCCCACATCTATTTTACCATCTTCATCTACCCCTATCTTAGATATTGTGCCAACCACCCCTTCATGGGCTATCCTTACATCCAATGTATCCATGGTCCCACTACTTACCACCTCAGCCTCCACTACTTCTCTTACATCCACATCCAGTCCTACTCGTACCACATCTGCATCAACCTTCACCATGCCTACCTCTACATCCACACCTACCACAACACTTACATTGACATCATTATCACATGTTTCTCTACCCATGCCCATATCACTTGACACTGTACCAATATTGACATCTCTACCACCTATCTACTCGCTTATGACTACCCTACTCAGCTCGTCTCCCCCATCCACACCTAGTGTCCAGACCTCTACCATGCCCAAATCCACATCTGTTATCACACCCGTCACCTCTCCTCAATCCACCTATATGTATCGTGAGACTCCAAAAATAAACATAGTTGACACTAATCCCTCTTCCATCCCTACCCTAACCCATCCGCCATCTACGCCATCTCATATAGAAATTATTAACTGTATGATCCAAAAAACCCTTTCTATTTCCATATCCATATCTATTGATTCCACACATGAATCTACTCAATCCATTGAATTGGACTCTATTATCCCATACACATATCTTCCACCTTTTCCTATCATGTCATCCTTAGATTCCATATCGGTTCCCCTTTCTGTGCTTCTTCCCACACCTACCGCATCGACTATCGTGACCACATACCCATTATCTCCTTCTTCTTCTTCTACACCACATACATAATTTGAGAAATATTGGAGAGAACTTCAACTTTTAGCTACCATATGTGATCCTCCCGTCTCATCCATATGACCAGAAGTTCCCACATCGAACCAATTCCCATCCTCCTTAGAAAAAATCATGCAAAAATTACTTCCTCCATTAGGCACAACCCCATCTTCTAATCCAATGTCAAAATCATTGTTATCCCTACTAAGGGCACTCCTCAATAATCCAAATCTAGAAACCTTGGAATCCTTCCAAAATGATCCCATAAGCATCCTCATAAGAAGAAAAACATCCCTCCTATAAAGACAAAATCTACATCTTCCATCATGGGGCTGCATCCCTCTATCTTATGAACCCCTCCTCCATCGTGACAAATCAACCTATCAAAATAGTTTGATTCCATCCTAGGGCTAGTCCCTTCATCAAAAATACCTTCAATTATCCATCAATATAGACCTAAATCATCTACCACTATGTCTTCTTCTAGACCACCTAGACCTCAACCCAATCCATCTTCACCATCGCCATCCACTCCATCTTACAGAACCTTCCATAGTGCCCACATAGAATCATATGCAGAGGTCCTCCAACATTTTTTTTAGAATTCTACCATGACACTCCCATCTATCAGAGCCTTCGACCCGAACCATCCGAAGCCCTCATAGTTTAATCCCTATTGCATTTGTGCTTATCATCACACTCCAAGACATGACACCAAGCATTGTGAGGCCCTTTAGACTATTTTCCATGATCTTATTGAGTGAGAGGACCTCCTCGATGAGTCCCGTTATCCATATACTACTTCATTTATAGCCCATATGATTCCTTTTACCGCATCTTCATCTGTTAAGTTTCTTGGGTCTCTTCACTCATCTACATCATCTCCTATCACTCCTCTCGACAAGGGTCCTCTTTTGTTCATCAATACTATTCGCCTTGATACACCATCTTCGTGACATCCATATCTTTTGACATCCACTATCCTATCTACATCCCATCTGATGGGGGAACACCTTTCCCCCTGTTATTGATCCTTTAACGTATTTTTTCTCGTCTTCGTTGATTCATCCTCCCACGCTAGGGGGACTTCTTGTTAGGACTTTTCTGTTCACAGATTAGTTTCTTTCCACATTTGGCATCATCTTATTTCATCTATCTTGGTTTATCTGATCGTACTTTCTATATTTTCCTCCTACAACCACCTTTCTGGACATATTTTTGTTTCCCTTTGGAAGTACCATGGCTTTAAACCCGTCATTTTGGCACCTTTTTTCATAATCTTTATTTAAATCATCTCATCTGATCCTGATTTATCTTATCCCTCTAGGGGGACCATTTATTCATCTTAAATACATACCATTCACTTCCCTAATAGGCAACGCTTTCTCTTATTTTCACTTGTTCATCTCATCCCATCTTCCTAACGTGACATTAACATCGGTGACCTCGTAACTTTATCAAAATTTCACTACTCTAGAAAGGAGCTAACGTGGAAAGTATTTCCCCTAATTGAATTGAACCTTACGTGCAAGTATGGGTTGGGAGCCTATCGTTTGGCTTCCTTTGATGGTAAAACAGAAGTGGAACCACTTAATGCATTTCACTTGATACTATCACATTTACCAATGTGCCCTTAGTCATGTCTTCAGATCATTCATTCATCTCAGCCCTTTCCATATCTCATCGTGATGTTTTGGAATTTTGTGGTCTTTCGTCACTTCCTAAATGTGACCTTAAATATGGGCACCATGACTTTTCATGTAGCATGTTCCTTATGGATAGGTTATCCCCTTTGGTGAGAACTCCGTGATCATCATATCCATCACCCTCTTATTCACCTATTAGAACCATACAAAGGGTCTAGGGGTGTCTCTTGTACACTCTTTATCCCCTCCTAAGTGGTTTACTTAGCTAGTCCCAACTCTCCCCCGTGTAAAATCAAAATTCATAGATGCTTGAATTAAAAATAAAAATGATAAAAAATAGACTGATCCTTTGAAGGATAATCAAAATTGAAAAAAAAAAAGTTTATGAAAAAAAATATAAAATCAAATAAATAGACCGATCCCTCGAAGGATGAATATCATAGATTATTCTTGCCATCTACATTTTGTATAAAGTAGACCATACCCTCAAAGGATGGCTACTCCTTATGGCATTTGAATGCTTCCTGTATTGATCAACCTTCCATTTTATTAGCATCCTAAGAAATCTTCCTGCATTGATCAACTTTCTCTTTCCCCTTCCCAGAGCTGGGGCATAGTTTAGGGAACACCACTTTTGGAGAACCCTCTTTCCTTGTACAAGTTTCATATCAAACACCTTTTGTCATGTAAACATTGGGTTTGTGAGATCATCTCATCCATTGCTTCCTTATGATCTGTTAAATGACTAACTATCATTGGTTATTTGCTAGCATTAGTTTTGGTTGCATGTGCATTGCATTACCTAGATCCCCTTTTTGTTTACCTCTAATGCAGCTAGAGGCATCTTTTCCTCATACATTCATCGATATAACGTAGTGTTGTTCACACCTATAACTTTCCACTGTTGCGAGTCATTTTTATCCAAATCCCATCGCATCTATTTTTCGACACATCTGTCTTCATCTTAATCACCTATGTGCTATCTATTTATTGTACTACACATTTATTATTAATCGCATTCATCCTCAATCCATTTCCATCACATCTTACCCATATACATTCTAATCATCATGATCAAATTTAAACACAAAACATGTTACCACATCACACATTTATATCATTATCCATACACATGCACATCCGAATAAACATCTAATCATATATTTATTTCATCATCATCATCAAATATAAAACAAACATACAATTTAAAATCACCATCACATCTAATCTAAAATCCATCATCATGACATATAATCTAAAATCGTCATCATATCAAATTAAAATCCATCACATCGCATAATGAGCACATGATAATCCACGATAAAACCACATATCATATATCAAAATGTATATAAGTACATCAAAGCCCTCTAGGGGGCTCCCTCAAAGCAGAAATGCTATCAAAATATGTAAAGTGAATATTTGAGGCTCTCAAGTCCTCATCTCTTGGGGTAGGCACAACACATGATCCCAACACATCTCTGGAACCCTCGTGTCCTCCCTTTACTTGCTATGGATGTGTCATACTAGCCATACTCTTAGATGGCCCCAATCCTCTGGCCGTCTTCCTCTGAAGATGCTCCTAATAGTGCAGGGTCTTCGAAAAATTCTCAAACAAAATCCCCTCGTAATATCTAGCCTCTACAGCTAGCACCCTATATTTATCCATATAAATCATGTAGGGCGTGCCATCTATCCTTATACCTATTTTGCTTTCTGGACACCGCTGACCGACTCTGTTGGTACAATATTATCCAAATTTCCAAAGCAGGCCTTGTAGGCTTCCCTCTGTCATCGATAGTGGTCCCTCTCTTGAAAAATTCAGTCTCTCTCCTGAATGACCACATCCTGCTATTGCAAGGCTATATCTCTATCTACTCTAACCTGATCTAGCTTGGCACACAAGTGTGCCACCTCTGCAATCTCTCCTGCTCCATCTCCACCACCTCCTAGAGCTACCTCAACCTCCATCTCCTATATCTCCTCCTCAACCCCCTGAGTTGGCCCTGCTACTGTATGCCAATTAGAGTATCCCGATCCTACTCCAACATCTTCTTCATCATCCCATGGTGAAACCTCCTCCTCCAACGGGCCTACCATAGTCAGACTTGGTAACTCTCTATCCAACTCTTCCCTCCTGTATAAAATCGGGTCATGAGGCACTGACTAAATGACTCCAAACTATCATCTCACCCTAGTAAATTGAACAACCTCTAACATCTCTGGTCTTCTCCCTTACACCCATCTCATTCTATTCATCTCCACTAGCTCCACATCCACACCAGGATAAGTGAGGAAATCCCCATATGGCGGCCACCTAATATGATCAACATCTAACTCTGCAAGTTGATCTACGTACCAATCCAACCCCTCTCTCATCCCTGTCTCTGAAGGCATGATCAACCCTCCATCTCAGAAATCCCACCTCTAACTGATTATGGTCAGGTGTGACCCATGGAAGCCCTGACCGCCTAATCACATAAATATGCTCGTAGGCCAAGCAGTGAAATAAGAAGCCTACATCAAACCCTGACCTCCTACCCACCCTATATCTAGATATCTCATGGTAAACCTAAGCTAACAAGGTGGTCCCAAATGAAAAGACAGTATGGTGAACAACAATATCAGCCACTACACCAGTTAATGCCTATAGAAACTGAGCTCCTCCTGATTCCAAAAAAGCATATTAGGACACTGTAGTCATCACCATGCAAATTAACCAGCTGCATGCCACCCCAGCCTCGTATCTTAGCTCTTATAAAAAGGCCCCTGAAGAAAACTTGATCTGGGGTGCATCGGCTCCAAATAGCCATGTCAAAACTACCAATCTTTCATTACTAGTAATTGGAACTATCTGTTCCCCATGTATCGTCAACCTGAGAATCCGATACACATCCTCTAAGGTAATAGTCATCTCCCCTGTCCTAAACTAAAATGTTTATGTCTACATATCCCACCTCTCAGCCAAAGTAATCATAAGCCCCACATCCCATGGGATCCTCTGCTAATGTCTAAATCCTCCTAGTCCAAATACAGAAAGATGATCCCACTCGACATCTGTCACATCAATTATAAACTTCTCATATAGAGATAGCACCTGATCTCTTAGATATAGGGTCTCTCTGGTCTGCAATCACAAACAAAGTATGCATACATTAGACCTTTGATCCAAAAATCCATCCAAAGTGCATTCAAGTCAATCTAAATCCATTTTAGCCAATCTAACCCTAGTTGACACTGAACCATATTGGGTCTATTCATAATAGGGTCATTCGATGTGCCTTAGGGGCCCCAGTCAATGTCGACCCATCTGGGTCGCCACGAACCACCCCCGACGCCATCCATTTTTTCCAAAAAAATGCAAAATAAATAAATAAAACATGAAACTAAATAAAAAACTACCGTGAGTTTTGTTACTCACCATCCTCCGTACCCTTTGGCATTTCCTCTCATCTCTGGTGGCCTCCATTTCCGCAATCCCTCTTTTCTCTCTTTTCTCTTTCTCATTAAGTTTGTTCATGAAAATGAGCATTGTCGGCCTACCCTATGGCTTATATAGCCCACCAACACTTGGTCATCGTTAACCCCCTTGGGTCGCCATCGATTTTCCTCAGTCACCATCGAATGGAATCAATAGTAACCATTTTGGGATTTCTCCCATCTTTCTCACATCCCTTTCTAGGGCATCATCTATTATTGACCATTAATTCCACACTTGTGGTCATATCTATTTTCCCTCTGGGTATTTTTCATACAACACTTTCAACTATAATCACTCCTTGTTTGGGCATATGTAACTCTTCAAGTCCACATTCGTGGCCATATCTTTTTCCTTCAGGAATGTTAATCACATTTATTCCCTAAGTCCACCTTTCGTAGCTATAATCAATCCTATATTGGGCATTTTATTTTATAATCCTATCCAATCTGCACACGAAGTCCTCTTTTGAGGTCATATTCATCTTCCTATTTGGACTTTACATTTATTATATTTGTGCCATGTCCTTAGGGAACCATTATTTTTCATCAAAGTCCACCTTTGTGGCCATGATTTTCCCCACTTGGGGCATACTTTTTTGTTTTTTTGCCTTTACGGCCATACCTTTCCCCACTTGGGGCATTTTTGACTTTTCCTTTTTTTCTCCTTTGCGGCCATTCTTTCCCCCTTTGGGGCATATTACTTCATCACTCGCTTTTTCATTTTAACTTATAAACCTTTTTTTGTGTCCCATTGGGCACCATATCATTCATCCTCATCCCTTATGGACGCATACCTATTCACTCAATTCCTCATGTACGAAGGATTGCACATAATTTTCGCATATAGTTGCGCATACTTTGATGACTTTCCTATGACCGTTTGGTCATCCCAACCTACATCCATACTGTAGTGATCTTCACCCACTCACTGGTCCATAGAAAATTTTGTTTGTCTCCGTTGAGATCGTAATTTTCCCCTGCCGATGTGATATTGGAGTCACAACAATAGTTTTCATCACTATTGTGATCCTTTATCTCGGGGCATCTTGCCTTGGTAATCATTTTACCCATATTTTCTTCACCCACCCACCCTTTTTCATCTACCTTTTTCAAATGCGTCATCAATTTCCCTGGACATCATCGATCCCCCATTTGAGGGGGAGCTCATCATCAATTATTTTTATCCTTATCTAACTCTCATCGTTTTTGTCTCATGGCTTGCTAGCCCAAACCACTCAACAAAAAGGGGCAAAATGTAAACACCTGTCACTTCATAAGTAAGAGCAGTTGGAAAGGAGTAAAGAATTGCTACCTAAAATCATTATCTATGTTTTGATTCACCTGTGTGTGCATATTTAATTATTAATTTAATTTATCCCTCCTTATTTAATCAAATGCCCACCTAAGTCCCATTAATTAATTACCCCTCATTAATTAATTAATTAATCATTTAAATTCTCATTTCCCTAACCAACCTTCTAATTAGGATGCTTTTATCCTACACATAAATCCCCTTGTTTTTCTAGCTTTTATCCTATCTATTTTTATGCCCTAACTACCCATATCTCATCCCTTGCCCACCTAATGCTTTAAAGCACTCGCCTAATCTTTAAAAGCATCAAATCCTGACCAAAATAGAAAAAATCATGCCCATTGGGGAAACTTTCCCGTAGTCGGTGGCGATCCAGCCCAGTCACCATCGACCCCCTTTAAAACAAGTGTTTTCTTTCCATTATGCAGAAGAAATTAGATGCATGCCATTCTCAAGCTTTCTCCTAGCTTGAGCATCCTTCCTTGCTTGAGCAGTTCTGAGACATCCACAGACCTCTTAGACATCCCTTTAGCTTACTTGCATTACTCACAATCATCATTCATGAGATCTTATCATCATTATTGCATTCCTTTCCATATCTTTATCATATTATCATATATACTTTGTTTCTAATGTCTTGCAGGTACATATATCAGCTTCAGAAACGCTCAGCAGCCTTCTCCCATAGCTCTTTTTGGTTATAGATTGCCATTTTCATCTTGTCATCCTTAACTTTATAGCTTTCTGATATAGTTGCCTTCGATCCGCCTGGTCATCGTCAACCAGGGACCTTTCTAACCAATAACCTATCTAAATTCTCCTTTCCTTTCCTTTCCTTTCCTTTATCCTACTTTTTTGCCTCTGGTTCTCTTTTGCATATCCTTTGGTTCTCTTTTGCATATCCTTTTACAAAATTCATCAGGCCCTTCAGATTTCTAGACCTTATAGATGCATATTTCATCTACATGTTCAGATCCATCCTCCCAGGTCAACATCGAACTTCCTGTGCTTATTCTGGGTCACTGTTGACCTAGACTAGGTAACACTTTATTCACAGTTATTCCAATCTAATCAGCTTTAGATCAATTTCTATCATTTTTTAGATTCAGTATTACTTCTATTTTTGCATGCTCTTGTTATTTTTATTTCACTTTATCTAAACAAGTGGGGGTTGACATCCAACCAAGGAAGTCAAAAGATTCTTAATTCCACTTAGTTGGGAAGCTCCTGCATCTTTCTATCTAATAAAAATCATTTTCAGTCTCTTTTTAGATCTATCAGTAGTAATAACCAATCATCTATCATTGCGCCTATATCATCACGCTTTTGAGATAACATAAACCCTCCTTCATTTCTGAGTTGCTAATTTCTTTAATAGCTAGTACATTAACTTCATTATGAACAAGAAATTTGGACAAGACATCCTTCACCAAGTGGCATTTTTTGGCTCTTCTCATGAAGATGGCATCCCTAATATACAAGTATGAGATGCCAAACACTACACCACATATATCAAGAGGAACAATATCCAAAGTAGTTTCATCAATGAACTTCTTATCAATACCAAACATAATTTTCCATTGTTTAGTAACCTTGGTGTATATGTCTTTCTTCACCCATCCCAATGAATATAGATTCGAATGATTGTAAGTCTGTAACTTAATCTTATCAAATAAATCCTTACTTGTCAAATTATCTTGAGAACAAGTATCAAAAATAGTATCCACATTGGTTTCTTCACTTGTATTTTTATATGAAAAAGTTTAGTAAGTTTAAACTGTTGGCAGGTTGCTGCACAGGTATTGTCATTGATGCAAAACCTCGTTAATGAAAAATTGGATGATGGTGTAGCGTCATATGATCCTCAGAGTGATGATGACATGGATATTCATGTATGTTTATGGTTACACAAGATGATTCAATGAATATTACTTACAATCCTTTTCAGGTGACCCAGCTAGCCTAGGTGGTGTTGCATGGTGGTATGAGCTTCTTGATGACTTGAGAATAATTTTATCATGATGGAGAGCATGTTTTTAGAGTTCTTGGGCACTCATATGAGCTTCAAGGTGTAGATACATGTTGGTGACATGTTAGGAGGTATGAAGATGAGATATGGAGATACATGATCTCATGGATGCATGTACATATGTGTATTATCATGTACCAAGTATTTTACAATCTTTTAGAGTGTTTTCATGATGATTTATGATGTTCTTTTAATTGACCCTAGCTTTTACAGTGTTAAACCCTAAGGGGTAGCTATGCAAGTCTCAGCGGCTAGAAATATTGATATGTGATTATGACATTATGATGATTTGAGATGTTATTAGGGTTTTTCCTTCTACTATGGGAAAAAAATTAGGTTTCATGATGTGAATTTTGTAAGATATGAAGTTATTGGTGAAACAGGGTCAAGAACAATATTAATTCCAGCTCAAATTAGAACTTCTGATGTTCACCATGAATTGTGTACTTTACATGGGACCTTGTGGCTTTCAGGTATATTTCTAAATTGAGTCTATAAGTTTTCACAAAAATAATTAGGTCATTTCATCGTCAGGGTTTTATGAACAAATGTTAAAAAGGTAAAAAACTTGTTTTGAGTTTGAAACCCTAGCTTGAAAGCATTTTCAGAGATTTTCTTCCTAACTAGCCATAATTTATTCCTAGTGTATGGATGATGATTTTAACATGTATATTAATCCTCATTATTTCCATAAAGTTTGGATATAGGTTATGGCGATGAGTGTACACCACTCAAACAAGTCAGTTTCTAAAGAAGTTCATTTTGGGATAAGATTGTCCAAATGAGTTGCAAACTAAATAGATATTGTGTGATGAATGTGAGTTTTTATTGATTTCTA
Source organism: Taxus chinensis (assembly GCA_019776745.2). Taxonomy (NCBI): domain Eukaryota; kingdom Viridiplantae; phylum Streptophyta; class Pinopsida; order Cupressales; family Taxaceae; genus Taxus; species Taxus chinensis. The sequence goes on along the minus strand of CM034156.1, from coordinate 473,541,123 downwards.
AAGATGTTTCAGGTCATGGTGATGTAGTTACATGGTCAAATTTTCTTCATTTAGATTAAGTGATCAAAGGGCAGTTTTGGTGCAATTAAAAGAAGTCTTCAGTAAAATGAAAATTGTAGGAGCTACAGAAGGAGTTAGGAGGTGATTAAAGTTTTGTTGGAAATATAATTCATATATATTTTCATTTATATAATTTTTTATACATTATTATGAATATTAATATGGTTTTTGGGTCAATTTTTGGACAAGAATATTTTTGGCTATTCAGGACAGAACTGTATTTGTCAAATGTTTGAGTTTTTTAGTGCATGAAATGGATTGGGTGATGATTTATATCACCTGGGATGTGAAGAGGGATTAAATTTTCATCAAATTAATCCATTTTGAGGTATTGAAAGTGTAAGGAAGGGTGTTAACTAGTTGCTTTTTAGAAACTGATTTTTGGGCAGCTTGATTTAGTGAAGGAAAATTTTGATGTAGTTTGAACCAGTATATGTTTCATGAGATATAAATTGTTTAGAAGTTTTATTTGGGTTATTTAATTTCCATAAAGTGGTAACATGCCATATTTTATGTGTTCTTTGATGATCTGGAAGCCAAAAGGTGAAGACAATGTGTTGGAAACAAGTGTTTTATGAAGGAAATCAAGCACTGGGCCCATTAAACAAAATAATATAATTGGTTGATTATAATTATGACAATAGATAATTTTTTAAATTTAATTTTAAACATGTTTGGTTATTTTTTATATTTTTTCTAAATATATATTTTGTGTTAGGATATTTTTTTTATTCCAATGCATGGGTTTTTAGGGATTTTGGTGCATAGAAGGAGGGTTTTAGCTAGGCTAATCTATATGGGTCATTTGTATCTGTTATAAAAAGTATATGGGATTTTTTTAATGTGTATTTTTCATGAAAAAGGATGGAAATTTATTTTTTTTGAATTTGAATTAAGAAGAAGCATATAAAATCATTGTTTTGGGTGTTTTTTAGAGCTAGTGTTATGTGTGTAAGAAGTGCGACCTAGGTGTGAGATTTTTTCAGGTGCATGATAATTAATTGAGATCAGATAAAGTGTTTGATAGGTTAAATATTTATGGAAATAATTTTTTCAATGGTTTTAAGCTTTGATATGTGAATAAAATGCTAGTTTGTGCAAATTTTAAGACCTAGGGTTTGAGCAAGGGTTTGAAGGTGTTTGGAGCTGAATATTTTGATCACCATCAGATGAGTTGTTGTACCATATTATCAGTGATATTATCATCAAAATATTTTGTGATGTATCATATTCATACAAGTATCTTGTTGTGTTTAATATCAACAAGGTTTTAGGGGTTGGTGCTCCTTATGGGGTTGGTGCCTCACTAAAGAAATCTCTTGCGATGTGTAATATTCACTTGATTATTTGTTGTGTGTAATATTAGAAAAAAAATTAGTGTTTTTTCTTCCCCTTGAGGGTTTCCCACTTACATATTGTGTTATGGTGTTTCTTCTCTTGCATATGGTTTATTGAATGAATGTTGTATGTTGTTATGCACACACTAATGAATGGATATTTTATGAATGGTTTATGTGAGTGATCTGAAATTGAAATTGAATTTTTAAGGACCGATTCACCCCCCTCTTATTCCATTTTGCTTCCAACAATTTTTATTATAGTGGGTCCTTTTAGATAAGTTTAATCACTTGAAATGAGATCCTTGAAGCACAAAAATGGTGATTGGTGAAGTTATTTGCAATGCACCAATATTTGATGGTGTAAAGTATGATTTTTTGAGTCTAAGGATGAATACTTATATCATGTCCCAAGGGTTTGATGTTTGGAAAGTTTTGAATGAAATCTAACCTCCTCCTATCACTCCTCCTACCAGTAAAGTAGACAAGGATGCACATGAAAATAACTCAAAGGATTTAAATGTTATCATTCATGGTCTTGGAGAATCAGAGTTCGGAAAAGTGATGCATTGCAAGACAGAAAAAGAAGCATGGTAGAAACTTTAAGTTATATATGAAGGTGACTTAAAGGTAAAATTTTCTAAGCTTAAAACCTATAGAAATCAATTTGAGAGGCTTACGATAAATGATAATGAGTCTATTATTGCATATATTCTTATATTTGATAAGATTTTCAATAACATGAAAGGGTTAGGAGAAGATGTGAAAGAAGAAGTTTTTCAAAATGTTTTGAGGTCACTAACACCTAGATTTGATTCTAAAGTATCTGTTATTGAACAGGAAAAAGACCTAACTACTTTGAATTTGGATGAGTCACATGGTACCTTGACTACTTATTAAATGAGGATAGGTGATTCTAAATCAGACAAGAAAGAGGTTGCATTCAAATTTTAAATGGAGACTAAATTCAAGAAGGTGAAGGATGATGACGTTACTCTTGAAATTGAAGATGTATGATGGCTAGAATATTGAAGCTTAGATCTCGTAATTAATAAGGTAGGATTCCTTATAAATGTTTTAAATGTGGTAAGATAGGAAATTTTGTTATTAATTGTCCTCATAAGCACAAGAAGGAAAATCGTGATGAACATGGGTATGATAGTGGTCATGAAAATAAGTATAAAAAGTATGATGAGAGCAAGAAAATATTTAAGAAGTTTGACTATAAGAAGAAGGAAAAAAGGAGTCTTTATACAAAGGAATATGATTACAAAATTGATGTTAGTAGTGGTGTTTTAGATTATGAGTCTGAATCTCATTATAAAGATATTGGAAATGAGGTATTGTTTATGACTAATGATGTAAAAAGGTATTCTAGTGATGATACTTCCTTGTTAGGAGACTTTATATCATGTTATTGCAACTATTCGGATGAAGATGATGAGGATGTCAAAGATGATCTTGAGAGAATTCAAAGAAAACTAAAACATGTTGAGAAAGAGAACAAGAAGTTGAGTCTTCAGGTCAAATAATATGAGAATCAAATTCATAAGATTCAAGAGAAGTATAAGGATGATTCAAGCAAGACAAATGAGTCAATCAGATTGTTAGAAGAAAAGGTAAAGAAAGTGTGCGTTCAAAATTTGAAGAAGATATAGATTCCCTAAGGGATGAGCTATTAGATGTTAGCAAGAATACTATGTCCTTTCAGAAGCTTTAGAAAAGTGAAAATGATCTAGATGATCTACCTAGCAAACAAATATCATTGGGTGATAGAGCTGGTTTGGGCTTCAAAGAGGAGTCTAAAGGCAAGGAAGTAAAGAAAGAAGACATTGTTCCAAGCAAAGAATTAGATGAAGCTATCATCAAGGTGGAGAAGAAGGTGACTCTCATCAAATACAATGTGAAATTAAGGCCAATTAGAAAACCTGATTCCTCAAGGTATGAAATATATTTCAATGGATATTGTTATAATTGCAATACATTTTTTCATAGGGATAAAGAGTGTAAAATGTATCCTAGAGACTCTCATCCTTGGAGGGAAAATAGAAGTAAATATGGAAATAATGTTGTATGTTACAATTGCAATGAACAAGGTCATGTTGCTATATTTTTCTTAAATGGTCCACCTAGTAAAAATGAAGTTCACAAAAGGAAGAATTCAATAGTATGTTACAATTGTAATGAAATTGGTCATGTGGCAAGGGTGTGGAGTGCTAGGAGGTAGCTTTCAAAGGCCTAGAATGCATAACTACAGTTAAGGAAGGACTTTGGAACCAAGAGGAGATATCCATTCTTCAATAAGAGCTGGTGATTATGGAAGTAAAGTTTTGATACATAGCTTAGAATATAAGAGAGAAGAAGAAGGAATTCTATAGGTGTCTAAGAGAGCTTGGGACCTCTTTAAGACATTCTTTTAGGTCTTCATGGTGTTCATATGCCTCTATTATTCTTCTTAGAGGTATATCAGTCTATATGAAGCATTGGAGTGAGGGGGAGCTATCTTGGTCTTTGTGTATGTCTCCTCCATGATCATAAGGAATTTCCTTTAATGTCTTTAAGCATGTTCCCATGGTTCAATTTGGTTGTTCTTGTGTGTGAAAAGTAAAAATCTCAGCATTATGATCATTGGATGTTCTTAAGGTTTGTGGTTACATTGTCTTGGTTAAGATGTATGTCTGAGTTATCTCAAAGGGTGTTTGAGTCATGATGAGGTTCTAAACATGTTCCATTATTTCATGTCATTCATATGAAAAGTCTTATTTTGATCTCTTTCAGTGGTTTAAGTTATTGATTGAGTCTATGGTCTGTAGAGTTTCATGGTGACAAGTCTGTGTCAAATGAGGTATCATAAGGTTTTCTTGAGCTGTAAGGGAATGAATTAAGTATGTCTAAGAGTCCATGATATATGTGTAGCTATGTTCTTGTCTCAAAAGGAAATTCATTGAAGCTGATGTATTCTTTCAAAGGTACATTAAGCAATATGTTTTGGTCATCATGTGTAGTCTAGGAATGTCCATTGGTTTGAGAGTCATTAGGTCATGTGTCATGAGTTTCAAAGGGTGTAAATTTTTCTCATAGTGTGCTTGAAGATGAAATTATTTCATCAATTATGATGAATTGATCAAACTATTATGACCAACAAGATTTGTGCATGAGATATGGTCAAATCAAGTGTGCTCAAGTGGAGCCTAAGGTGGTTCAAGGTATGTTATTGGTATTCTTTCTCTTGAATCATTAAAAATGGTGCTCATGGTGTTAGGTGTAAATACAGTATTAATGATCAATTTTAAGGTCATGAGAGAAAAAATTGTTGATTTTGGTGGCCTCTCTGCCTTGATTGGGTTTTCACAGTGCTTTGTGAGTAGTGTGTAGAGAAAGATGGATTTGGATGACCAAATGGTAGATTTTAGGGCTAAAATTTTGTGCAAATAACATCTAGACAAGAATGGACTTCATGATTGCAAGTGGTCTTGAGACCCTGAAAATACCTTAGATTCTTGGGAATTCTCTGACAGTAGAGTTAAGATTTGACAATGTGGATTCTAGAAGACCTAATTTGGGATGTGAGATAAAGTGAAACTAGGTAAGATGTCTTCATGAGCTTGGTCCAAGGATTAAGAAGGAGATAATATATTCAAATGGCTATCTACATCAGGTGAGATTTTACTTCATGAAAGTGTCTTGTATGCCAAAATTTATGCATGAATTCTCACTAGGTGTCCAGGGCTAATAGACTATAATTTGTGCATTTGATGACGTGAAGGAGATATAGTGAGTTTTTGAAGAACTTAATGATCTTATATGATATGTGCAATAATGTGAAACCTATTAATGTGTGTAAGAATATGGTATAAGGTCAAAATTGTGTGGTGAATTTATGCTTGTGTAGCTTCTTGAAGCATCATATTCAGTTCTTGACTTGGTACTAACCTTGTATAGTCTCTATTTAATTGTATCTTCTAAGTTCCTTACAACATTTATGTGTGAGCTGAAATGGTATCTCAATATGTGTTTTGAGTGAATAATGGATTGGTCTTCATATGCCTTCTTACCCAAATGGTATAAATCTCAGTAAAGATGACTATAGAAGACTTATGGTGCACAAATTTGGTCTTTGTGTTTGATATCTGAACATCCTACAAGTGTGAGCATAGAAATGACTTGTACCATTATTGCTAATTGGTTAGAGCTTCAAGGATAGCATGGTGTATGATATGATGAAAAGGTATAAATGGCATTGAGATAATGTTGAAGATGGTCTAGGGTATGACTATGCTCATTTAATGCTCTTATTTTTGTCTTGAGTCAAAAATTCCCTACTACAATTATGGGGTTTGAGCATAAGGAAGAGTGTGACATATCTCCTAAGGAATGCAGTGCTTTTCTAGTCCATTCTTGGTGTGTTATATGATTTCAAATTGGTATATCAGGTATAAATGGTTAATGTCATCCAAAATTACAAATCAATGTCTAGTGAAAGTGTATTCTTAATTTTTTCTTCAAAGTACAACCTACATGCTTGTAGGTGCTTAATTAGGTATGATGGATGATGTATTGAAGGGGAGAAAATGTTTTTTATTTCTTCTTAAGGTTAAACAAGGTGGTGAAAGTGTGGAGAATTGTGTTACTTGGCATAGTAAGCCATGTTTGAGTCAAAATAATGGATCAAGACCCTAAGTGAGACTGTTACAGTGCTACAGTAATATTAAAAGATGCTTCTACAAGTATGAACTATGTGTATGGTCCAAGTTTTTTGGGGGGAGTACATGTTGCTACTCCATGAAAGTATTTTTGGTGAGCTCATGTGCTAGAGAGGTAGATTCTTAACATATTGAATCCAATTTACAGGTAATATTTAGGCTTTGAGGGTACTTTGTGTATAATGGTATGAAATGGTGCTGCTATAGGTGTAAAATGTGGTGTATAACGGAAATCAGCCGGGGGGAGTAAGTGACAGTGCTTATAGAAGATGATATCGATGATATCAAGCCATCCAGAATATGAAGTGGATGTTTGCACCAAGGTTTTTTTTTTGGTTTATAAAGGCATTATCTCATCTAATGTGACTGTCAAGAACTGAAGATGTGCTTTAGGACTAGGATTAAGTTTTTGAACTGCTCCCAAGCCAAATAAGGAAGGTAAGAAGCTTAAATTTGTGTTTGTCTACTAGATATGGTTGTACTAATTCCAGGGGGTAGTGGTATGTCTTGTCATGGTGTCATTGGTGCTTGATAAGTTGTCAAAGTCTGTCCTAAAACCACTGATGAGTTCATTCAAGGATCTATTATCTCAAGGTATGTTAAAGGCTAGAAGTATGTGAATAAATCAATTTTTATCCCTAGACAAGTAGTGTTTGGTCTAATATTGAATGATATGAGGAAATTTTTATGTTATGTATCATTGTTGGCATGTTCATGGATAGTTTACTATTGGTACAAGTCTGATATAGTGGCTTCATGAAGGCTAAAACACGGTTGATGTGAGAAATGACATTTTTTACATGCCTAGAAGGTAGATGATAGTTTTTTAAGCATAAAACAAAGGTGAGATGATGCTTTATTCATGTTTACTTGCAATTTCAAATGAAATGTGTGTACATGAGAGGAGCTTTGTGTGTACATGCTTAAAAAGAGGCTAAAACTTAGGATTTGAGTGAATTTTAAAGGTTGTTGAGCTTATTTGAGACCTTTGCTTGATATTTCTAACCAAATCATGATTCTATGAAGCTTAGGTAGATGAATAACATGTTGGTATCATGTGTTATTAATGTAAAAAGGGGGAGAAGTTTAGGTGGTTTTCCATCAATAACAAAGGGGGATATTGTTGGCATGTTGTTGCACATATGTTGTAATTGATTCCAAACCTCATTAATGAAAAATTGTATGATGGTGTAATGTCATATGATTCTTATAGTGATGATGACATGGAGATTCAGGTATGTTCATGGTTATACAAGATGATTTAGTGAAGATTGTTTGTTCTTACAAGCCCTATTCAGGTGACCTAGTTAGCCTAGGTGATGTTGCATGGTAGTATGAGATTCTTGGTGACTTGATAATAATTATATCATGATGGATATAATGTTTGGAGAGTGTTTGGGCACTCATATGAGCTTCAGGGTGCAAATACATGTTGGTGACCATGTTTCAGGTGCTCATTTGGAGTAGGTATGGATGCTAGGAGGTATGAGGTTGATATATGGAGCTATATGACCTCATGGATGCATTTAGGTAGGTGTATCATGATGTACCAGATATATTAAGATGTTTTGGAGTGTTTTTTTAATGATGTTATTTCAGCTGACCCTAGCTTCTACAATGTTAAACCGTAAGGTGCAGCTATGAAAGTCTCAGTGGATGGAAATATTGAAATGATTTTATGACATTATGATGACTTTAAATGTTACTAGGGTGTGTCCTTGTGCTGTGGGAAAAAATTTAGGCTTCCATGATGCGAATTTTTCAAGCTATGAAGTTTTTGGTGAAATAGGGTCAAGAAAAATGCTAATTCTAGCTCGAGTTGGAACTTCTTATGCTCACCTTGGATTATGTGTTTTTCATGGGACCTTGTGGATTTCAGTGATGTTTATAAATTGATTCTATAAGGTTTCACAAAAATAATGAGGTCATTTCATCATCATTTTTTTATGAACAAATGTTAAGAAGGTAAACAACTTGTTATGAGTTTGAAACACTAGCTTGAAAGCGGTTTGAGAGATTTCCTTCCTAAGTGGAAATAATTTCTTCCTAGTGCATATATGATTATTATATCATGTAGATGACTCCATATTTATAGAAATTTTGGATAGAGGTTATGGTGATGAGTGGACCCCACTGAAACAGGTCAGTTTCTAAAGAAGTTCAGTTTGGGACAAGGTTGTCCAAAGGAGTTGCAAGCTAAATGGATATTATGATGAATGTGAGATTTTATTGATTTCCAAAGAGGTTTTAGGTCATGGTGATGCATTTGTGTGGTCAAATGTGCTTCATATAGGTTGACTGGTCAAAGGGTAGTTTTGGGGTAGTTAAAAGTAGTCTTCAGTAAATTAGACATTGCATGAGATACAGGAGGATTTAGGAGGTTATTCAAATTGTTTTGGAAATATAATTAATATATATTTCCATTTATATAAGGTTTTCTTCATGATGATAAGTTTTGATATGATTTCTAGGTCTATTTGTCAACAAGAGGATTTTTTTCTATTCATGACAAAATTGTATTTGTCGAAAGTTTAAGTTAGTTAGTGCATGAAATGGATTGGGTGATGTTTTCTATCACCTGGACTATGAATAGGGATTATTTGGAATTAAATGAGTCCATTTGGAGGTCTTTAAAGTGTCAGTAATTGTGTAAACTAGATGCTTTTTGGAAACTAGTTTTTGGGCAACTTGATTTGGTGAAGGTAAAAGTTGATGTAGTTTGAACCAGTGGATGTGTCATGAGCTCTAACTTGTTTAGAAGTGTTCTACGTGTAATGTAATTTCCATAAATTTTTCACATGCCATAGTTGAGGTTTTATTTGATGATATTGAATCTAAAAGATGAAGACAAAGTGTTGGAAACATGTTTTTTGTGAAGGCAATCAGGCATTGGGCCCACTAAACAAAATAATTTGATTGGTTACTTATAATTGCGACCATAGATGATGTTTAAATTTTATTTTTTAAAAAAAATTGGTTATTTTTAGATCTTGTCTAAAAATAATTTTGGTGTTAGGATATTTTTTCATTCTAATTCATGGGTTTTGAGGATTTTGGTGCATGTAAGGAGGGTTTTACCTAGGCCGACCTATATGGGTCAATTGTAACTGTTATGAAAAGTATATGGGATGTTTTTAAGATGTATTGGTCATGAGATAAAGGAGGTAAACTATTTTATTGGTTTGAATTTTAATTAAGGAGAATCTTATAAAATCATTGTTTTGGGTGATTTTTGGAGCTAGTGTTGTGCGTGTAAGAAGTGTGACCTAGGTGTGAGATGTTTTCAGGTATATGAGCATGAATTGATATCAAATAAATTGTGTGAAAGGTTGAAAATTGATGGCAAGCATGTGTGCAAGGTTTTGAAGTTTTGACGTGTGAAGAAAGTGCTAGTTTGTGCAAATTTGAAGACCTAGGGTTTGAGCAAGGGTTTGAAGTTGTTTGGAGCTGAATCTTGTGATCACCATCAGCTGAGTTATTGCAGCATATGATCAGTGATATTTTCATCAAAATATTTTGTGATGATTCATATTCATACAAGTCTCTTGTTTTTTGTAATATCAACAAGGGTTTAGGGGTTGGTGCTCCTTGTGGGGTTGGTGCCTCACTAAAGAAATATCTTTTGATGTGTAATATTCACTTGATTATTTTTTGTGTGTAGTATCAAAAAAAATCAGTGGGTTTTCTTCCCCTTGAGGGTTTCCCACTTACATCTTGTGTTATGGTATTTTTTCTCTTGCATATGGTTTAGTAAATGAATGTTGTATGTTGTTATGCACACACTAATGAAAGGATTATGTGAGTGATCTGAAACTGAATTTGAATTTGTAAGGAATGATTCACCCCCCCCCCCTCTTAGTAAATTTTTATTCCAACACGAATGGCATTATTACTATCCAAACATTCCTATCTACGGATAGAGGTACAACACATTGTCTCATCCACCTCTTCACTGAAAAATATCTCCTCTCCTTGGAGGGAATCCATGGCCTTATTTTTTATTCTTCTTATTATTAAAGACATTTAATTCTAGTTGGAGCTTCCAAACATTTTCCTTGGAATGAGTGTCAACATCACAAGGACCACAATGAACTTTAGTATCCTTCTTAGAAATGGAAGTAACATTCTTCTTATCTTTCCCTTTCCCTTTTTCCTTTTTCTTGGTGTCACCTTGTTTATTTGAAGCATATTGAGATGTATATCAAATCTTTTTCTTGTCCATATCTAGATGGTGTGTGTGAGAACAAACCTCATCTACATTCACTAGTTTGGCCAAGACAACTGGTCTCCTCAAATGGCTATGGTTTCCACCAATGTACTTCATCAAAATGTCTCGGTTGGCTACATATTTTCCCATTTGGAAAACTTTCTTTTGGAAATCACTGGTGTACTCTTGCACATTTTGTCCTTTTTTATGGATGAGATATTGCCAATACATGGACCTCTCTTCCTCATAACAAATATGATAGACTTACTTTTTGGTTAACATCTTAAATTCATCCCACTTATAAATAGGAGGAATATTCCTAAAAACCAAAGTATGAACATACATTTCAAACCAATTTAAATCATGATTGGTTAATTTTAACCTCACAAATGAAATTTGTTGACTCTCATTGATTTGATGTAAACTAAAATATACCTCAAGTTTAGCTATTCAATGGTCTATCTTCCTTACATTCATGTCCCCATTATAAGGTTGAATCTATATCTTTGTATCTTCTTTGAATGGAGGAGTAAGGTTAGCACAGGATACTCTTCCTCATACTCATGAGTGTCTTCTTTATGGTCTCCTAGTGCCTCTTTTGGAACACCAAGATTCTCCATGAATAATCCCATGATGGACTCCAACTTCCCCATAAGCAAGGAAATACTACCCACATCTTTGGACAGACTTGTTACATCCACCTTTAACTTGTAGAAATGTTCTTATTCAAGTATCACATGTATCTCCACTACCACCCATGTTTTGGATTCCTTGATTCCAGTTCTTGGTGGAAATATCTTCTTTAAAAAGAATGACGATACCTTCACTTCTTTAATTACCATTCTGGGTGAGGATTTTCTAAATAAAAATGTTAACACAACTTAAACAACACAAAAAACAATTGATTCTAACTACTTTGATACCAATTTGATCCATAAACTGCCTCTTTTAAACAATAAATAGATCATATTCTAGTGATAATGGATGAGAAATTTCTAGAGTTCTTATTATGATAGTATATTATGCAAGAATCACTCATAACAATACTGAAATGAAGAGACAAGATACAAGGAGACAAGAGTTTTATCCTGGAGAAACCCAATGTGGGAAAAACTCCAGTTTGGTAAGCAATTGTTTCCCTTTCACTATGTAGTTCTCCAAACAATACAAGTTAACTACCTATATATGGCCTTCAAAAAGGATTAAAACTCCTTCTATTTTTGTTTCCTTTCTCACAATCCAAAACAAGAAAGAACTTTGTTATTTGTAAATAAAGCAAGAACAATTCAGAATTTCTCTTTCACTCGCACTTGAATTCACTCAAAACCACTTGCCTAAATGAATGAAAGTATTTGCATTTATATTTTCTCTTCCCAAGGATGAAAGATAAGGTGAAAAAAAACTAATTAGGAAGATAAAACATTTTCAACTATTGAGTTTCCCCATTTTGGCATCATCAGGTGTAGAACTAACAATGTTTACATGAGGCGGTTGTGGAACCACCGCAGATGTTACACAACCACCAATTCCTCCAGGAAGTAATTGTGTAACTGCTACTATGTGAAGAGAACTGGTTCCTTAACCATCGTGGTGGTTCCATGATTGTTGAATAGTCATCACACATAACATAATAATAAATGGCTTCTTTTCATCATTCGAAGGTGTTCAGGTCACCATTGTCCTAACTTAACCATTTTCCATAACAATGAACATGGTGAGGGGATGTATTGTATTCCAAGTTTCAAATAAGATAATACATAGAATTGGGTACTTCTAGATCCATTTTAGGATTAAAAGGGACAAGAAGTACACAAGGATGCACATTGAACATCAATCATGACAAATGTCATCTTGTGGTTCCATGAGAGTGAGATGTAAGGGGCTAAAAACTAGCTCTCAAGGCTCAACAGTGGTTTTGCATGTGTCTGAGGGCTAACTAAGAGAGGTGGGACAACACTTGTTGGTCCCTCTTGTCCCTTTTCACTTTAGGATAAGTGCAATGGGATAGAAAGAGCTCAAAAATGTGTGATGGTTACATACATCATGAGGAGTGGGACTGATTTCAAGTTTGGTTTGAGTTTACACTCCTAGCACTCCAAACACTTCAACTTGATGTTTTAAGTGACGAAACCATGAAAAATAGAAATTGGAGTGACATTTTTTGTCCCTCATACCCCCTTTCACATTGGTAAAAAGTTAAATGGACCTTTAAAAATATTCCAAGAGGGGCCTATAACATGAAGAAGGGGTCAAATTTCATGTTTTGTACTTACTTAACACACATGTTGTGGTGTTTTAAGTGAAGAAATTGAACATTGCATAAGGGTAGTGAAATTTTATTTCCTTAATTTCATCTTACACCCATACAGCCTCCAAATGTGTGCTCAAGCTTGTAATTTTGTTGATGTCATCATCTTAATGCAAAATTAGAACAATGGAACTATTTTTTCTACCCTAGGAGCATGACATGGAGTTTAAGAGAAAAAACTTATATTATTTTGACTTCAAAACTCCTTATGCTACCATCCTAGCCAGGTTAAGGATCTAATTATTCCTAAAATTTTATTTTTATGGCATGTTACACTTTTGGCTTGAAGGGACAAATTTAGTGTCTTTGGTCATCATAGGAGATTTTGAAGTCTTGGAAAAAAATTGGTGTGTTTATCATGTGGAGGATTCTAATATCTTTTCATTTCCTATTTTTTTAGCTCTCAAATCCTCTTAGAACTCCCATAATCTTCACAACAAGGTGGATTTCTCCATTGAATCCTTCATTCCTTGTGCCCAAAATGACCCGGTTTTGCTTAAATTATTCTTGACATTAATTATTAATGTCTATTTTTGCACCCCTTGCAAAATAGAGCAAGTTGGTTCACCACAGACCTGGAATAGGGACCGTAAGGAAGTTTATGCATGTCACAGCTAAGGAGTGAATTTCGTGGACTAAAGGGTGTGCTCTGATGAAGCTGTGGGAAAAGAGAGGGACCACCAAGGTCCTAGTTATGCCACGGATTGAAGGAAAGAGGCCGCAAATGTTCTAGCAAGCCGCAATGCACTAAAAGATAAAAGTCACAGGTAAAAGCAAATCAAGTAGACCACGTATTGAAGGAAAGAAAGTTCGTGGATGTAGACATAAGTTGTGTAACATACATATTAGCTATGGGTCAAGCGAAGAGATGATGAAACCGCAAAATGAAGAGGAAAAAGTCGTGGAAGCCAAAGCCGCATATCAAAGGAAAATATCACTTTTCTACGGATTACTAAAATGAACATGAATTTCAATCTAATGATTTAATATTTGCAAATCTGATATTATTTGGAGAAATCTTAACCTTTTCACGCAACAAAATCAGATTTCATAAAGGTAGGTGGGAAAAGTAAAGGAAAACTCCCCAAAAACGAAAAAGGTCTACTCAAAATAGATCAACCACCAAAATTAAATGCAGTATGGATGTTGTTCCTTCTTTAACAAGGAAATGACGTGGGTTTGTGGAATTTTGCAGAACAATTAGATCCTCTATGAAAATTAATGAAGGTAGTTGGGGGTGCCAAATAGAGGGGATTCAAATTTCCCTCTCTTATCTTCTTATTTCCTGCTTCTATTTTCTATATATTGTAAATTGATGCCTTGTTTTAATGTTGGATACTTTGGGAATATGATGGCATCATTTTATGTTGCACAAGTGTTCTAAGAGTCACATGCCTTGGGCTATATATCTGTAAATTTTCTACGTCTTCCTCTTGTATCATGATGATCTATGCATGATCTTTAAGCAATCAAATCGGTGGTTTTTTGGATCATTTTGGCCTTAGCTATTGTTTTATTGCATTCTCTTTCCTCTCATTCATTCACAAACATGTTGTATGTATTGTTTTAGAATCTATGTCTATTGTGCATCATGAAAATGGAACTCTAAATGTGATCTTGATCTGTGGCTTTCGTTTCGGCCCTCTTCATTGTCATTTTATTTATTTTTCTCTCTTTCTTAAGTATTCATCCCTTTATTTTTGGCATTATCGCCTTCTCTAGTTTACGTTTATGTTTTATGTATCTCCTTCTCACCCTAGTCCCTTGGAAATTTACAATAGAGATAGATATTTGAATTTCAATTCCTAGGAGCAGTTTAGCATTAGGAGTAAGTAGAGGAAGTCAGCATTCTTTGAAGTTATATCTTAGTTCGAGTCCCACAACTTGGAGATAGTCCCATGTTGTCTCAAATGCCAAATTTTCTATGATTCAGACACGGGTGTATATTTGAGCTCCAACAGTTTTGGCACACCTAGTGAGACTTTGAAATTAATATTTCCATTTTTATCAAGTTTTGATGTGTATCTTGGTGAAACTCTAGCCTTTGGAGGATCTGCAACAACACATCTGGCGAATCCATTCAAATATCAACTAGTTTCAAAGAACTATTGACTTAAGTGTCTCTTATTCATGAGAAATATCCAAACACAGTCGAGAACAAGAGAAGAAGATGTATTTGAATATTTGTAGTTATCCCTAGGAAGAGGCAGAAGCAGAAGAAAGATTCAAAGATCTCCATCTCCTCCAAATCAAACTCTTTCAACACCTCCACCTAGTAGGCCCTTCTTACACTCAACAAGAGTTCTCAGACCAATTATAATGGTTCATAAACAATAGCCGCCACCTCAAAATCCATTTTTAAATTTCACATGCAACAGTCCCCTTGCCTTGAATGTCCAAAATCCTATTCCAGTGGTAGCTTTTGAAAATATCCCATATTTTACTGGAGAAAATCACACTATGCCAATTGACCACATTTAGGATATTGCAAATGTCTATGTTATCCATGAGATTGTTGAGATGGATGTGGCATTCAAATATTTGGCTTCATCACTTAAAGGAAAAGCTCTACAATGGTTCAGAAGCCTAAGGGAAGGAACAATTCAAAACTTGGATCAGTTGTGCACATCCTTTTGTGACCAATTTGGATAAAGAGTAGACAACCTATCTCTATTGGAGAAGTTAACTACAATCAAGAGAGAACCTAATGAGAAAATGGCAAATTTCAACTTCAGATTCCAGAGAACTTGGGATCGAATTCCAATTCTTTTGAGACCTGTAGCAGAAGGTTCCTTTCTTTACTTTTTAAAAGCTCTTAACATTGATATATATGTTATTATATAATCCATGGGAGTAAAAAATCTACCAACTACTTATGTAATTACAATCAGAGATGAAAATATTTTAATTCAAGTTGGGAAATTAGATCTTAGGCCACCCATGTCATTGTATCCTGAACTACTTAAAGATGATCAACCTTCTATTGCTCCTATCCCTAAGAAAAATTTGCAACCTGTTGCTTCCACCTCACAAACTCCCGCTCAACAAAAGGAGGATGAAGAAATGAAGGCTCTGATTAGAAACTTGACAAAAAAAAATATATCCCTAGGGAAATAGCAAGCCCAATATTATAAGAATTATCAGAATCAAGGGAAATATTTTAATTAGGGGTATCAACCATAGAGAAATCAACAACCTAATCAAATATATGCATAGAACCAGTAGAGTAACAGATGGCAGGATCTAAGTGATCCTCTTCCATTGGAAATAATCCCTCCTCCACAAGCACTTATTCCTCCTAGTTCAAGTTAGGCTTTAGTTCCTGTGACAAATAATATGGAACAAGAGACAAAGTGGTGTTTTCCATGTAATTTTCCACATAACCAACTTGGTTTTGAAAGGGCAATGCATCTTCAAGCATACATTGTTTAGGGATCTTCCAATCAATAGGAACCACTGCTAGAGGCACCAAATCTAACCATGGAAGCAAGTCAAGAGACCAATGATGATACTAACCTCATGTTCTTTAGAATTGAGGATTTTTGCACGGTCAACCAAATGACAGGAAGTTCTAACATGCCATCAATCAGTGTTTTTGATAACATGCGATACAAGAAAAGGATGTTGGAGTTAAAATATTCACCTTTCATGGATCAAGTCAATGTTGTGGGTAGGGAAAAATAAGTCATGGTGAAAAAAATCAAGCCGTCTGAGCTTCCTAGAAAGGTCACGGATAAATAGGTTGTTACTCAACCAAAGCTGTCAAATCAAATGCTACCACAATAGACAAAATAAGGTAGCATGCCATAGATGTAGAAATCCATGGGTCTTCCTTTTAACATTTTTGAGCAATTAAAGAATACCAATGTCAACGTCTTTATGTGGGATGTGCTTCTTATTCCATCACAGCATGATCTCCTGTATGAAGCCCTCAAATAGTTGCCTCCTGTGGATCCAATAATGAAAAAGGCCCATGACGCGGTTCATGTTTGTTAAGAAAAGGATGATCAAGTAAGTAAAACTATCAAGACACCACCCTTTTACATGTCGATAATTGTGGGAAAGTACCTAGTTCATAATTGTATGATTGATTCAGGGGCTAATACCTCTATAATTCCCAAAAATATTGTTGATAGCTTAGGTCTCAAATACAGTCCTGTGTCTAGGGGAGTTTTACAACTTGATGGGTCAATCTTGAATGTCTTGGGAGTTATAAAATACCTTGAATTGACACTTCATGCCTACCCAAGCCTCACCATAACCCATGACATTTTAGTTATTGACTTGCCTCCTATGTTTTCCATTTTTTTATCTAGATATTTTACTGCTAAAGTAGGCAGTTATCTATCCTTAGATTGGACTCACATGATTCTAAAAACTAGATATGGTACCCAATTAACAATACAAGATGAGCCCATTTTTTCTTATCATATTGATTCATTTGACCCAAATCCTATCTAATTAGTTTTCCTAATCCAAAAAGAACATGAACAAGAGCCAGCTTTAGATGAATAGATCATTCCTCCTTCCATGCCTGATTTGTTGCTAGATGAATGGGATGAGAGAGATATTAATTTTGACCCTTATGATGAAGAGATCAATAATTTTGAGACTATTCTAGAACTTATTGCATTCTACAGGATGAATCTGGGATACCCGCAACATTTAAACAAGAAAGGGAAAGCAAATAGCGGATGTTATTTGATGGTTATATGAACATAAATGGAGCAGGTCAGGTGTTGTACTCATCTCTCCAGAAAATGAAAATTTATTCTTTACTCATAGATTGTAGTTTGTATGTTCAAATAATGTGGTAGAATATGAAGTGTTAGTAAATGGTCTATTGATTGTGGAAAAGAGAAAAATCAAGGAGTTGCAGGTCTTCGGAGACACTAAATTGATCATTCACTAAGTCCATGGTAGATGTGCAATAGAGAACAAGCTATTGAAAGCTTACAAACATCGAGTCTGGGATTTATTAGAAATTTTTAATGCCATTAACCTACAAGTTGTGCCTAGAAAGTTGAACAAAAACACAAACCAAATGGTGGCTCTTGGCTCTTAATTCTCACTTGTTGAGGATTTGATCAAAGGGAATGCCCAGCATATAAAAATGGTGGTTAGGCCTTCCATTCTAGACAATCAAGCCTGCTAGCAGGTATTTGATAGTGATGAAAAAATTATGCAGTTCATCCAAAATGAGGTGGAGTTCACCTCAAGGATGAAAATTGATTTGTAGGAAGTATATGGGGATCAGATTATTCAACTAAAAACAAACAAGTTATTGAAGGGGTTAGTCACTTTGGAGCATATTTTAATTCTAGATGATGAGTTCAAAGGAATGGAAAATAACATGGCAGCAAAGCAAGAAAATTGTCAGCAAGTTTCAATTTCTATAGGAAAGGAAGTTCTACTTGGGAAGGTATGCGATGAAAGTGAAAAGAAAAAAATTGTTTCCTTATGCCAAAAATTTAGTGATGATTTTTCATGGGACTATGAAGATTTAAAATAATTTAATCCAAGCATATTCTAGCATTCCATTGATCTTGATCCCAACATCAAGCCAATTAAATAGAAACAGAGGCCAGTCAACCCCAAGATTGAAACCCTCATGAGAAAGGAGCTTCTCAAACTCATTAAGGCCAAAATAATTTTTCCAATCAAGTATTCTAATTGGGTGGAAAATCTGGTTCAGTTTAGGAAGAAAAATAGTGAAATACAGATCTGAATGGATTTTAGGGATCTGAACAGGGCTTCCCTTAAGGATAATTATCCATTGCCTTCCATGGAACAAATTTTGTAGACAATGGTAGGAGTAGAGAGGTTCTCCATGCTTGATGGCTATTCTGGTTTTAACCAAATCAAAGTGAAAGAATAAGATCAGTATAAACCGCATTCACCACTAAATGGGGAATGTTTTCTTATCAAAATATGCATTTTAGATTATCAAATGTAGGTGTTACTTTCCAAAGAGAAATCGATATTACATTCAAAGGGCATAGCAATCAGTTCATCTTGGTTTACCTAGATGATATCACTATTTTCTCCAAGTAGAGTGCAACTCATATGAAGCACCTGGAGAAATTATTTAAAAGATGCAGAGAATTTGGCATGTCCCTTAATCCTAAGAAATTTAACTTTGCGGTCCCTAGAGGCAAGCTCTTAGGGCATATTGTTTCAAAATATGGCATTTTCATTGATCTAAAAATAATTACAGCTATCGTAGCTCTTTCTTTGCCAGCTCACAAGAAGGCTTTGCAATCATTCCTTGGAAAAATCAACATTGTTAGGTGCTTCATTCCTAACTTCACGGATTTGATAAGATCTATTACCCTCATGCTCGAGAAGGATGCAGCATTCAAGTAGACCATGGAAGGGAAGGAAAACTTTGAAAAGATAAAACAAGAAATTGCTCAAGCCCCAATAGTGATTAATCCAGATTACACTAGATATTTCATTATTTATGCTAAAGGGGTGGAATCCAGTATAGCCACAGTTTTGACACAGCTAAATGATCAAGCAATGGAACATCTTGTGGTTTTTTTAATCCAAACACTAAAGGATTATGAGCTCGATTATAGACATATTTAAAAATAGGTTTTTCCATCATGAGAGCCTTAAAGAAATTCAAAAGCATGATTGTTGCTAGTTTTGTAAAGGTTTTAGTATCACATTCCAATCTCAAAGACTTCATTATGGGAGAAAAAATCAGTGAGAAACGATCAGGATTGGTAACTAAAATCATGGAATATGATGTGACCATTAAAGCTACAAATTTAGTAAGGGGAAGAGAACTTTATGAGTAATTGGCTCTAGATGTTGTGGAATCTCAAGAAACCACCCTCATGAATGAAGTTCCCTAAAATGATGAGCTTCCACATGATGTTAAATGATAACAAGACCAAAGGAATGTATTCAATGATCATAGCTAGATTGTTGATATGTCAAAGTTTTTTTCTACTATTGCATACCCTCTTAGTTTGAGTAAAGAAAAGAGAAGACATCTAAGGTTGCGATCTATTTCTTATGCATTAGTTAATGGCATCCTATTCAAAAGGAACATCAATGGAGTAATACTGAGCTACATTGAAGGTGAACAATGTGACAGGATCCTGAATGATTTCCATGATGGCTTCTTAGGTGGACATTTCTCTATTAAAGCTATAGCCATGAAGATCATAAAAGTAGGTTATTTCTGGCATACATTATTTTTGGATGGCCATAGGTGGGTTAGGAAATGCAAAGTGTTGGTGTAAATTCTAGGTTTGCCTACCTTGCCCTAATTTTTCATGTCCATTTTGCTCAGAAAATGTTTTGTTTGTCAAGTCGATGATCTGTAACTCATTTTTTCCAGTTGAATGCCTTCAAGATGCTCATGATGTGGTTATTTTTCCCTAATTTGAAACAAATTTCCAAGTTGCCCTCTTTTTGTGCCCTAATTCCTTCATTTTTTCGGGCCATGTCATTTTCCCCTTGTTAAATCATTCAAAAAGTCATATTTGATCAATTTCCATTTATGTGCAAGTGAAATCTCAATCCCCAGGTCGAAAACGAACTTAAATCATGTTTTAATTGACTTAAAACCAAGAAATTTGTCCTCATTGTGAAAAAATTTGATTTCTAGGGCATCCCATGTATTTTTTACGTTTTGACGGGCATACGGGTGTCATTTTCTCGTCAACTTAGTATGACAGGATCCTATTGGCCAAGGATATGCAGGAAAATGTTATAACTTGTCACTTTTTAATTTTTGGCACAAGGAAAATTTTGGTCCATGGCCCCGCATTGCTACAGTGATGTGCCTACATGGCACAATTTGATGGGCTGGAGGTTCGATCGGTGGCGGGTCATACTCAGGAATTTTGCCTTCATTTTTGCAAATTTCTCAAAATCAAATTTTTTCCCAAAGGCCCACAATGAATTGGAAGGTGACACGTGGCACAAGAAGGTCAGGCGGGTGGAGGAAGGACTTTGAAAATTTTATCATTTTTGCCTCGGATGCTAAGGTAAAATTTTAACCTGAAGACCCGCCTCCAATGAAAAGTGGACATGTGTCCAAGAAGGTCAAATGGAACGGCAGGGACTTCAAAAAAATTTGTTTTTTTTGGGCTTAAAGTTACAAAGAAAAAAAAATTCTTGAAGGCCCGTGTCCAATTAGGGGAGGACACATGTCCAAAATTTGGTGGAGATTTGGAGCGTGGAGAAAAAGTGGAAAAGTTTGCAAAATTTTGGCGAAATTACTCAAAGTAAAAAATTGATCCGTAGCCCTGACGGGAAAATTTGGAAGGGTACCCCTACATCCAATTAGTGAATGACACATGGCACATTAGAAAGGGTAAAAAGAAGAGCGCGGGCCCACAAGATGTTTTTTTACTCGCAGATGGTTGAAGGTAAACTTGGAGGTTCAGCTCCGCAGCGAATGGGAGATCACAACGTGGCAAGGGAGAGAGCAGGTGTTCGGGCCCATGGGGGTTTTTGAGAAAATTTTCCAATTTCGCAAAAATTTCCAAAATGTTATCAAATCTGAAGCCTACGATTAAACTGGGACCCACCTAGTGCCACATGTCATTGGGTCCAAGCAGGCAGGTGTGGATAATTTTGGGGAAAAATTTCCCAATTTGAAAACAGAGGTTTAAAAGGTCAAATTTTTGCCTGAAGACTTGGGATTTTGCCCTATCATGTTTGGACTACATTTTTCACCTAAATCTTCAAGGGGAAAAAGGCCAATATCTTTAACGATCATAGAGGGATAACATTAAAAGTTCACATTTTTGGTATTAATGGAAAGATGTGTAAAATTATCCATCACGATGCCGACACTTCAGATTTCCAGGAATTTTGGAATTGTCAGTTTTTTGGGAGAAAATAACATGAAATTTTATATGGTTTCACATCCCCTCAGCATGTAAAAAAAAACAACGGCAAAAACATTTCCTATAAGCTACTTCGGTGCTCTATGATGTTCTTGATGACCACGTGGATTCAGGCTCAAAGTGAAAAGAACATGAAAGGTGATCTAATGGACCATAGTTGCAAAGGTAGTAAATGTTTGTAATGGTTTTTGGTTTTTTCCCCACCATGGCTATTTTTCTGCAAAAGCATACTGGAATGTCTGAAATGGTGTGAACGTGACCTTATGATTTCGATAAGTAACTGAATTCTTGGCCGTATTGGGGAATATTTGTAACCACCCCTTGCATTCTATGAGTCTGGTCCTTTAAGAGTTTATTGTCATGGGTTGGCAATCGAATTTGGAAACTGGAAGCACATTCTTGTAACAAATTTGAGGACAAAAAATGATTGTTAGTCTTGGATGCTATTCTCCTCCTCTAGCATGAGGTCTTCTATGTCCCACTCGTTTTACAAGCATTTGTAACTCTAGGAGATCAATAAGAGGAAAGAAGACTCAGGGATTTTCATGTCCCCTCGATGGAAGAAATTCGATTGGTGCTTTGGAGAGAACCAGCTGAGAGCCAATTTTAATTCTATCTTGTGCATCAGAAATTACATCATGTTGTCTTTCTTCTATTAACTATAATGCCATGTAATGAAGCTCTCCATATTGATGTGTGTGGCAATCCCCTAAAAATCTATTTGATCAGACATTGGATTATCCCCCTCCTGTCATTCTCATTGGCTCCCCTTTCTGCAGATACTTATTTCTCACTAATAGTTTTCAAGGATTTGCTATTATTGCTCATAGTTGCATAGTGGAGTGTTCCTGTGGATCGTCTGGTTGAAAAACCACCATAAATCTTACTTTGCTTATTACATGCTAAAAAATGGGAGCTGCAATCATTCAAATGTCAGAGGGACTTAGATTCCCATAGCAGATGGCCTGAAATCCAAATCATTCTACTGTCCTTGAATAATGACAAATTTTCTCGCCAACATTTGGATGTCATCTTAGAAGTCATAATTAATGTCTGGGATTCAAAGCCATAAGGTGCTGCATTGGAAATTTGATTGAAGCGATAGTGTCGGGTTAGGCATGTAATGAGCCATTGAGTGTGTAGAGTGCATACATGGGCCTCCATTTGTGCAGATCCTCATTAGTTGAATGGAGGGAGTGGATAACCCTTGTGAAGCATACCAACAAGTAAGATTTTGTGTATAGCCAAGGAAAGAGCTATTTTAAATGAATATAGGTTCTCAAAGGGCATAGTTGGAATGAGATATCCTAGCTATGATCATGGTCACAACATGTACCCCACTATATAAGTTTCATCTAAGACTGCCCTAATCCTGACCTGGAGAAGAGCAAGGAGTGTGCGATAGATAGACTGTCAAGAAAAGAAGACAATCATTCCACCATAATGCACAACAGTATATAATGAAGAAGCCATAATATAGATAGCAGCCTGGTGAGCCTATGAGGATGAAAGCATTTCCATCATTTAGTAGTGAAAAATCCTGAGTCGAGTTAGGACCATGGATGCTTGAACATATAGTGACAAGGCCTCTTCAAGTACCATATGCAAAACACAAGGATATATCCATCTCCTTTACCATATGAATCATTGCATAAAAAGTGTGCATGTAAATGGCGGGCGTACTGATGGAGGCAGATGCATGTGATAGGTGCAGGGGATAGATCAAAGTCCATTTGATTGTGACTATGCCCCTGATAAAGAATCTTGAGTAGTAATAGTAGTAGGGGGAGGTGATGGTGTAGAAGAAACACCATCTATCACATGACATGACAAACCTTCTAAATGGTGGTAAATGAGATTTCTTCATCCATAGGTTGAGGATCATTTGTAGTATCCGTGTGTGGATTAGGGAGAGATTAATATCTAGGATACTCAGTCACAAAGCATGTGAATGGATCATTGTCACTAGAAAGATAGTATATTCGATAGCCCTATCACTGTCATCCAATTTTACAGCAGATGACTGCAATATGGACAGCAATAGGGTCTTGACATGACATGAAGCCATGACCTACCAAGTAAAAAATTATAAGAGATTGGAAAGTCAATTACATGAGAACACACTAGTGATAAACATTTTTTGGCCCTACTAGTGGATTGAGGTAATGTCCATGTGACCAATGCATGCCACTGAATCATTCATCCATCATATTTCATGGAGTGAAATTGATAGAAGGTATTGATGTAACATCACGAGCAGAAAGATCTAGATTGCTCAATGAATGCCATAGGACATAAGTTGAGCTTCAGGATCCATTGGGATTGATCTAAAAACTGTGCTTAATACCCACATTATAAATGTGACTCGTGATATACAAATGTGGGTCATTGTCAAAATCTATTAAGATCAACAAGAGGATTAGATTTGAATTCTATGTGTTGAGGAAAATAGACATCTATCGGATATACTGATATACACGAAGGTAAGGAAATCTCATTGGGAACACGAATGATGAGTAGTAACAAGGAAGATGTTAGCACTTTATGCCTACAAATTAGGTATTTCAATAAAGTAATCATTGATTGTGATACTCACTCGAGCTGACTAGAATCTATGATGAAAAGCTAAGAATGTGGAATCCTAAAAGCATGAATATCAAGCACGGGAAATCAAAAAAATGGAATTGATGGAACTAGAGTAAAATAGGAATATCCTAGCCATAATCTAAATGTTATAAGAGAAAAAAAATGAAATAATTCAGTACAAATATTACCCAAGGAACTAAGCAAATGAAATGTGAAACCCTAATGTTCAAAGAGGTTTAGAAAGGTCTTAGCTAATTCGTCAAGGTTACGGGGTTGTGTATGTCAACACCAATTCGGCACTATGATAATTCTTCACCAGGAACTCCTCGTGCTATGATTATTTACTAATGCATAACTTTTAGATTGGTGGATGGAATCTGGAAACACAACAACAAACATAACACAAGAACACCATAGACTATGATAAGAAGGAATGATGATAAATCTGAAATATAAGTGTAAATTATAATATCAACATGAAATTGTTACAATCTCACCCATGTGTGTTTTGCCAGGGGGGGGGGTAAGAACATTAAGAACAAGTGTGGTAAATGGGGGAGATTTCGTCTCTCTGTACAGGTTTTCATTTCTTTTCGCGCCGCACAATGCGAGCTTCTCAGTCTTTTCGGGGCGGTCTCTCACATCTCAACCATGAATGAGGGGGGGTGGCCTCTTTATTTATAGGAATTCAGGCTTATCCACCTTATCTCTAAGATAGAATAGGAAATCTCTTCCGTCCAATCATATTCCATGCCTAAACTCTTGCCTTTACATGTAAGCTTACCTTCTAAGATAAGATAAACCTTATCATCTCACATGAGTTCCACCTTTTTAGACTTTTCCATAAATAAAATATACAAAATATTTATGACATCACTCTTTTTCCTTATTACAAATATAATATTTCTAATTCCTAATCATGTAGACCCTACTTCTCTACTTATCCCAAATTTGACATTTTAACATTACCGGACCACTTATGACAAATATTTATTTTTTACAACATTCCTATTGTACTTCGACTATTACCGTACTCTAAATTATTGGCGATACCGTACTGATGGCACCGTTATCTTCTATTGGATGCCACTACTAATTATACTTAACAACATCCTATTCCTAATACATACATTAATAAAATAGAAATTACGGAGGAAAATTTTAATGTCGACATTTTCCCCCTTCCTATCTTCTACTCCGTCCTCAGAGTAGAATCTTATGGACATTATGAAGCTGGTGCTTGGAAAATCTTTAACTTGTCATGGTTGACCCATTTTGTAATGGGAGTACCATCCAATTCCTCCAGTCGATATGTACCATTTCCATGCACAGCTTCTATTTTGTAGGGCCCCATCCACTTTGGAATAAATTTTCTTTCTTCTTTTTTTTGTATCTAAAATTATATACTAGAACCAAGTCATTCACATGAAATGGAGACCAACGGATATTTTGATCAAAGTATTCTTTCTGCTTCATTTTCTTCTTATAGCTTGTATCCTTCGCTATTTCCCTCATTTCCTATAGTAAATGAAGATGTACCAACCTTTCTTTTATTGAATCACTTTCATCCATCCTTTCATTTTTCATAACTCTCACAATGGGAATATCAAACTCAATAGGAAGAACTGGATCAATGTCATAAGCCAACTAAAATGGGGAGTATCCTGTTGTTGAATTTGATGTTGCCCTATATGCCCACAATGCTGCATGAATCCTTTTATCCCACTTATGTACCTGCAAGGCTACATCTTTTCTAGAATTTGACACAACAAAAAATTTGTTCGTTCCACCTGTCCATTTGTGCTTAGCTTGTATGTTGTTGCCTTCCTATGCTTAATAGAAAAGTTGTTGACTAGGGCTTCTACCACCTCATTAATAAAGTGGCTTCCTTTATCTGTTACAATTTCTAATGGGCAACCAAATCTGGTGACAATGCCTTCATATATGAACCTTACCACTTCATCCATGGAAGTTGTTTTCAATGGCCTAGCTTCAACCCACTTGGTTAAATAATCTATGGCAACTACAATATACTTATTTTGGCATGGGGTAGTTAGAAGTGGACCTACAATGTCTATTCCCCACTTTTCAAAGGGACCAAGTGGAAGAATAGGGCATAATGGAGCTGATGAAGTCTTACGGTTACCATGTGTTTAAAAAATATCACATGTCTTACAATAATTGTAACATTCCCATTTTAGTACATTAGAACAAGTAAAATTTTTTTTTGATAAATGCTTCCTAGTTCTAAATACATAATTTAGAACTCACAAATCAAACAACCATTCTTATAACAGATAACCATATGCAGTTGTAATGACTCGGTGCACCACCGATCTATTCATTCCATGACTCGGTGATCTACCGATCTATTCATGAGTTTCACAGAGTTGGCATTTTTACTTTAACTCTTCACTCTTGTGGTTCTCTTCCCTAATCTGGGATTTCAGAATGCTCTATCCAAGGAACCTATCTAAATAATTGTTACCATTATTCATCGGCATCATGTCCCTCAGACTAGGTGTCATAGGACAACGCAATCAGCAGCTTGCAATACTATTCATGTCTCATATTCCTTGATGGCATACTCGTCAATCTGGAATACTTCGTCCACCCCACTGCGATGTTATATAGAATGTCTTATACTGACTTCTGTCAGCCATCCCTCTCCCAAGTCATTCACTCAGGAACGGATTAATAACATGACAATGTTATAAGGATGCTCTCGAGGACTAGGGATAAGCTAACATACTGGGTCAACCCTAGTTAACCCTGTTGGTCAAGGTACCCCAAATCTCCAAGGGTAGCCTCATAACATGACCATGTTTCTAACCAGATCCCGAGTAAAAACTTGTTCGAGTTTAAGGTGTAAATCTTAACGATCAATGCAAAGGGTGTCGCCATAAGTCACCTGCATTGTTGTATCCTCGAGAAGATCCTAATCTTCTCGAAGGTACAAACCTACAGTTGTCATGTGCCGACATCCTACAAAACCACCTCAGAAAGATCTATTAAACTTAAGGTGTTACTTACGTTGAGTTTTAATTACACTTTAAGACTCTCCTTTCTAGGTAGTCTTTTCCCAACTCCTGGGTTCCTCATCATTGAGTTGTCTTACTTATTTAAGATTCATTCCTCAGAGAGAAATTTAATAAGATTTGAGATCTCGTCATAGAGTTCAATGATTAACAATAATCTTATTCAACGAAAATGGGCAGTAGCCTAAGTCTCCTCATAAGGATGCTAAATATACCCTTTTAGGATTAAATCAGTTTTCAAACTGAATTATATCTTACTTATTTGTATTAAGATATAGTGATTTAGATTTGTTATGTACGTTGTCTTGGCTTAGATCGAAGTTAGGGAGTAATAGATTACGCTTCCCATTCAGCTACCTATTAAGATTTATTTAAACCTTAGCTTCTTGGAAGACAGCGGACTAATTTCCAAATTAGCCTTATATAGAACCTAGCAGAACTACTAATCATTCGCAAGTGTTCAGTCACATAATCTTTAGAAGGCCTACTTAGAGAATCCAAATATCTCCAAGGTATTCAATACTAAAAAAAAGCACTTAAAAACAATTGAACCAAAGAGGATCAATCCATCACAATACAAATACAGCCACATAGTAACAATTCCCTCATTTCATTTATTTCTAAGCCAAATAATTACAATTTATGCATTCAACATATTCGATACAATACTCAATAGCAAAAGAACAACTTCCTTCATATAATACAATTAGAGAAGTCAAGTTGGAATTCATCATTTAACCAAATTAAATAATTTGAGCATCATATCAAATCTGCATGCCTTTACCACTTACGACAACCATCTGCAAAAATTGCCAACACGGGTCAATTCTGTGAACTGAGCATGATAAGCACTAATTCTTAATACAATTACATTCTACCAATTTCTCTCATTAAACAACCTATTTAAATGAATTCATTTCTTCAAATTCTTAGCATAAATCAGACTAATCATCATTATGTAATTCTAACATGACTTTTGACGCATGACCCACATTATAGTTACCAATTAATCCTTAATACCTTTCAGAAAATTCATCTTATATGTAAGAGACTAAAGACAAATGATTACAACCATCCTAAAGACAGCAATACTCCAACAAGAATGTTTTTAACAAATACACAAAGGTAGTTTATAACATTCAGTAAGCTCAACTGACGTAATTCCTTTTCAATCATACATTATTTCAATGGTATTGACAAGTATACCTACTTATACTGCAACACAATTTTTACCAGTCTCTCCACACAATTTAATAGTCTATTTTTATTATGCTCTTACTGTAGAGTTCACGTAAGGATTCAAAGAAGAAAGCACTCAAGGTTTTTAGACAAGGAGAGAATATTTTCTTTTCCTACAGTTATATATATATATCAACATGTACTTTTCAACTTAGGAGAAGGAGCAGAGACAATCAGATTCCCATATCAATCATGTTCTGGACTATACCAACTCCTCTAGAATAACGCAATTACATTTACGCATGTGACTAAATCAGTCGAGATTACAAGAAGAAGCTACAGTTTCGTCAAAATCCAATATAAAATCACCGGTAGCTATTTAAGCCTTACAAGAGTTCTTGCGACAAAGCAGTAGTAAATAATCCAACCATAATAGACTCAACAAATCTTTCCATATCATTCATCAAACATGAAAATACCCAACACCATCACCTGACACGGCACAGCTAGGAACTCTTTATCTCAGTCAAACACGAGACTAGATAACACTATAAACAGAAGACGTAACCATATGCAAACACAGCGACATTCCCACTGAGTCGAAACACTCAGCTACATTCAACTGAGTCGAAACACATACATACACAGCAACATTCAACTGAGTCTAATCCCTACAAATATACAGCAAGGACTTATATCAAAAGCCGAATTCAAGAAGGAATAACCACAACAAGGACTTATATCAGAAGTCGACTCCATATCATAATTTCATCAAAGTTTCATCCGAAGTTGAGCTAATATGAAAATACAGTAGGGACTCAAACAGATTCGAGTTTGTAATGTAACCCAGCACACATTTCCACAAAATTGAACTGAATATAAACACAACAACATTAAGAAAGAGTTGAATCAATATGCATGCATAGTGAGGACTTAAATCAGAAATCGAGTCACACGCAACACATCAAGGACTTCATCAGGAGTCGAGTTCAAATGGGAATACTACAAGGACTCCAATAAATTCATATCCAACCAGTACTCACGTCTAGGGTTTCGATTGAAGTCGAATTCAATATGCCCACAATTCAAGTACTCCAACAGAGTCAATACCAAAATGTAATCACAACAAAGCTTCTACAGAAGTCAAAAACATAAGATACGTTTCAAGGACTCCAATAGAGTCATACCATTATGTAATCACAACAAAGCTTCTACAGAAGTCGAAAACATAAGATACATTTCAAGGACTCCAACAAAGTCATACCATAACTAATCACAACAAAGCTTCTACAGAAGTTGAAAACATAAGATACGTTTCAAGGACTCCAACAGAGTCATACCATAACTAATCCTTGCAAACCTTCATCGGTGTCTAACCAAAATTGAAAACACATAAAGGACTTTACAGAAGCCACGTTCAAGTAAATTACCCATAGCAGGCATTCCAATCAAAAGAAATTTTAAGTATACCCAGCAACATTTAACAGGATTCCACAACATAATATCACAACTGGGTCTTCAAACGAAAAGAATCCAAAAAGAAAAATTAAGTACAGTAACATTTCAACAGAATCTTCACATGACCTAAGGTTCCTAAACCACAGCAAAGAAGAACCAATACATTGTTTCAAACCAACTGTACTAAAATCACCTGAACAGAGTTGTTTTAATGAAATCATTTGAAGGAAAGCAAGATTTTTAAAAGTTAGGGGCCTAACATGCTTGGTAATGCCGCTTAAAAATCCAAAGAAGATCTCTGAATGAGCTCGATGCCTTCTCCTTCTTCTTCCACGTTAGATTCAACAACAATAAATTTGTTACCTTCCATGCCTGATAAACTTTCCTCGACAGAGAAAAGAGCTAGTTATTCTCATAGTTGCCATGAAACACCAGAGTAGATTGGTTCGAACAACCAGTGATCAAACAGAGAGAAAAACCAGAGCGTATGGAAAAACCAAACATACGAACTAGTTTTCCATTTTGCATGCCTTCCCGAGCAATCCGCGCTGGGGAAACTGAAGTTCATTAATTGCATTAACTCCAAAATTCCCGCCTCAATCTCCATTGCCACCGAACCACCTATAGTTGGCGATGGACAAATGAAAATCCAAGAACCATTTCCATATTTGGTGACTCTGCCACGTCAGGATTTCATTAGGCATTTGACAACTTCCACCAAATCCCTTGTCCTTCATACTTATCCATCTCATTTAATGCCATAGAAACTACCACCCATGGCTCACACCCCTTCATAGGTCCCTTTCCATCGATGATCATTAGTTAAGATAGGTTAGAAACATAGGTTAGATCTTAAGGTGATACATTAGTCTAACCTCCTTAGCGCTAGGTGTAGCTAACCTTAGAAACATTTAGCTTATAGTTTAGGGCTAGGTTAGATTAGCACTAATCCAACCCATAGGTTATAGTTTAGGTTTAGGTTATTAACCTTAATAAATCCAGTCTAGGTCTAACAAATAGAATCGATTCAGTATAAGAACCAAGCAGGGTATAACATTCCCGAAATGGATTCAATCCAGCATAGCTAATAAGCTTGCAGTATACACCACAATTTCGTACCTGGCTTAAGGTCTAGGCCTTCCTGATATTATGATATCAGGAACCAAATTCATTTTACACGATCATCCTGAGTTAAACTCCGGAATTGCTCATTCAACTCATTCAGACCTTGCAACTTTCGTAAGGTCAATAATTTTTTTGTTCATCCTGAATAAACTTAAAACATCTCTTGGATCAATGCAACTGATCCAAGGATGAGTCATAAAGATGGATAAATCCACAATTCCTCCCGAAATCAAATTGAACTCAGGTGCTATAAATGAAAGAAATAAAAGAGTCCAAGCATATCCTGACTCATTCAAAGATCTTCAAGAGAAAAGAAGATACAATCCATATCAAGCATGACTTCACAATCAAAGGAACACATCCTTATACAGAAGAAATCATATATCAACACTTGAATGCTCAGGAGGAAGTAACAATAGTTCAGGGTGTTACAATAATTATAAAAATCTCTAAAAAGAGTGGGCCAGTGATAACCTGCGTCCAAGATCCTTCTTGCTGTAAGTTTTCCAGAGAAGTGTCCTCCACATGTACCATTGTGGAATTCTTCTATCAGCTCCTTCCCTTGATCACATCCAAATACCCTCTGGTACTATCCATCAGGTCCTATTTGAAATAATACTCCATGCATAATAGAATATGGACGACTGGCTTGAGTAATCTTCCTCTTAGTCTTTGCATTGGCACCATCAGGAAACTTGAATTCATTTAGATAATTCTAAATATCTATGTATTCACTAGGGATTGTGTCAAGAGATAACAATGCTGCATCTGGGAAATCATCATCATCACAAGGCGAACCTAAACCATCATAGGCTCGAGAGAGTGCATCTGCATTGACATGCTTCTTTCCTGGCTTATCTATAATATCAAATTCAAATTCTTGTAGCAAAATTATCCATCTTGCTATCCTCCCCTGATGGGTTAGGCTTATTGAACAATATATTTTAGAGCCTGATGATCTGTTACAACTATAAATTTCTGCCCTAGCAAGTAATTTCTAAACTTCTTTACAGTAAAAATGATAGCTAGAGCCTCTTTTTCAGTTACAGTATAATTTACCTCAGCACTGCTCATTTGTCTGCTCCCAAAGTAAATTGGATGATCATTCCCATTTTCATCCTTTTGGCTCAGAGTACTTCCTAGTGCTGCATCTGAGGCATCAGTATACACAATGAATGGCTTCCTCCAATCTGGATTCTTTAAAATAGGTGAAGACACCAGGGCTTCCTTCAGTTGTTCAAAAGCTTCATGCGCCTTATTTCCTGGTTCATAAGTAACATCCTTCTTCAAGAACTGGGTTAGTGGCTATGCAATCTTTGAGAAATTCTTGATGAACCTTCTATAGTAACCCACATGGCCTAAAAATGATCTCAACTTACTTCTATTCATAGGAAATGGTAACTCTTTGATTTTTGAAACTTTATCAGGATCAGTACTAATACCATCTCTGGATACAACATGCCCTAACAAAACACCTTTAGAACATCCAAAGACACACTTTGTAGGGTTTAGTGAGGCTTGTGCTTCATCTAACCTTTGAAATGTTGTCTCCATCTGGTGCAGGTGGTCCATCTTGCTCCCATAGATGCAAAAATCATCCAGAAATACTCTAATGAAGTTCCCAATGTAGGGTTCAAACACCCTATTCATCAAGCGCTGGAACGTTGCTGGAGCATTACACAACCCAAAAGGCATAACTCTATAAGCAAACGTTCCCCAAGGAGTGGTGAACGTGGTCTTCAGCTAATCTTTCTCTGCTATACGAACTTGGTTGTATCTGCTATATCCATCAGCAAAACTATAGCACTCCTGGCCAGCTACTTCGTCTAAAATCTGATCTGAGAATGGAAGAGGGTAATGATCCTTCTTTGTTGCCTTATTGAGCTTCCTATAATCAACACAAATGCCTAGCTTCCCATTCTTTTTTATTGAGATCACAATGGGAGAAACCCATTCTGAATTCTCCACAGCAAATATAAATCCTGCATCAAGCAACTTATCTATTTCTTCTTTTACAGTCTTGGAAAAATTAGGATTCATTCTATATGGCATTTGCTTTATGGGCTTAGCACCATCTACCAGCTCAATAGAATGTTCTACCCAACTTACTTGATGGAGTTCCTTGTAATCAAAAGTGAATATGTGTATGTACCTTCGAAAGAGCTGGAGGTAGGATTCCTTCTCACTCTCCATCACAACATCACCAATCTTTATTTGTTGGAGACAATCATCAATTTCTTCTTCAGATAATTTTATGGGATCATGAGTCGGTGTGACTGGAAGGATATCCATGACCGAAACATCAACCTCACTTTCTTCATCTTCAGTGTCCACTTCACTAGTACTCGAGTAATCAGAGGATGTCTAATCATCAGTTTCATCACTTGAATCCACAGGTTCTGCCTTATGATGCCGAGGGATCACGTTTATCTTCACCCTCTCTCTACCACATCCAAGTGTCATGAAGCCTTCATTCCAGTAGTTTCTTGCATGAACTCTCCTTAGCCATGGTCTTCCCAACAACATTGGGTACGCAACAGTACCATTTTTAATCACCTGAAAGTCTACCACACATACAACACCCATAACAGATATTGCCACATTTGAAACTACACCTTCTGGTTTAGTTTTTCCTTTATTTAATGACCTTAACATAAGTGTTGAGGGGCGATCAATTTTTAAACCCAACATATTCATTACAGACTTGGTCATTACATTAACTGCAGCACCTCCATCAACTAAGACATCATGAATTGAAATACCATTACATAATACCTCAGCTTGTGGAGCGTAGGGATCCACCTCTGCCTCCAAAACAGGGACCTCAACCTCCTTCCTTCATTGAGCATTGAGTCCACTTCGCAGCTCCCGCCTCTTCTCAGAAGACATAGCCAAGAGTTGACCATATGTAATATTTGTAGGCCTTTTGGACAGATCATCTAAGATGGAGTATGGTCCTTGTCCCTGTGAAATCAGAAAATCCTGCACACCCAACTTTCTTCTCCTATGTTTCTTACTAGTTTCTCCTTTCATCTTCTTAGGATCATTTCCATCTTGGTTATCTTTTTCTTTCTTTCTTTTTGTTACAAACACATCTACTTCATTATTTATGCTCTTATCTACTACATCAAAAGAATTCACAGGTGCTTTCCCTTTATCATTATCTCTTGTACCAGATGTAGAAGCTCTATCTGGACAATTATACTTATAATGACCCTTTTTATAACAACCATAACATACAACTTCAAAAATATTTCTTTTTGGACCTCTATCTCCTCCCTGAGAACTAAATTCTTTTTCCTTGAAGAAGATTAATAGTTAACTGACCCATCTTTCTGAGCAGATCTTCATACTCAATAGATGTACTAGGAGAAGGATTTGTGCTCACCGAGAGTGGTTGTGGATTCTGGACCAAAGGTGGTGGTGTAGGCTCTACTTTAGCAACAATTTCTTTGGGCTCCTCTTCCATGCTTTCTTCTTGCCTTCTTGCAATCTCCTTTGCTTGTTCAATGGTAGTTGGGCGGTCATACTTCACTCATTGTCTGATCTCTGGCTTCATCCCAAGAATGAAGTGCTTACAGAGGAGATTATCCATGCCATTCATTAACCCATCCGTTAATCCTTCCTTCCGGATCTAGGCATCGAGCTTCCTCCTTAGCTCTAGAACACGAGCATGATAATCCCTTATCTTCTCCTTCTCTCCTTGGGCTAGCTTTGTGATATCGATCATGAGATCTGCATATTTCTGTTGTTCACCAAATTCTTCAAGAAAACTTTCAGTTAATAAATCCCATGAGTTTTTCACATTATCACCTAGTGTTTCAAACCACCTAAGGGCTGAACCATCCAAAAAGGTAGGAAAAAATTTAGTCCATTGTTCCCTTCTTATAAGGCCATTACAAATACAAGATTGTTTAAACACTTGAATGAAAGAGGAAGCATCTTCATTAGATTGGGCTGAAAAAATAGGAATCTTCCCCATTTCCAAAAGTAACCACAGTGAAATACCAACCCACAAGTACAATCAACAAGACTTATGTGCACAAATAATTGGAATCACTATAATAGAAAATAGAAATGACCACGGTAAACTATGGTAAAACTTGACTTACTGCGGTAAAAACTGACTTTACTGTGGTAAACACTATTCACAGTAAAAAGTGAAGTTACTGCGATAAATACTATTGACGGTAAAAAGTGACTTTACTACTGTAAATACTATTCACAGTAAAAAGTGACTTTACCATGGTAACTACTATACACAATAAAAATAAGGTTACCCTCTAAATTTTTTCTGACTAAGTGGGAATATTTCTCCAGAAAATCCACCAACGAGGAATGGTCCTGGCAACGGAACCAAAATGTCAACACCAATCCAACACTATGATAATTCTTCACTGGGAACTCCTCATGCTATGATTATTAACTAATGCACAGTTCTTAGTTTGGTGGATGTAATCTGGAAACACAACAACAAACATAACACAAGAATACCATAGACTATGATAAGAAGGAATAATGATAAATCTGAAATATCAGTGTAAATTATAATATCAACATGAAATTGTTACAATCTCACCCATGAGGTTCTTCAAGTGTTATTAACTTCACTTGCCTTCAAACAATAACTATGGGAGAAACTTCACAATTACACCTCTTAATGGCTTCTTTAACACACCTTCAAAATGATGGCTTCCTTTACACACTTACTCATACAATATTTCTCACTACTTCTCTCTATGCTAAATGAGGGGGGGTGGCCTCTTTATTTATAGGAATTCAGGCTTATCCACCTTATCTCTAAGATAGGATAGGAAATCTCTTCCGGCCAATCATATTCCATGCCTAAACTCTTGCCTTTACATGTAGGCTTATCTTCTAAGATAAGATAAACCTTATCATCTCACATGGGTTCCACCTTTTTAGACTTTTCCACAAATAAAATATACAAAATATTTATGACATCACTCTTTGTCCATATTACAAATATAATATTTCTAATTCCTAATCATGTAGACCCTACTTCTATACTTACCCCAACTTTGACATTTTAACATTACTGGACAACTTATGACAAATATTTACTTTTTACAACATTCCTATTGTACTTTGACTGTTACCGTACTCTAAATTATTGGCGGCACCGTACTGACGACGTCGTTATCTTCTATTGGACGCCACTACTAATTATACTTAACAACATCCTATTCCTAATACATACATTAATAAAATAGAAATTACGGAGGAAAATTTTAATGTCAACAGGACCATACATCATCACCGCTTGCAAGGTGGCTAACTCATTCAAGTTGTCTGATCTTGATGGGAACATGTTTCAAATCCCAGTCAATGGGATTCATCTCAAGCCTTCTCATTAGGATTTTTCATGCATCTTGTATATAATAGATTAGAATTTCAATTCCTCTAAGTGCTTTTAGCACATTGCATTGTTGGTAGTGTAGGTTTCTTTCCCTAAGTGCTTTACACAGTCTTGTTTCTTGGAGATGTCCTTGTGCACAGTTTCATCGTGTTCTTAAGATGCAGGGGAAAGAGATTTAAAATACCAAGGATTAGTTGTAGTCACCTCAGAAAATCAAATACAAAGCAACTAAATCATATTCGAGAAATTTCAAGTTAACTCCATACCCAATGGATGCCAAGCCTACTGATCATCTCATCTAGCAGGAAGATGGCCCCTATAAGTCGCCAAAATGTTGTCTATTTTTGTACTCCTTGCAAAATAGAGCAACTTGGTTCACTTCAGACTTGGAATAGGAACCATAGGGAAGTTTAAGCATGTCATGGATAAGGAGTGAATGTCACAGAGTAAAGGGTGTGCTCTGATGAAGCCATGGGAAAAGAAAGGGACCGTCAAGATCCTGGTTGTGCCATGGATTGAAGGAAAGAGGTCGTGGATGTTCTAGCAAGCCACAATGCACTAAAATAGAAAATCCACGGGTAAAAGAAAATCAAGTAGACCGCAGATTAAAGGAAATGAAGTCCGCGGATGTTGACATAATTTGTGCAACATACAGATTAGACGTGGGCCATGCAAAGAGATAATGGAACTGCAAAATGAAGAGGAAAAAGTCATTGAATCCAAAGTTGTGTATCAAAGGAAAACATCAGTTTTCTTTGGATTACTAAAATGAATATGAATTTCAATCTGATGATTTAATCTTTTCAAATCTGATATTGTTTAGAGAAATCTTAACCTTCTCCACACAGAAAAATTGGATTTCATAAAGGTAGGTGGGCGAAGTAGAGGAAAACTCCCCAAAAATGTAAAAGGTCTACTCATAATGGCTCAACCACCAAAATTAAATGCAGTATGGGCATAATTTCTTATTTAATAAGGTAATGGCATGGGTATGTGGAATTTTGCAAAACAATCAGATCCTCTGTGAAAATTTATGAAGGTGGTTGAGGGGAGAAATAGAGGGGATTTGAATTTCCCTCTCTTTTCTTCTTCTCTCCTGCTTCTATTTTCTATATATTGTAAATTGATCCCTTGTTTTAATTTTGGATACTTAGGGAATACGCGGGCATAATTTTATGTTGCACAAGTGTTCTAAGAGTCGCGTGCCTTGGGCTATATATTTGTAAATGTTTTACATCTTCCTCCGGTATCGTGATGATCTATGCATGATTGTTAAGCAATAAAATTGTTGGTTTTGTGGCTCATTCATCCTTAGCTATTGTTTTATTACATTATCTTTCCTCTCATTCATTCGCAAGTGTGTTGTATGCATTGTTTTAGAATATGTCTATAGTGCATCATGAAAATGGAATTCTGAACTTGATTTTGATATGTGGCTTTTGTTTTGGCCCTCTTCATTGTCGTTTTATTTCATTTTTCTCTCTTGTTTAAGTATTCATCCCCTTATTTTTGGTGTTATCACCTTCTCTAGTTTATGTTTATGTTTTATTCATCTCCTTCTTACCCTAGTCCCTTGGAAAGTTAGAGTAGAGATAGATAGGTGCATTTCAATTCCTAGGAGTATTTTAACATTAGAAGTAAGTAGAGAAAATCAGCCTTCTCCAGAGGTTTGTCTCAGTTCAAGGCCCACAACTTGGAGACAATCACTTGTTGTCTCAAATCCTGAATTTTCTATGATTCGGGAAAGGGTGCATATTTGAGATCCAAAAATTACCTCTAAATATTTTCCCTAAAATACCTTGGATCACTTCATTATTCTCGTGTACAAATCTCAGATGGCTTGTTTCTTTCATGTTAGATTATGGAGGATGTATTTATGTTGTAATATGGTTTGAAATAGCCAATTTAGTTCTTTATAGATCACTATTCCACCTTAGAGCTTAGCCTTATGATGAAATTGTTGTCTAAAATATCCCTGTGACTATTTTAACAACTTACAAAAATAATTTTATACTTAGGATGCTTTTTTAAGATTTGGCGGGTCTTTCCTGTGTATTTACATTTTTCCATGTACAAACTTACAAAGCACACCATGAGCCCTAATGATAGCCCTTATCGATCTTGATGAGTTATCTCATACATTACATTTTCACTAAATTTGCAAAACTGTAAACTACTTCTGAAACTCCACCACCCAATCGCATCTCAGCGGGCATCTATAGTCACTAAATCACATAATTTGGGTAAATATTTAGTCCCAGTCTCATATTACTATTCATATGGTTCTTTGAGTGAAAAGAGTATTAATTAATTTATGTCTTTGGCCATCTTACTTTTCTTTCTGTCGTTACTTTTGGTCTTGCACCTGCACTTTCCCAGTCAATATTGTCATATTGTATTCATCTTGTCTCTAACTAGGGTGCCTAGCTAGGACTGGGGTGCCCCAAGCACCCTTATCCCCTCTAGCATGCCCTGATCCTCTTTGCACTTTACTCTCATATTTTGGTAACTTTCTAGTTGTTTGAGCTTTCTATATTTTTTATCACCCTTTTCGGGGTTAATTATGAAATTATATCAAAATAACCATATAAATATAAAGTTACGAGACCATAATGAGGGACCAAACACTAAGCACTACTACCATCACCTAAGGTTTCATCCATCAAAGGATTCTATTAGTCCATTGCATCCATCTAGCTCCATCACAAGGGACATAAGGCTAGTTTATTTTCATCACACTTCATAGGAGGGGAGTTAATTTTATTCCATGTAATATTTACTTACATTCTACATCTAGTTATTGCTCACTACTCACAGAGTGTGACTGACACAAGAGCACCTTGGGCACGATTTACACACACACACACACACATAGAACTACATTGGGTCTAAAATGTAGTATAGTACTCAGTGATAATTTCATCCATTTGGCAGCCAAGGACAATCTGACCCCTTCATATTCATCTTTCTTTTTTAGGGTTTTAATGTTTTGTTTGGGGTTTTGTAGGTGATCTCCATTATTGCAGGTTATAGCAATCATTCACCAAATCTCATGTGACAAGAAGTAAACTTGGGTGGGGGTTCAGCGATACCTATGAGGATTTTCCCTGGTCATTTCCACAGACCAGGGCACCTCAAGTTCCTCCATCCTTCTCTACACACCCTAGTCTACTTAGACAGCTCATATTTGCACTTTCCTGAGATCATGTGTGGGGGTTCCCTCCTCCTGTTTAGCCGGTCTCCTCTATGACACAATCCTACAACATCTTCCAATAATCTAAGGCCTTTCTAACCCTCTTTTCACATTAGGGTTTCTACACTTCATTTCTTAGTTTCCTTGGGTGTATTTCAACATTCATGTATCTGTTATTTACTACTTTGCATAGCATTAGATTAGACTACAATATTTTCATTTTAGTTTAATCAACATCAAGATCCAATAAGTAGGATGGTAGTATACATGTAAAATAAAAATCTACATTTCACCCAAATATCTGACAGTCACCTCGTGGCGGGTCTTTGGGCCCTTCTTGTATCGGAGCATCTTTGTAATGTCGTATGAATATGCTAATCAACCCCCAACACCTAGAAATGAATCTGAAGTTGACACATGGCATGATCTTAGAGCAAAAATGACCAATGCAGTCAAATATATGACCTCCATAACCTATCAGACATGACCACATGTCATAACCTTAAGCCATGGGAAGGGACATGCGGCAACATTCTAGGATTTCTTAAGTAAATGCATCCAACAAACTCCAAGCTTGTGAAATGAGAAGAATTCAATAACATTTTTGGTCTGCATTAGGTCAAAATAATTTAGCAGGTAGTTAGCATCCAATCTGATCAGGACACATGGGTGATATGCATAGGGGAAAAAGGAAATATGTGCAACCAACCAAAAGATGTCATGTGTCACCTTCTTATTTTCCCTGACTTGTAGATTTTTAAACAGCCATAACTTCCTCCATAGAGCTCCAAATCACACAAACTTGATATCATTGGAAATTTCTCCTCAAGATCTTCAATTTAGAATCATTAAATTCATATTTTGGTAAGATTTAGTAGGAAAAATAGAGAAAAAATATTTTGGACATTTAAAATGAAGTGACAGGTGACTCAACCACCCAAATTTATGAAGTATGGGGCTCTTTCCTTCTTCTATAAGCCAAGTGACGTGGGGAAATGGATTTGGCAGGGCACCCATCATGTTTTCAGAATATTTAATGCTTTTTTTGTGGTTGGAGGGAGAAATTTGAAATTCCCTCTCATTCTCTCATGTTTCTCTCTTTGTTTTTATATATATTGTAAAATGAGGCCCATTTGTAAAGGTTGCATTTTGTTTGGCACGACCGGTTGCCTACTATGTTTTTTTATAAAAATAGGATCACTTATTGACATCTTATATTTTTAACCCACTTACACTTAACCATTTTCAAAAAAAATAGTAGTTTAGAAACTAGACTCGAAACGCTACAATTCATGCTCTTATAACATCTTCAAATTTTGAGTGTAACTATCTCAAATAACTTATACAATTTGAAATTTTTTATTTTTCAGAAAATAAAGTGTCCACTTAAGACCCCCTTTTGGCCCCCCATTTCCATGCACTTACCCTTTAGTGGTTTATGGTTTAAAAATAATTCATGAAAACTAGAGATATGAGTCTATACATATGAGTTTAACTCCAAATTCAATCACAAAAATGGAAAATCCAAAAAGAAATTTTTAAAATGTTTGGATTCAAATAGAATGGGGCAGAGATAAAGACAACTTGATTTAAGTCTATAAAAATAAGGGAGGACATGTACATAATGACACATAGGTTTTACTCATAGACAAAATTTATTTTTAGGAGATTTTTTAAAACAAAAATGGAGACTTACATTTGTAGATATTTTAGGCAGAAGACTGAAGGAAAACACACAATGATTCTCGAAGTACAAATAGATCAGAAATAAAATAGTAAGGGCTCAAATCTTATCTCTAGGTTCATCTCTTATCCCCACTTATATAATATACATCTATGCATTCTTTATCTAAATTTAATATGTAGTTGGTTTAAACATTAGCTTTAATTTACAAAGTTTGAAGGTTTAAAACCCCTGGCTTTATTTGGGTTGTTATAAATTTGAATTTTTTTTAAGAAAAAAAATAGTGTTTGAATAACAATTGAATCAATGGCTTATTAAAAATATATTTTCAGTTGAATTTCTATTAAATCATGACTTAAATGTGTTTAAGATAATGTCAGTATTGTCTTAAAGAATTGGGTACAAAACCGCTAGTTTCATCTCAACCCACTCAATTTTCATTTTCTCAAATTGATATAATTTATGGGTTAGTAATTTTCCTATAGGTCGATTTTAATGGGAAATAAAACCTATGAAATCATATATATGTAATTCAAATGCACTCATTTACTCACAATTCACCTAACACTTTAAAGCACTTCTCAAGTTCAAATCATTCAAAAGGAAGCATAATCTCTCCTATATATTATTAAAGTAGAAGCACACATGGCCCCTATATAATTTTGAAGCATATCAAATGAAGCAATATTACTAAGCTAAAGACAACCAAATCCAAGTCAAACATGATAAATCAAGTCACTACGAAACATTATTAACAACATGTTTTTCCAGAGATAGTTATATCTATATAGTATCACATATGTAGGTTGATAACTACATGCATTTTGATGCCTCTTCATAGTAGTGACAATGTAAGCAGTGTATAAATATCACTTCAACCCAAACACTAACCTATTTGTAGGGTTTTTACCCATTGTTATGGTTTGAGGTCATTTCATGTTATTACAAAGGGTTTGGTATTTTTGTGAGACCTGAGATTTCATA
Organism: Taxus chinensis; assembly: GCA_019776745.2. Lineage (NCBI taxonomy): Eukaryota > Viridiplantae > Streptophyta > Pinopsida > Cupressales > Taxaceae > Taxus > Taxus chinensis. The sequence goes on along the minus strand of CM034156.1, from coordinate 473,499,008 downwards.
GACAAGCATATTCAGGTTAATCACACAAGAAGATAAAGTTATAAAATGCCATCATCTTCCCACATAGAATCTCCAAACTACTAATATAGGTATATTTTGATCTACACATTGATATTAAATTAATTAAATTAAATATATCTCCTATTTCTAACCTTAATCTAAAAGTATGTAATATGAATTAACTCCCCTTCCCTATACATAAATATTTTAGTGTTGAATTAGTTGGATAGGGTCAAAATGTTGGTTGTTTCTACCCTAGCTAGGGGATTCTACCATAACTTAGCTCAAGACCTAGTATATAAGTGGAGAAAGTTGGAAAGAAGTATGATGATGTGTTTTGTGTATATCATGAAGGTTCTTAATGATAAAAAAACTTTGTAATAAGTGTGACTGAGTCATTATAAAGTAATAAACTTAGTGAGATGTGTGTAGGAGTAAGTCAATTAATTATATAAATGAGAATAGGCTAGGATAAATCCCCAAAGGATTATTACCAAGTATAACTAGTCTAAATTTATGTCTGGTACTACATTGTTATGGTATCCATAAATAATTAGAATGGAATATGTATTTGTAATGCGTATCAAGATGAAATGAGCCCAAAACTCTATAGATTAATCCTAATACTTGTTATTTGGCTGAGATATGCACCTGTAGATCACCAACTGAGAGCTTGGTGTCTTAGCAAAAACAATGGGAATGCCTCTAATGTGTGTGTGAACCTCAATACTTGATGTAGAACTCTAGAGAAAGCTATATCTTATCCTAACTACTCTACACTATCACTATTCTACTCTATTCTACTAGTTTTAAGAGAAACATGATGAGAAAACATGAAATAAAAACATGGTGATCCACCAAGAAGTAAGGGGATCACCCTCCCTATATGGGTTATCAAGAAAGAGAAAAAACACAAATCTAAAGGGAAGATATGAGCCACATGAGACCAAAACATAAATATAACTCTCACTCTCAGCCTTTATAACACAAAATGAATAAAAACCTTTCCAATGCTACATGCAATAAACCATGAAGATAACATATAGGTAAGGGAAAATTAACACAAATATAAAGGGAAGATATGATCCATAATCATAGATGTATTAACAAACAAAATCTACATAGTATGTTATCAGCATAATTCAAGGCATTAATACATTTACAAAGATAAAAACTAGATGTCAAAGACACTTAAAATATCGGCACTCAAAATAATAGAGCAAACTTGCATTCAAGGAAGAGGAATTTTTTTTACAAGAGTTCTTAGACCCATATATAGAAAAGGAAAGATAGAAAAGAGGGGGAGAAGAGGATTAAGAATATGCTTAGAGAATATTTCCTTTCTCATGTTCATCTCTTCCACACAGATCAAAGGGTTCAGATACAATGCATAGTTAAATAAGATCCACCTAAAATCACCTTAGGAATATTCTAGAATCTCTTCTAGAACAATGATGAACCATAACCCTTGAATCATATATGTGAAGGACATGGAAAAAACCTTATCCACAAAACCTACATCGATTTCAAGAAAATATGATTTTGCAATGATTTGATGACTTCATTTGTAAAAAAACAAGTAGATATTTTGTTTTAAAGTGATATCTTAGTAATAATTAATTTTTTCCCATGATATTAGGAGGTGTAGACACAAAATCACGCACATATTACTACTTTAATATACCGCAAAGTATGTTATTATATGTATGGATCTTGAGTAAGAAACGTATTCACTAGTGACACACTTCTTAGTCCATATGCTTGCTTTGATTGTTTCTATTGTCTTTATCTCTCACATCTGTCATTTCTACACCCAGTTCTGGTCAAGTCACAAGGATACTTGTCTATCAGTTGTCTCACATTGTTTTTCATCTTTCCCATGACACCAACGCCCAGTCTGGACACTAGTGCACAGACGCTCATGTCTACCCTAGGCACTCCTGTACTCTTTGTTCTTGTTCACATTTTTTGACATTTTTGGTTGGCCTTTTCGGTTTTCTTTCTCATATCCCGAGGTCCTAGTTGGCATATCATGTCACTAGTGTCAAAATTCAAGTAAGATATCCCTATCTATACACAACATACATACCATTATAAGGGTGGGTATTTCTAAAGGAAAATCATATCTATATACTATCAAATGGACTATATTGTTGGGTTGATTACTCTGCATACACTGCATAGGAAGGGGAAGTTCTGAATTCCATCCACACATTTTCATTCTATCTAGATATATCCCACTATCTTGGCATCATTGGCATGAGGGAAACCTAAGGACACTATTCCACACACAAGCACATAGAACTACATGGATTCTGAGATGTAGTGAAATGCTCAGTTGTAATTTCACTCTATCGTGTGGCCACTGGGGTTAGTCTGACTCCCCATTTGCATCTTTTCTTTTTTTAGATTTGATGTGTTTTTTGTTTTGCAGGATATCATTTGTTTTGCATGTTACATGCACATTCGGTGATCATCAAGTGACATACAGGTGACCAATAGCAAAGGATAGTGAAACCCTAGTGACATAGAAAAATAAATATTTCAACCCTTTATGCAGTAACAGACGTCTACAAAAGGCCTATGGTGCCTAGGCACCCTCACCCTAACCCAAGAGCCCATGTCCCGACCAATCTGTAATTTCCAGAATTTATATCGAGCATTTTCGACACTCTTCCCAGCCTGTTCATCAGTTGTTTCAGTTCAAATATGCTTCGAGATAAGTGAAAATCAGATAAGTTCCCTATCTCTCTCATTTATTTACATGGTTACATATTTGGAGTGATAATCATTTTATATTCTATTGTATATAATCATAGTGACTCTAAAATTAGTACATATTGTGAAATGGAAGATGTTTTTCTTAGATGCTTCATGCTTAAAAATGGTCCTAGAGCTACTAATGACCATGTACCTAGCTTGCATCAAGGAAAGAAAGAACCTATTCTAGATTAAATTTTATGATTCAATTATTTCATGCATCAATTAATGTTTTAGTATATTGATCTAGAGAAACAATTTATCTTTTGTCATGGCTTGATTCCTACATTAAAAGAAAAATTACAATATGATACATGTGAATCATTTACACTTTTATGTTATAAGGTCATTGATCTAGAACAAGAATTAATTGTTGCACATGTTATAGATCCCCCTTCTACTCTATTCTATTGTTACATCATCTTACTTCTTCTTCTCCTCTTCTATTTGTTAATCATCCTCCAAGGTCTTCATAGCCTCCACCTCGCAAGCGTGTTCCATCCCCTCCACCATATAAGCATCCTCCATCTCTACCACCACGTCACTCTCCACCTAAGTCTTCTCCATATCCTGCTCGCAGTCATTGCATTTCTCACATGTTTCTAAGCCTCATGATGTGTTGTGTGCTTTTCTTGACAAGTGCTTAATTCATTTACCTTAAAACCAGCATCATCCTCCTCGTCGCTTACATCATCAGTGCGGTCGCCCTTTTTGCAATTTCCACCGCATCAATGACCATCGTGACAATGAATGTTATGCCCTTCATGAAAAATTACAACAATTATAATACAAGGGTGTCATTGACTTTGGCTCTCACTCTCGTGAGTGGTCTCTTTCTCCAATTATTCATAAGTTTACTTCCATTTTGGTTCACTTGTCTCCTCCACCCACTTCTAAGGTTTTCATTCGTCCATCAACCTAAGATCATTATTCATCTGCATCCTCCACCTCGTGCTTCCATCGCAATATCATCTCATATGTTTCATAGCGCTACCACTTCACATTGGCTTCCTAATCCATCGGCATTTGTGCTTCCTACCACTACATCTCCCATCATTGGCACCATTTCATCCAACATTCAGTTTGGATCATTACACTCATGTTGCTACCACTGATTCACATGCTTCCACCACTCCTCTTAGGCCTCTTCATCTTTGGTAGGTGATTTCTCTCACCTCATTTCCCAATGACGCATTCGTGTTCTTATGATTCTTGCATGACTATTGAGGGATCTATTACAATAAGAACCTCCTTCACTATTTACGCTCTGCTGCTTCACTTGACTCTATCTATCTAGCGCACACTATCAAGCCATTTTCTCGATGATGCACTCTTGTTCTATGATTCATTCTAGATTTTGGAGGGGTATTATATAAATGAACCTCATTTTCTACACATACACTAGGGGCATCGCTCTTCTTTCCCCCCTCTTCATCATACTTACACATGATTACATTTATTATTTCTATCATTTTAATCATATTTGTATCTCACATTATTCATCTCATCCATACATTTAGCACTATATTTATCTTCATTTATACAATCCAACTTTCAAACATTTCTCACCTACTTTATATCTACATCATCATCCATTTCAAATCAACATAATCTTTCACACAATGCAAATCAATCATCACAAGACAAACATTTGAGCAACAATCATCACATCACATATTAAAATCACATCAACACAAATACATATATATATCAATCATCCATCCATCGTCCAAAATCATAGTTACAAAAATACAATCACTGGGGGCAAGCCCCCATGCATCACTACATCTATATATGTCATACATCATCATCATTATCACTATACACAATTGCGGGAGCTCTAGAACTAGATGCATCACCGTCAATCTACGACGCTGGTTACAGCCCCTATATCTCTCCACCTACCTACACAATATTTCCACCTCAACTGACTACTCCGCAAATTGGCCCTGCAACTCTACATACTTCATGAACACATCCTGTGTTAGGGATCCTCCTCCTACAGCCTCTATATCTCGTTGAGTCTCTGCCCATGCCTCGTCATGCTCACTCAATAGTATGGTACATGTAGTTTCTGTTATCTCCACTGGCTCAAACAAATGGGCATGATCGCCCACAATAGCATCTACTCACTCCAGTATCCCACCTCCCACAAGCACATCCAGAGGAACATTTTGTGTCAGTGTATAGATCGATGAATCATGAATCAAAGACCAATAAGCAACACTTTCAACCATATAATACCATATTATGTATTACATGTGATTACAAAACTACAAAAACCAAGTAACAATCAACAACTAACATCAACAACCAATACTTACACTCTGCTAGCACCATTGCTTTTCCATTACCATCGAGGTAGGTACCTACCCCTCTTCTCTTCTAACCAGTGGTGCACCTGTCACATCTACAACAACTGGAAATAATAGCACCCATCAATGTGAATCCCACCATGTGCTATAGGCATGGGTATATCCTGCATCATCCACCTATATGACTCTATGGCCGCATCTATCTCATATGGGCCTGGGTGCACTAATTGTGCCCCTATTGGGCCTAGCCTTGCTCCTAGTCTCCTCAGTGCTCTAGTAGCTTGCACCCATATATATGGTTCTTAGGGGCACATCCCAAGCCATACCAAACTACCTTGAGACTTTCTCAGCCTGAAACAACTCATCTACCCTTGGGAACCGATCCTCTAACCACATAGTACGTCGAATGCATTTTAGCTCTACTCCATCCTCTAGCCATAAACCATAGTCTCAATATGGCCTCCATATGATGGCCCCTAGCCCCATGCGATCAAGCATAGATCTATAAGTAGTGGTATCCAATATCCTGCTCTGGGTACCTACCCATATCGTAGAAAATATATCAGGTCTCACCCAATCCACACTTGGCTCACTAAGTGGCCTAAATATAGCAATGTGCTCGTAGGCCCATACTTGTAAAAATGTGGTGGATCTAAGACCACCCCCATGATCCTCCTATGTGAATTTATATAAATCTCTGTATAAATGGGTACACATACACCTCGCCCATGCATATATGGTCCCATGCTCCTCTATACGTTGAAAAATATCATGCATGTTATACAAGATTCCCACTCCACTACCCTCTATTACCACTAGATGAAGCAATCACAACTACAATAAACTTCCACAATCATGGAACAACTTATCTCAGTATGGCATCTAGGATAATATGGGTCTCATTCTGTACCCATGTTCCTATAAAGTACGATCTAGTTTCCCTTATTTGTCTCTGTGCATCCACTAAATGCATGACCTGCACTCTCTCGCCCACAATTGGTAATTGCAATATGCGATATACATCCTCCAAGGTCACAGTCATATCCCCAGTAAGCAACCAAAAAGTACAAGTATTTTAGTGCACACCACCGCTCACACAATGCAGTCATGGATAAACTTATCTATGGCAGGTACCTCCCCCAATCTCGTTATGATTTCATAAGAAGACATTGGAGTATATCCCCACTATGTGACTTACAAATAAGAATGATCCTCTAGATATAGGTTGGTGTCAACCCTTGCTAGAACTCCTGCGAATGAATATCCCTCTAGTGCAGAACAAACGCCAAATCTAACTCAAATCTAATGCATTATAAGGGACTCATGGATCAACTAATCAGAGGGGCTACAAAAAATCCATCACATGAAATTTCAATCTTTCACACTACCCTAGCGTTGAGAATTCCTGTTGAGGGAGTCAGAAACAGTCAAAATGGAGCAAGATGGAGGTTACGACAAAAGTAGGTCACAGCTTCCTAGAATTGGGTGTTGGTCATCCCGAAGGATGTAAACTGCCCTGAAACACAACATCCCGCACCTGTAAATGTGAGAAATGTTCATAAAACCAAAATTCAAAGGGAGTCACGGAGAAACAAAAAAAATGCAAAGGGTTGAATTTCACCACAAAAAAAACATTTTTTATTGCTCTAAATAGGTCATACTTACCATTACATCTGTCTGTGACGCTAGAGGCACACTACCATTTTCTCAAGTCTAGGATAAGGTTCGATGCCCTAAAATGGGCATCCTCACAAGAAAAGCTCAAATTAAATCAATCAGAGGTTCTCTATGACCAGTTAATGTCTCACTTTCTCAAATTAGAAGTGTTATAATATACTATAGAAAGAAAATTACTTTAGAATAGTTACCATTTTGAACTCATTCTTCCAACTAATACATGATAAATGCATCGAATTTCACTTTGAAATCTTCAGCTTCTGAATATCTATGCCTTTTTCCACCCACAATATGTGTCACTTCTGATTCCCCAGCGGATTTTTCCTACCATCATAATCTGTGCATGTTGAACAATTGGATTCTATTCTAATGGCCTGGCACTTCTTCATTTTTGACCTTTTAGGGCCTGAAAAATGGTTTTTAATCCTTTCATGGTGTAGAGCATCTACAATACGCTTCATTTTGTGTCCCTATCACATCTACTTTCGGCTCAGTGCTCGCTATGTTATGCCCTTCCCCTTTGTATCGAATCTGTACAAATGGGCAGGCATACCAACGGTTTGATCACCTAATTGGGTCCCCTCAGGCTACTATACAATCATGGGATACGTGGTAATACATTGATTATCAAAAAAATTCTCGTACAACATGCGACTATTTTATTTTACTTTCTTCTTCCACAAAATGCACATAATCCCCCGCAGCCCCTAATGATCCATTTGGTCATGGCACTCTTTATTGCTGGGGAGATTCAATTTCATCTTAGTCCTTTGTGCCCTTTTTGACAAAAGGAAATTGATTTGCAACTTTATCCATCACCGCTTTATTTCTCTCAAGATCAACGCTAACCTTTGGGAGCTACATCATTTTAGATCCTTCCCAGTTTGTCCTAATAATGGGAGATTACTGATTCGCACGACAGAGTCATTTCTATCACTTTCTTCAAAAGACCTAGGGTACATGGCCGATCTAGCATTCATGGCACCCGTGGAGTGGGGGAAATGAGGATGTCAGTTCTTTTCACACCACCTCTCTCACATGGGTTAGTAATCATAGGTATATTATGGGGTACCTCCCTCAATCTCACTATGTGTCGTAGGCCAACACAGTCTAGTATGTCCCACTCTGCAAGGATAACCCCAAAATCAACAATGTACTCAAATACCAACCTCCACAAAAATCCCTCGAATGTATATCTCTCTGCACAACACAAACACCAAAAAAATAATGACATTAACAGCTCATATATACACAAAAACAACCACTCATACTACAAAAAGTCATCAAACTCTACATATTTCACATTTTGCTATCAAAACACACTCTTGGGTCACCAGTGCCCAGGAGCTTGATGCAGGTGCCTAGAAGTAGGTCACTAGCACCTAGGACTGGGCACTGGTATCCTAAAATATGTCAAACCCCTCGTCACTCCCACCCAGGTTAAAAACGCCCAAAAATTCAAAAATTCAAATTTTGTAAAAAATCAACAAAATCAAACTAATTTCATTAACATTTTCAAAAATACTCGTACTTACCAATGCATCTATCATTTGTCATGCCATCACTACCACCACCATCTCGAACCTATACAACATTGCTAACCTAATCCATGGCATCCTCTCAAGCTCAAAGCTCAAATTCTAAATCAATCAAGGTTTAAATGAAGTTACTATTCATGTTTTACCATTACTATATGTAGCTAACTAATCCTAATCTATAAATTCCTAAGGTTGACCATGGAGCTTATTCTTCCAAGAAAGGGTTAGACACATTATGCATAAAAGGGAAATCCTAAGATAAACTAGGGGTGATTCCTCACCATTTGAACCATTCAGTTGATCACTTCTCCTTTTAGGGGACTATGACACAGGGGGAAAACATGGGATTCCAGATCTCATGACATATACTACTTACCATAGACAAGAACTCATGTAGAACATCGCCTTATCCTCACACTTTGACAACATCAAAAAAATGGAACTCTACTTTCAGCTTAGTGTTTATTATTTACACCCCTCCCCCTTTCACTAAAAGTGTGGCACACAAGAGGCATCACCGTACAATAAAAATGAGGAAAGGGAAAATAGATGTGCCACAAAGCTCCTAATACTATTATGGCAAAGGAAGATATGCACATACCATTACATTCCTAGTAGATAGGTGAGAATACATTGCCCCTAAGAGACCTAAGTTAGAGGTCTGAAACTCGTGGGAATCTCGGCCACCAATAATCTATGGCATACATGTCAATTACAAAGTAATCATTTAGATGTATACAAATGAAGTGAGTCAATTTACAATATATAGAGAATGAGCTTCATTATCTCTCCCAGATGACCTAACATGAGAGTTACATTCTCTAAAAATCCCAGGTATGGGAAACCTTACATGGGAATTCATTTTTACATCACTGGTACAGATGACCTACCATGAAAGTCATATATCACTGGGCAAATCATACCTCATTAAAAGCGGGAGTTATTGAAACTACCTTGTATTACGTTCTTATAATGCTACCTATATGGGTCATTCAACATGGAACTAATTCCTTGTGATCAAAATGGATATCAAAAATCCCTCATCCTTAGTCATCTGTTCAGTAGCATCACACCCTCTTGCTACTGGCCGGTAGTCATATGATACATGCTAAAACTAGCCACTGTCTTCACGTAACACTCTACCTCATGGCGTCTTGACCCGTCAAATCCTCCCTTGATAGAAATTCCTACTATTATTCATGTAGGGAATCGTACACTGCCTACCCCTTCAAATATCCATTGGATAATTAAAAATCCATACAAGTGCTACCTTACATCATGGTTGGTTCCTCTTCCCGATTAAAACTCCGCAACATGTTGCTTTTCCACACTTTTCCTCCAATGGTCTGCCACTCATACTGTGTTCTAAGTTATGGATTTTGCCAGTTCAGCAACAGGGATTCTGCAGGGGGTCTCAAAATTATGATAACTTACTTCCTTTACAATAATTGAATTTCATTCAAATAGCATAAAGGGGGGGGAGGGAAATGTAGACACAAAATCATGCGCATACTACTATTTTAATATACAGCCAAGTATGTTTTTATATTTATGTATCATGAGTAAGAAAAGTATTCACTGGTGACACACTTCCTATTCCATCTCCTTGCTTTGATTATTTTTATCGTCTTTATCTCTCACATCTGTCACTTCTGCACCCAATCTGGTCAGGTCACAGGGATCCCTGTCTGTCATTCTTCTCAAATTTTTCATCAGTTGTCCTAGAGCCACCAACTAGCAACCCAGTCTAGACACTAGTGCCCTAGACGCTCTTGTCCACCCTAGGTGCACTCATGTCCTCTTTTCTCTTGTTCACATTTTTTTACATTTGTTGTCGGCCTTTTCAGTTTTCTTACTCCTATCCCGGGGTCCTAGTCAACATTTTGTGTCACTAGTGTCAAAATTCAAGACAAGAGATCCCTATAAATAAACAACATACATACCATTATAATGGCGGGTGATTCTAAAGGGGTGAGCATATCTCCATATTATCAAAGGGACTACATTTTGGGCTTATTACTCTGCATACATTACATAGGAAGGGGAATTTTTTGAATTCCATCTCACACATTTGCATTCTATCTAGCTATATCCCATTATCTTAGTGTCATCGTTGCAAGGGAAACCTAAGGGCATGATTGAAAACCAAACCACATAGAACTACATGGATTCTGAGATGTAATGTAACGCTCGGTCATAATTTTACTCTATCAAACGACCACCAAGGTCAGTATGACTCCCCATTTGCATCTTTATTTTTTAGGATTTGATGTATTTTGGAGGTTTTGCAGGATATCATCTGTTTTGCAAGTTATAATGTTAATTCAGTCGAGCATCCCGTAGCAACACCGAAGTGACCAATGGCGAAGGACAGTGAAACCCTAGTGACATAGAAATAATTAGATTTCGACCCTTTGTGCAGTCACAAGTGCCTACAGAAGGTCTCTGAAACCTAGGTGCCCTCACCCTAACCCATGCACCTATTTCCTAGCCAATCTACAAGTTCCATAATTTATATCAAGTGTTTCTAAAACTTTTCCTAGCCTACTCATCAATTGTTCTAGTTCAGATCTGCTTTGAGATAAGCAAAAATTAGATAAGTTCCCCATCTCTCTCATTTGCTTACATAGTTTCATATTTAGAGTACTTAGCATTTTATATTATCTTGTATATCATGATAGTGACTATGAAATTAGATTTAATATTCAAATTTTATTAAATCAGGAAGATGAGTGAAGATTAAATTGCCACTTGTTGAGAAGATCAAGATTTCACCCTTAGAACCACTATGAAATCTCATTTTTTATCAACTTCTTGTTTAACTTCTTCGTTTGTGTTTTAGTGGGGCCATGAGGGGAATATCATCTTAAAAACATATTCACAAGAGAATAGAATAACTTAGAAGCCTTTTGTGAGTGATTTTCAAGCCATTTGATCTAATTTTTAGTAATAGATACCTAAGAACTCTATCATGAATTTCTCATGGATCCCTCAACATTTCTTCTTAAAAATAAGAACCAGTAATAAATATCTCTAAATTACCTTTCCGATTATACCATTTTTTTTTCATTTAAATATCTTAGTTGAAAGATATCAATGAAAAATAAAAGTTATGTCCTCTACCTCTATCTAAGTTGATCTTCTCGTGCTTCATATTCCAACAAGTGAAATCGTCAAATTTAACATGGTGAACATAAACTATATTGAATTTAAGAACTTGCCAACTTTTTCCATGTGTTGTTTACGCCACTTGTCAACCATTAGTGTCTCAACATTTGGAAGTGAGAGGAAGAAAAGAAAAAAATATTGAGACAATGCAAGGCACCGATATCTGCCATGTGTCCAAAATGCCACGTGTAATCCATCGATGTTATACAAAGTTTGGAGGTGAAATACCAAGGCTTGAGAGAATGTTATGCGTCGATGCCTTCCATGTGTCCTTCATGCTACTTGTCACTCATATGTGTCCTTTAAATTTTGTAAGTAGGGCTCAAAAGTTTGAGATAGTCTCATATGTCGATTTCCTCTACATATCAAAGATGCCACTTTTCAACCATCAATATTTTTTAGGGTTTAGAACTTTGAGGCAACCAAGGACACTGAAGTATGCGGCAACACCAATTAGTGCCAAGTGTACACCTGAGTTGGCCTAATGGTGATGAACATGTGCTCTTGAAATAGAGGTCACAAGTTCAAATCATGCAGCGGGTAGGGTATGTACGCATCTCTTGTAGCAAAAATAGTTTCCTCCCGCATGTGAGTACAAGGTAGTCCCATATGCTATAAGCCACTTGTAGACCCGAAAATAGGTCACCCGGCATCGTGGACTATAAAATATTATTATTATTTTTTTATTTTTTTAGATGTGCAGAAATTTGATCCTTGCCAAATGTCACAAATCCATCAAAGCTACTAAAATAATGAACCTATACCAAGTTCAAAGGCTTTGTCGAGGCTAGTAGATGTTGTTGAATGACACATGGCACTATTTTGTAGATTTAAAATTGATGGATATGTGGCAATGAAAAACCAAAGGATTTGGATGTCATTTCAATATTTTGAGGGTAAATGCCATTGAAAAGAGTATGAATCTTCTAATTTCTTTTGGATTTGGAATGTATGTAGATATAACAGAAGAATGCAAGAAGTTTTAATGATTTTTAATCACAAGGGTGCCCAAAATTTCAATGGGTTGAGTTTTGGAAATAATAACAAGAACCAAATATTTATGGGATGCATGATGTTAAAAGGCTCATTGTGTGACTAGTCAACCATTGAGTATTCTACTTCATTGGCACCAGATTGTGAACCATAAACACAAAATATGCTAAACAACATTGATACTCTTTGAAACTTCACATCCTCATTGTAGATGATGCAATATCCTTCATTAGTATATGTAGACACTACATCACACACTTTGGGTATATTTCTAGTCCTGATCACATACCACTATTCATATTATTCCTAAGTGAGAAAAGTACTAATTGACCATTGTTTTTGGCCTCTTTGCTTGCTTTCAGTTTTCTTTTTTTGGTCTCACACACCTTCTTTCCTAGTCTGAATTTCGACACTTTGATTTTTCTGGGTCTGAGTGTGACAATCTGCTTTCATGTTCTAGCAATTTTCTAGCTCGGCATATCTTCATGATCATCGCGAAACAGCTAAGTACTTTATCCCCTCTCTTGCAACTAAGGTTTCACATTTTTCTAGCTTACTTGTTTGTGTCAAATTTGTACTTTAATCGTTTATATCTACCCTCTTACTTAATTGGAATTTAACATTTATATTTCAATATTTATTAAATCATTTAGTGAACCCGAATCATTCGACCACTCTTGGATCCTCTTTCATCACTTCTTGCATTTTTCTTAGGCTCCTCTCATCATGGATATTTCTATTCATGATTTCTTGTTATCCAATCCTAAGTTTCACGCTAAAATCATTACTCTTTTGGCTACTACTCGTATTCCTTCCACTACTCATCTAAACGTTGTTTATAGGACATTCGTAGATGCATTTTTATCAATAGATTACTTTTCCATCTGCTATAGATGATAATATTTCTATGTACGACAATAATAATCTTCTATATATACGAGTCTACATTAATAACTTGGGAGTCAAGCGTGCTTTAGTCGATACTGGATCTGATCTCAATCTTTGTCCTTTATTATTCATTCAAGTTATATGCCTTCTCGTCTCTATTCGTAACCTAACATTTATCTTTGTTTGAGCATATGATTCCACTATACGTCCATGCATAGGCATTGTCACCTTTTCACTCACAGTTTGACCAAAGACTATTCCAGTTTTATTTTTTTATTGATATCCCAATTTCATATAATTGCTTACTTGGTCGGCCATGGCTTCACAAAATGCAAATAGTGTCTTCTACAGTTCACCGATGTGTTAAATTATTTTGTGAAGGCTTTGAATATGATGTTCCCATTGATAGTGCACCATTCCAATATTGCAACCTAGACCCAACCATTGCATTACCTATTCCAACTTCTGCTACTATACATCTTGTTGTTGATCCACGACCCATGCACTATCCGGACAACTTTCCTCCACTCGAGGGAACCATTTGTACACGAGACATTGTTCCATCCACTTCAGAAACCCCCCTTCTACTAATGATATGGTACTTTATTGGGGGTCTATCCATACATCAAATGTCATACCACCTTTTGTGTCTTCTCATGAGCAATCTACATCTACACTTTCTCCCTTCACATGTACTCTCTTCATGAATAATGCTTACTGGCCACACATTATATTCGATCCCACTTGCTCTGACAATATTTGCACACATGATGGCTTAACTCAACTTGGTTTCACACTCGATGATATATTACCTACACTCCATTCGCCACATCTATATCATGAATATGTTTTCATTACTACTACTTATGGCCTCTGAGTATTTCATTTATCAGTCTTTCTTGCACGCAATCCGCGCATTTCATCACTTACCCTTGAACAATCATGGCTCAATTACATTGGTGGTACATTAGATCCCTATCATATCAACATTTCATTCCCGATGCCCTTTGGGTGAGTTTCATTTACAATGACTCATTTCTCGGCTATTCACAAAACCTTACTCGTTGGTATGCACATGGATTTCCATTACCACCTTTCACTTATGAGGAATATGCAATGGGCATGTATAATCTACGCCAAAACAAATCTCTATGGGATCAACCACATACTATCACCTACCAAGTCTTGGATGCATCATCATTTGGTTTTGACCATGACAATGATGACCTCTTAGACAATGTTACTTGATCATTTTCCTTTGCTTATGCTTAATGGCATAATACTCATTTCCCCCCTCTAGCATTGTTAGGTGTCTCGCACTGCTACTATTTCACTTCTTACTTCGCATCAAGTCTTTCATGCACATCTTGATACATTGGTATCATCATCACCCGATGAGGCTCTCTTGTGCTACGGTTCACACTTGGTTGTTGAGGGCTCACTACATTCATGAACCTCACATCATTACATTACACACTACACACTCGGTGCATTCACGACACATCTTTCTCGTGTACATTCAACACGACTCACTACCTTATGACACACTCTAGTTCTATGGTTCATACTCACCTGCTAAGGGTCTTAATTAGAAATGAACCTCATCACACTCACTCACTCACTACGCTCTATGCTTTATTGATCATATCTTTCTAGTGCACAATTCAAACCATTTTCCGATGATGCACTCGTGTTCTATGGTTCATTCTCGACTACTGAGGGGTATTTTTATATATGATCCTCATCTCATGCATACTCATTCAAATCCACTCGGGGAGCATGTGGATCCTATCACATTCACTCTGTATTCCATTCCATTTTAAATTCACAACATACTGCATATCTTGGTTGCACATTGTTCTTGTTTACTTATGCCCACATGATACTTTGATTACTATGTTAGCTAGATACTTTGTATGTCATTATCTTTATCATATACACATGTGCATTCACTTGCCTTCTAATTTTTACCACATACTTTACATAGATCATTACACACATCATGGATGCTTGGCAATATACCTCTTACCAGTCCCACAGCAGGCTCATGGCGGCATCCACTTTCGTATACATCATAGGTGTTATTGTTTCGATTTATACTCCTTCTTATGCATATTAGCACACTACATCATATCGAATCATACACATTTTTACATACTTTTAATCTTTCTAACATTATAACAGGTGCTTCATGTGCAACATTTTTCTTGCACGGACTCTTTGCAACCATGGTTTTCTGATATCTTGCTTTTACTATTTGTCATTGTTTGCTATTACTTTCCATTATTTGCAGGCTATGCTCTTTATCTTGTATGCACACTGTATGATTCTAGCCGCTTCAGCCTTGATTGTCTTGTGACATTATTAGTAATGTCCTATGTTTGCAACCCACTTTTTGTGGTCTACATTGTCTTCTTGCTTGCTAGCTTGCAAATTGTCTTCTATATGCATATTTGTCTTGTTTTTACTAACACATATTTTCATAGCCACTTTGTTTATGTGTGCCTTGGTTTTTACCAAGCACACTCCCTCCCCCCTACAAGGCTTCAATTTCAGTGCAGTGTCATGTCCTCCTTTAGGTTACATCCTCCTTGTAATGTCGCATGCACCCAAAATGAGGGGGCATCATTGTGTGTATCAGTCACCCCATACAATGGTTCATAGTCACAGTACAACACAGTTTAATACCAGTATAGCATAGTCTTCAATCTCAACAACAACCTAGAATCTAACTTGGTCTTCAGTACAGCACAAACACCAGCGCCTAGACACAGACAATAGTGCATGGTTGCCCCTGACCCTTCTTGGGTGCCTATGACCAAGGGACAGTTGCACAATTTGGCACAGTTCACAACAATTTACACAACAGATTTTACAATACAGGCATAGTCCTTTAGCACTCGACATGCATGCATTACACCTTCTTTTCTTTTTTCGTATTGGATTGAACTGGATCGAAATGTATCAAATTTACACACACCTTCTGCAGTGGTGTTTACACTTTGGTAAGTATTCAAAGGTTGGAGAATAACACTAGACCTTTCTCCCTACACTTCTTCCGCACTTGGCGTGAGATCGCCTAAAAAACTCGTACTTGGCGTAACTTGCATGAGATCGCTCGAAAAACTCGGTCTTGGGGTGAGATTGCCCAAAAAAATCCTTCTTCTTTAGTAATTTTAGGATCCTCTCTACGCTTTTCACTCATCATGGATTGGGTGCACATGTTCCTTTTTGCATTTTTACACATTTTTTACTCGTTTGGATCAAAAATTTCATATACACATATTTAACTACTTGTTTGCTCTTCTCTTTTGTAGGTATGTCCTTATGGGAAGCACCAGTCACATCATCCAGCATCAAGTGATGTCAACAACAGGTACAACGTGACATTTACACATATGCTTTCACCCCTAGGGTCATCATTTTTCACTTCCTCTTCTCTAGCTTCCACACTTCACTTTTTGTCACTCCACGCTTTTTCTTGTCTCATCGGCACGCTTTTTGCCATTGATCTACATGGTTATCAAGTACACACCTCTAATCTACTTTATGTTATCGAGCATTCACTCAACAACATAAAGTGGCGGCAAATCTAGACACTAAATCACGCACTTTGGGTATATTTCTAGTCCCGATCACATACCACTATTCATATGATTCCTAAGCGAGAGAAGTACTAATTGACCACTATCTTTGGTCTCTTTGGTTTCTTTCTATTTTCCGTTTTGGTCTCACACACCTTCTTTCCCAGTCTAAATTTTGACACTTCAATTTTTCTGGGTCTGAGTGCGACAGTCCACTTTCATGTTCCAACATTTTTCCATCTCAACATAGTTGGGTTGGTGAAAAAGTGACTAAGTAACAGAGGTGCATGTGATAGTAGCACAAGAGAAGGGGGCATGTGATTAGGCATGATAGGTTGGCAAAATTGTGCCCTGAAGTCTCGTGCCTGAGCACTCAGGACTTAGCCATTTTTGCATGGCACGGGCTAAAAATAGGAAAAGCAATTGGAGTGCAGTACAAGCAAAGATAAAAGCATCAAGACTTTGTGGCCAATGAAGAGCTATTTTGGGAGCAAGTGGAAGACCAAGAGACATGCATAGTTTGTGTTAATAATAGGATTAAGATAGAGTATAATTATAGATTAATATATTATTAGCCTTCTTGTAAAAACATGTAGTTGTCACGTGGCTATTTTGAGCATGCAACCTATTTTGAGATGCATGGGCAGTGAAGGGAAAGTCCCCACCCATATAAGTATGTGATGTATTACATTGTTTAGAGGAAAATGCGTTATTATGAGTTGTATTGGAGTTATGATGTTGGTATGAACTTGTGTGCATGACTTTATGAAAGTATTGTGATGTATTTAGCTTTTTTTTTTTTATGAGCTAATATAATGGATCGTTATAGATGGATATGTTAGCATAATTTAGCATAGGCATATTTATTGCATTTTATTGCATTGTCTTTTATTTAATAATGTGCAACATGTGCACTCTAGTCTAGTGACTTGCATTCAATATTGTTATGTTGGATAACATTCAATATTGGTATTAGTAGTAATTACATGTGCATGTGAGATGGATCTTATCATCTTGTAGTTGGTGTCTGCTAGGGTGTCATGTCTATCCATATGAGGCTGTCTAATATCTATAAATATTACAGCTCTTGCATTGTAATGTAATCTGATTTCATGATCAATAATATTTGTGAGGCTTCCGTCCCTCTTTGGTCATTGCAATCTTATTCTATTCTATCATTTGGTATCTAAGCTATACCATTATTATCATTTGGTATCAGAGCAGGTTCTATCCAAGCAAGGTTGAAGAGGAGCACTATTGGAGATGATCCATTGGAGAAGAAGATCTGCATCAAGAGGAGAGCCATTGAAGCATCCCGCAGCCTCCATTCCTCCCAAGCATCCATCAACTAAAATTTGACCTATCCACTTATTTGGAAGGTAATTTTTTTTTTATTAGTCATTGGCATAGCCAATTGATCTAACATATTGGCGGAATATTTCAGATTTGGAGATCTTTAAAAAAATGGAGAAAGATCTTGGAAAAATTGCAGATCTAAGAAAAAAAAAAAAAAGGATTTGTGAAAAAAAAAAAAGATCAGATCTAAAAAAAAATCAGATCTGAAAGTGAAGGTGTAAAGAATTCGGGAGCAAAGGTTGAAGCAGTCCCGTCAACAAAATTCCAGTAGATATCTCTTAGAAAAAAGGACGTAAATTTTTCATAAAATGTCAGATTGATGTGTCATTTTTTTTCTAAAAAGATAAGAAGGAGACTCACAACTTTACAGTTTACATCATCTTCAGATTCGGCCTTTACATGTGATGAAAAGTCTGTACAAGTCGGATCATTTTTTTTCTGAAAAAAATCAGATCTAGCTGGTAAATTGGTAAGATCTCAAAAACTAAGATTCCAATTCTTCTAAAATTTTGTGGGTTTCAAGATAAATATTTTATGATACTGCTGTAAAAATTTTAGAAAAACCCAGATCACGGTTTGTGAGAAAAGCTGAAAAACAATATTCAGATTGTTTGTTTGGATCTTGGGAACAAACAGGTCAGCGGTTCGATTCCCACTCTCTCCATATTTTTTATTAAATTATTTTTTTTGGAAAATTTGGGAGATTTCTAAATTTAGAAGCTCACCAAACACATTTAGAGCCACCGCTAAATTTAGCGGAAAAACACCTATTGGGGGGTAAAAAAATATTTTTGGCCTAAATTGTGTATTTTGTGATTCTAGACCCTTTTTTCTAAAGAGGGGGGACACAAAAAACTTCATTTTCATGTACTTTTGGAGAATGTTGTAGTAATCTTGGTGCATAAAGTGAAAAAAAAAAAAAGTGCAAATTTTTCATTTTATGTTTGGTTCTATCACACGAGATCTTTGATCTCATAGCAGCGTTCGGTATATACGGTGCCTCTGGGAAGCGCTTATGGGTGATGCCGTCGCGACTACTACTGCACTTAACGCCTAACACAGCTTCCTAAACGTCATCTGGGCATCGACCCTATAAAATCGACGGGGAGTAATAAGGACACAATGCACACACATTTGAGCCCTCCCATCTGTTTTTGCTTGCACAAACCCCTCTCCATGATTGTCTAAGTACCACGTACTAACTGCATTTCACGTGCGTTACCACCTCTTTACAAACGTACCTAACGTAGGTACATTGTCTAGGGTAATTTCTTCGTTGCTAGTTTATTTATGTGTTTATTGGAAGGGAGCGGTATCATATTAAGGTTTGGTATTTTTTTTTGATTATTCATTTTTAGTCTTCTTCCTTTTATCTTTTTTGATCAGATTTTTACCCTTTGTCAGAAATTCACAACGTTTTTTAATTTCTTATTACAGAAATGGGTGCTTACAAACATCACTTTATGTTTATTCTTGGGCCAGATTCACAACTGCTTAGAGGATCACCAATCTATTCAAAACATGCAAACCGATTTATGATCAATGACTATTTATTTGAGTTTCATATACCTATGGATATTTGTAGATGTTGTAAAAATAACAATATCATTTGATGATGGAAGACAACTAGTTCTAGTTGACAGGGCCTAACTACAAAAGTGCCAGATTTGATCATCTTGTTTAGCGTACACAAATGATGTGCGCACGCACACATTTCAGATGTCACATCGGCTCTAGGTTGCATTGTTTTTTTTGAGCACAATCTATTAGGCAAAGAACAAGGGAATGCTATCCTCAACCTACTATCACAAGCTATGCATACTCTCTAAGTTCAAGGACCATAAGCAGGTTGAAGTTTCTATTGAGACGAGTTCCTACCTTGAGGTTGCATCTAAATTGGCATTGGGACAAGAGCATTCAAGCATCCATGTAGACATCGTACACAATTGTGTTGCAAGGGACTACATTCTTCCTGCATACATCTTCATAGTGAGGGGAAGTATCATTTTTTCAGTGCAGACACACAGTCTATATTTTCTACATCTGGTCTATCTGCTTCAGCTATCAAGTGTGCACTCAACAACAAGAGCCACTTATGGAATGATTCGAGCATGCACACATCATGCACAATCATACAAGGAAAGTCTGAAAATGTCAGTGCAATCACCAGGATCGTAAGTTCACTCAGTCATATGACCACCGAGGTCAATTTGACAACCCCATTTGCATCTTTTTTATTTTTAGGATTTGATTTGTTTTGGGGTTTTATAGGTGACTTCAAAGATTCTTATTACAAGATTCCTAGGTGAATAACAGTGAAGTGCAACGACATACAAGTGACTGAAAGCAACATCCACCGAACATCTCGCGTACCCTGCAATAATTGATTTAAAGGGAAGCTTCTAAGCAATTACAGGCACCTCTAAGTGCCCCTAATCCTACATAAGAGCCCTAGTCTTGGCATTTCTGGCACTCCAACATTTTTAAGAGTTCATTTGCAATGCTCTAAGTCCCATGTTCCAACAAGTCTTCCAGCTTCGCACGAGCTTCGAGATCACTGTGAATCAACTAAGTCTTTTTGTCTCTTCATTTGCAACTAGGGTTTCAAATTTGAATTATTTATTTGCTTGGGTCAAATATGTACTTAATTTTTTATATCATTGCGCTAGTACATATTTTAGATTTAGCATTTATTTATTTAAATATTTGCATAATCATTTGGTGAACCTGACTCATTAGAACACTCTTGGATCCTCTTTCATCACTTCTTGCATTTTTCTTAGGCTCCTCTCATCATGGATATTTCTATTCATGATTTCTTGTTATCCAATCCTAAGTTTCACGCTAAAATCATTACTCTTTTGGCTACTACTCGTATTCCTTCCACTACTCATCTAAACGTTGTTTATAGGACATTCGTAGATGCATTTTTATCAATAGATTACTTTTCCATCTGCTATAGATGATAATATTTCTATGTACGACAATAATAATCTTCTATATATACGAGTCTACATTAATAACTTGGGAGTCAAGCGTGCTTTAGTCGATACTGGATCTGATCTCAATCTTTGTCCTTTATTATTCATTCAAGTTATATGCCTTCTCGTCTCTATTCGTAACCTACATTTATCTTTGTTTGAGCATATGATTCCACTATGCGTCCATGCATAGGCATTGTCACCTTTTCACTCACAGTTTGGCCAAAGACTATTCCAGTTTTATTTTTTTATTGATATCCCAATTTCATATAATTTACTTACTTGGAAAGCCATGGCTTCATCAAAATGCAAATAGTGTCTTCTACAGTTCACCGATGTGTTAAATTATTAAATGTAAAGGCTTTGAATATGATGTTCCCATTGATAGTGCACCATTCCAAAATTGCAACCTAGATCCCAACCATTTTATTACATATTCCAATTTCTGCTACTATACATCTTGTTGCTGATCCGCGACCCATGCACTATTCGGAAAACTTAGGCCTCCACTCGAAGGGAACCATTTGTACACGAGACATTGTTCCATCCACTTCAGAAACCCCCCTTCTACTACCTGACTATGGTACTTTATTGGGGGTCTATCCATACATCAAATGTCATACCACCTTTTGTGTCTTCTCCTGAACAATCTACATCTACACTTCTCCCTTCACATGTACTCTTTTCATGAATAATGCTTTTTGGCCACACATTATATTCAATCCCACTTTCTCTAACAACATTTGCACACATGATGGCTTAACTCAACTTGGTTTCACACTCGATGATATCTTACCTACACTCCATTCACCACATCTATATCATGAACTATGTTTGCATTACTACTACTTATGGCCTCTGAGTATTTCATTTATCAGTCTTTGTTGCGCGAAATCCGCATATTTCGCCACTTAGGACGATCTTAGCTCAATTACATTGGTGGTACATTAGATCCTAATCATATCAACATATTCATTCCCGATGCCCTTTGGGCGCGTTTCATTTACAATGACTCATTTCTCGGCTATTCACAAAACCTTACTCGTTGGTATGCACATGGATTTCCATTACCACCTTTCACTTATGAGGAATATGCAATGGGCATGTATAATCTACGCCAAAACAAATCTCTATGGGATCAACCACATACTATCACCTACCAAGTCTTGGATGCATCATCATTTGGTTTTGACCATGACAATGATGACCTCTTAGACAATGTTACTTGATCATTTTCCTTTGCTTATGCTTAATGGCATAATACTCATTTCCCCCCCTCTAGCATTGTTAGGTGTCTCGCACTGCTACTATTTCACTTCTTACTTCGCATCAAGTCTTTCATGCACATCTTGATACATTGGTATCATCATCACCCCGATGAGGCTCTCTTGTGCTACGGTTCACACTTGGTTGTTGAGGGCTCACTACATTCATGAACCTCACATCATTACATTACACACTACACACTCGGTGCATTCACGACACATCTTTCTCGTGTACATTCAACACGACTCACTACCTTATGACACACTCTAGTTCTATGGTTCATACTCACCTGCTAAGGGTCTTAATTAGAAATGAACCTCATCACACTCACTCACTCACTACGCTCTATGCTTTATTGATCATATCTTTCTAGTGCACACATTTCAAACCATTTTCCGATGATGCACTCGTGTTCTATGGTTCATTCTCGACTACTGAGGGGTATTTTTATATATGATCCTCATCTCATGCATACTCATTCAAATCCACTCGGGGAGCATGTGGATCCTATCACATTCACTCTGTATTCCATTCCATTTTAAATTCACAACATACTGCATATCTTGGTTGCACATTGTTCTTGTTTACTTATGCCCACATGATACTTTGATTACTATGTTAGCTAGATACTTTGTATGTCATTATCTTTATCATATACACATGTGCATTCACTTGCCTTCTAATTTTTACCACATACTTTACATAGATCATTACACACATCATGGATGCTTGGCAATATACCTCTTACCAGTCCCACAGCAGGCTCATGGCGGCATCCACTTTCGTATACATCATAGGTGTTATTGTTTCGATTTATACTCCTTCTTATGCATATTAGCACACTACATCATATCGAATCATACACATTTTTACATACTTTTAATCTTTCTAACATTATAACAGGTGCTTCATGTGCAACATTTTTCTTGCACGGACTCTTTGCAACCATGGTTTTCTGATATCTTGCTTTTACTATTTGTCATTGTTTGCTATTACTTTCCATTATTTGCAGGCTATGCTCTTTATCTTGTATGCACACTGTATGATTCTAGCCGCTTCAGCCTTGATTGTCTTGTGACATTATTAGTAATGTCCTATGTTTGCAACCCACTTTTTGTGGTCTACATTGTCTTCTTGCTTGCTAGCTTGCAAATTGTCTTCTATATGCATATTTGTCTTGTTTTTACTAACACATATTTTCATAGCCACTTTGTTTATGTGTGCCTTGGTTTTTACCAAGCACACTCCCTCCCCCCTACAAGGCTTCAATTTCAGTGCAGTGTCATGTCCTCCTTTAGGTTACATCCTCCTTGTAATGTCGCATGCACCCAAAATGAGGGGGCATCATTGTGTGTATCAGTCACCCCATACAATGGTTCATAGTCACAGTACAACACAGTTTAATACCAGTATAGCATAGTCTTCAATCTCAACAACAACCTAGAATCTAACTTGGTCTTCAGTACAGCACAAACACCAGCGCCTAGACACAGACAATAGTGCATGGTTGCCCCTAACCCTTCTTGGGTGCCTATGACCAAGGGACAGTTACACAATTTGGCACAGTTCACAACAATTTACACAACAGATTTTACAATACAGGCATAGTCCTTTAGCACTCGACATGCATGCATTACACCTTCTTTTCTTTTTTCGTATTGGATTGAACTGGATCGAAATGTATCAAATTTACACACACCTTCTGCAGTGGTGTTTACACTTTGGTAAGTATTCAAAGGTTGGAGAATAACACTAGACCTTTTTCCCTACACTTCTTCCGCACTTGGTGTGAGATCGCCTAAAAAACTCGTACTTGGCGTAACTTGCATGAGATCGCTCGAAAAAACTCGGTCTTGGGGTGAGATTGCCCAAAAAATCCTTCTTCTTTAGTAATTTTAGGATCCTCTCTACGCTTTTCACTCATCATGGATTGGGTGCACATGTTCCTTTTTGCATTTTTACACATTTTTTACTCGTTTGGATCAAAAATTTCATATACACATATTTAACTACTTGTTTGCTCTTCTCTTTTGTAGGTATGTCCTTATGGGAAGCACCAGTCACATCATCCAGCATCAAGTGATGTCAACAACAGGTACAACGTGACATTTACACATATGCTTTCACCCCTAGGGTCATCATTTTTCACTTCCTCTTCTCTAGCTTCCACACTTCACTTTTTGTCACTCCACGCTTTTTCTTGTCTCATCGGCACGCTTTTTGCCATTGATCTACATGGTTATCAAGTACACACCTCTAATCTACTTTATGTTATCGAGCATTCACTCAACAACATAAAGTGGCGGCAAATCTAGACACTAAATCACGCACTTTGGGTATATTTCTAGTCCCGATCACATACCACTATTCATATGATTCCTAAGCGAGAGAAGTACTAATTGACCACTATCTTTGGTCTCTTTGGTTTCTTTCTATTTTCCGTTTTGGTCTCACACACCTTCTTTCCCAGTCTAAATTTTGACACTTCAATTTTTCTGGGTCTGAGTGCGACAGTCCACTTTCATGTTCCAACATTTTTCCATCTCAACATAGTTGGGTTGGTGAAAAAGTGACTAAGTAACAGAGGTGCATGTGATAGTAGCACAAGAGAAGGGGGCATGTGATTAGGCATGATAGGTTGGCAAAATTGTGCCCTGAAGTCTCGTGCCTGAGCACTCAGGACTTAGCCATTTTTGCATGGCACGGGCTAAAAATAGGAAAAGCAATTGGAGTGCAGTACAAGCAAAGATAAAAGCATCAAGACTTTGTGGCCAATGAAGAGCTATTTTGGGAGCAAGTGGAAGACCAAGAGACATGCATAGTTTGTGTTAATAATAGGATTAAGATAGAGTATAATTATAGATTAATATATTATTAGCCTTCTTGTAAAAACATGTAGTTGTCACGTGGCTATTTTGAGCATGCAACCTATTTTGAGATGCATGGGCAGTGAAGGGAAAGTCCCCACCCATATAAGTATGTGATGTATTACATTGTTTAGAGGAAAATGCGTTATTATGAGTTGTATTGGAGTTATGATGTTGGTATGAACTTGTGTGCATGACTTTATGAAAGTATTGTGATGTATTTAGCTTTTTTTTTTTTATGAGCTAATATAATGGATCGTTATAGATGGATATGTTAGCATAATTTAGCATAGGCATATTTATTGCATTTTATTGCATTGTCTTTTATTTAATAATGTACAACATGTGCACTCTAGTCTAGTGACTTGCATTCAATATTGTTATGTTGGATAACATTCAATATTGGTATTAGTAGTAATTACATGTGCATGTGAGATGGATCTTATCATCTTGTAGTTGGTGTCTGATAGGGTGTCATGTCTATCCATATGAGGCTGTCTAATATCTATAAATATTACAGCTCTTGCATTGTAATGTAATCTGATTTCATGATCAATAATATTTGTGAGGCTTCCGTCCCTCTTTGGTCATTGCAATCTTATTCTATTCTATCATTTGGTATCTAAGCTATACCATTATTATCATTTGGTATCAGAGCAGGTTCTATCCAAGCAAGGTTGAAGAGGAGCACTATTGGAGATGATCCATTGGAGAAGAAGATCTGCATCAAAGGAGAGCCATTGAAGCATCCCGCAGCCTCCATTCCTCCCAAGCATCCATCAACTAAAATTTGACCTATCCACTTATTTGGAAGGTAATTTTTTTTTTATTAGTCATTGGCATAGCCAATTGATCTAACATATTGGCGGAATATTTCAGATTTGGAGATCTTTAAAAAAAAGGAGAAAGATCTTGGAAAAATTGCAGATCTAAGAAAAAAAAAAAAAAGGATTTGTGAAAAAAAAAAAGATCAGATCTAAAAAAAAATCAGATCTGAAAGTGAAGGTGTAAAGAATTCGGGAGCAAAGGTTGAAGCAGTCCCGTCAACAAAATTCCAGCAGATATCTCTTAGAAAAAAGGACGTAAATTTTTCATAAAATGTCGGATTTATGTGTCATTTTTTTTCCGGAAAGATAAGAAGGAGACTCACAACTTTACAGTTTACATCATCTTCAGATTTGGCCTTTACATGTGATGAAAAGTCTGTACAAGTCGGATCATTTTTTTTCTGAAAAAAATCAGATCTAGCTGGTAAATTGGTAAGATCTCAAAAACTAAGATTCCAATTCTTCTAAAATTTTGTGGGTTTCAAGATAAATATTTTATGATACTGCTGTAAAAATTTTAGAAAAACCCAGATCACGGTTTGTGAGAAAAGCTGAAAACAATATTCAGATTGTTTGTTTGGATCTTGGGAACAAACAGGTCAGCGGTTCGATTCCCACTCTCTCCATATTTTTTATTAAATTATTTTTTTTGGAAAATTTGGGAGATTTCTAAATTTAGAAGCTCACCAAACACATTTAGAGCCACCGCTAAATTTAGCGGAAAAACACCTATTGGGGGGTAAAAAAATATTTTTGGCCTAAATTGTGTATTTTGTGATTCTAGACCCTTTTTTCTAAAGAGGGGGGACACAAAAACTTCATTTTGATGTACTTTTGGAGCATGTTGTAGTAATCTTGGTGCATAAAGTGAAAAAAAAAAGTGCAAATTTTTCATTTTATGTTTGGTTCTATCACACGAGATCTTTGATCTCATAGCAGCGTTCGGTATATACGGTGCCTCTGGGAAGCGCTTATGGGTGATGCCGTCGCGACTACTACTGCACTTAACGCCTAACACAGCTTCCTAAACGTCATCTGGGCATCGACCCTATAAAATCGACGGGGAGTAATAAGGGCACAATACACACACATTTGAGCCCTCCCATCCGTTTGTGCTTGCACAAACCCCTCTCCATATTGTCTAAGTACCACGTACTAAATTCTTTCACGTGCGTTAACACCTCTTTCCGTACTGACGGGTATATTGAAAGGGTGATCTTCTTCCACATACCGACGGGTATATCGGAAGGGAGCGTATATAGAAAGGTTTGGTATATCGGCCTGATGGTATATTGAGAGGGAGACCATAAACCTGGAGTGATAAGAGCCTTACCCTTTGTCAGAAATTCAGAGTTTCAAAAATTCAGATTACAGAAATGGGTGCACAAACACCAAAGTTCTTCTTGCCAGATTCACAACTGCTTAGAGGAGACAACTATGCTGCATGGAAACCGAAGATCAAGATATTACTTGAGTTTGAAGACCTATGGATAGTTGTAGATGGAAAAATAACAATATCACTTGATGATGGAAGACAACAAGTTCAATTTGACAGGGCCAATCAAAAGGCCAAGTTGATCATCTTGTTTAGCGTAACAAACGATGTGCAACCCCACATTAGAGATGCCACATCGGCCAAGGATGCATGGGATAAGTTGAGCACAATCTATGAGGCAAAGAACAAGAATGCCATCCTCAACCTACTATCACAACTGCATACTCTCAAGTTCAAGCACAATAAGAAGGTTGAAGTTTTTTTGAGACGAGTTGCTACTTTGAGGGCATCTCTATTGGCATTGGGAAAAGAGATAAGTGATGAAGACCTCGTACCAATTGTGTTGCGAGCACTTCCTCCTTCCTACAGAATCTTTGTGACAACTATCAATATGAGTGAACACATAGTCACCTTTGAGAATTTGGTCAATCTACTTCAGCAAGAAGAGGCAATGAACAACAAAGATCATGAAGATGAGCAAGCACTATCTTCCAATCATAAAGGAAAGGGAAAATTTCAGTCCAATCACAAGAATTCCCAACAAAATCAAAGTCAACGAGACAACACCAAGAAGTGTCCCATTTGCAATAGAGGGGGACATGACATCAAAGATTGTTGGTACAATTCCTATAAAAAGGGTTCATCAAGCAATTCAAAACCCAATAACCAACAAGGTAACAATAATTCAAATAAAGGGAAGTCCAACAACAACAACAATCAAGGGCAGAAAAATGGTAATTGGCAAAGAAAACCCAAACAACAAGGGTACATCGCCGAACATGAGGATGATTCAGATGAAGGACACCACATGTATTCTGCTCAATTTGATGAAGAAACCAAGTCCACGCAAGATATCTGGTATGTTGACTCGGGTGCAACTCGACACATGACTGGACGCAAGGATTGGTTCTACACACTGCGTGACTCACCTAACAAGAACCATGTGTCATTAGGTGATGACTCATCATACAGTGTCAAGGGGATTGGAAACATTTCACTACCTCTTGGAAAGCATGACTGCAAAATCACAAATGTATTGTATGTACCTGGGTTGACCAAGAATTTGCTATCAGTTAGTCAACTCCTTGATCACAACTTGAAGTTAGATTTTGACAGTAATAATGGAAAAAAAGTGTGCTTAATAAGAGATAAGTCAAGAGGTTCCAAGATTGTAGCAAGAGCCTCCAATGTGGGATGCATGTTCCAACTTGATTTTGTCCATAAGGATGACCAAGCTTTAGTGGCCAAAGACACACAATCTGCAGAACTATGGCATCGCAGATATGGTCACATCAGTTTTGGCTATCTCCAAACACTTCAAAAGGGCAACATGGTGAAAGGATTTCCTACACTCAAGCACAACACTGACAAGTGTCACAATTGCCTAGCTGGAAAGCAACACAGAGTACCCTTCCAGAAGAACACATATAGAGCTAAGGGAAAGCTTGATTTGGTGCACACCGATCTTTGCGGGCCCATGCAACCAAGTCATTCTGGATGTCAATACTTCATGCTTTGTGTTGATGACTACTCAAGAAAGATATGGATATATTTTCTAAGAAACAAGAGTCAAGCCTTTGCGACATTTCAGAAGTTCAAAGCACTTGTTGAGAATGAAGTTGGTCGCAAGATCAAAACTCTCCGCTCAGATCGAGGGGGGGAATTCACAAGCAATGAGTTCAAGACTTAACTGGAAGCTCATGGGATTCATCGACAAATGCCTCCTACTTGCACACCACAGCAGAATGGTATAGTTGAGAGAAGGAATCGTACTATCATGGAAATGGTGCGATGTATGATTGACGACTCATGTTTAACAAAGACATTTTGGGCAGAAGCTGCAAGAACTGCAATCTATTTGTTGAACAGAGTGCCAACAATAGCTCTTGAAGGAGTGACACCTCAAGAAGCATGGTCAAATCGAAAACCATCAATTGCACACCTAAGAGTATTTGGGTGTAAAGCTAGCATGCACATACCCAAGAAGAACAGGAACAAGTTGGATATGAAAGCTGAGAAATTGATATTCATTGGATACAGTGAAGAAGCACTTGGGTATAGATTATGGGATCCGAAAGCAAAGAAAGTATACACAAGTAGGTATGTTGAGTTCTTTGAGAAGAAAAAAGCAGATGCTCCACTCAACGACTCAACAAACATGCAGAATACACCTCTTGTGAAGACAGAATTTGATGTTCCCACTGAAGATGACAATGATGAATTAGATGATGGTGAAAAATTGGATCCACCACAAGCCAATGGAACAGCTAAGAAGTTACCTAAATGGTATACTCAATTAATAAGAGATGTAAATTTGGATGAAGCACCTAGCACATCATCCAATCCTAGACCTAGAACTCGTAGTCAAGCTCGTGAAGAGGTCAATTATGCCCTAATGAGAAGAGTTGTTGAAACAGTTGAGCCATCTACAGTTTAGGAAGCCCTACAATCAAAATCTTGGAAAGATGCCATGGATTCAAAGTATCAGTCAGTGATGAAGAACAACACATGACAACTTGTTAACCTTCCACCAGGGAAGAAACCCATTGGATGCAGATGGATATTCAAGACTAAGTACAAATCAGATGGAACTATTGAAAAGTATAAAGCAAGGCTTGTAGCACAGGGCTATGCACAACAAGAAGGCATTGATTATGAGGAGACATTTGCTCCCACAGCCAAGATCAAGACAATCAGGATGATCTTTTCTCTAGCTACACAATTTGGTTGGAAAGTCCACCAAATGGATGTGAAAAGTGCCTTTCTTAATGGAGATTTGCAAGAATAAGTCTATATGACTCAGCCAGAGGGTTATGTAATACCAGGAAAAGAGATGATGGTATGCAGACTCATAAAATCTCTATATGGCCTAAAACAGGCACCCCGAGCATGGTACATCAAAATCGATGAGCATCTCATAAGTCATGGATTTGAAAGGAATCCTTATGACCCCAATCTTTACCTCAAAAAGCAAGGGGGGGAGATTGTCATTGTGGTTGTTTATGTCGATGATCTAGTCATTACAGGCAGTTCTGTGAAGATGATCGATGCAACAAAGAAGGATTTTAATCGATCGTTCGACATGACAGATCTCGGGCTCATGCACTATTGTCTTGGATTGGAAGTATGGAAAAAAGAGAATCATATCTTTGTGTCGCAGTTGAAATACACCAAGACAACGCTCGAGAAATTCAGGATGATGGACTGCACTCCTATTGCTACACCTATGGAAGTGAGACTTCAGTTATCTCGTTCCGATCCATCACCACCGGTGAATGCAACTCTCTATCGGCAGTTGATCGGGAGTCTCATTTACCTGACATATACTAGACCAGATATCAGCTTTGCAATCAGCTATTTATCACGCTTCATGCAAGAACCAAAAATATGTCATTGGAAAGCAACAAAGAGAATACTAAGATATCTAAAGGGTACAGTTGACCTTGGTCTAGAGTACAAGAAGAACAAAAATTTCTTCTTGATAGGATATTCAGATTCAGATCATGTAGGAAACATGGATGATAGGAAGTCAACATCATGCTTCGTCTTCTTTATGGGATCTGGACCGATATCATGGGGAAGTAAGAAACAGAACTTTGTTTCTCGCTCTTCTATAGAAGCAGAGTATCGAACTGTAGGTGAAGCTGTTTGTGAAGCAATATGGCTACGCCGAATACTGGAAGGAATTGGTCTACCACAACAGAAATCTACTCCAGTATATGTTGATAATGAAGGAGTTCTAAAGCTTGTTCACAATCCAGTATTTCATGAGAGAACCAAGCATATTGAAGTACAGGTTCATTTCATACGTGAGCATGTCTTGAAGCACAACATACAGCTCCATTTCTGTCCTACAGCTGAACAAAAGGCAGATGTTTTCACTAAGTCACTTGCACGTGACAAATTCACACTGTTCAGAGAGTTCCTCTCCACTTCATTGGAAACTATGCAAAATTAAGGGGGGGAATGTTAGCATAATTTAGCATAGGCATATTTATTGCATTTTATTGCATTGTCTTTTATTTAACAATGTGCAACATGTACACTCTAGTCTAGTGACTTGCATTCAATATTGTTATGTTGGATAACATTCAATATTGGTATTAGTAGTAATTACATGTGCATGTGAGATGGGTCTTATCATCTCGTATTTGGTGTCTGCTAGGGTGTCATGTCTATCCATATGAGGCTGTCTAATATCTATAAATATTACAGCTCTTGCATTGTAATGTAATCTGATTTCATGATCAATAATATTTGTGAGGCTTCCGTCCCTCTTTGGTCATTGCAATCTTATTATATTCTATCATTTGGTATCTAAGCTATACCATTATTATCAGGATATTGGTTGTTGATGTTTTTTATCATGGTACTTGTGTGGTGAATTTGATATTAATTATTATGTGATTTGTATGTTTCATTATTACATGAGTTTCCAATTTGAGCTCATAGATATGATCTTCATGATGGAATGTATGTTTTGGTAATGGGTAGTATGAACTTGCATGCTAACATCTTATCAAAGCTCATATAAAAGAGGGACCTGGTAGCTTTGTGCACTTCGGGTGAGCATCCAGATCCATCTAGATGAAATTCCAATGCGCCTAAGCAATTGAGTGTGAAAAGAAGACTACAACACATCTTCGGGATAATTGTGAATCAACTAAGTACTTTATCCCCTCTCTTGTAACTAGGGTTTCACATTTTTCTAGCTTACTTGTTTGTGTCAAATATGTACTTTAATCATTTATATTTGCGATGTTACTGTTAGAGTAGGTATTTACCTTAGCTCATGTTCACCTAGGTACTTTATTTACCTTTATTGTATTTATCCTCACCCACATATGTGTGTGGATATTTCTTTTATCTTATTTATATATTAGGAGATATTATCTAGTTGTTAGGTATAGTTCTTTCCTTGATCTATGGTATTGACTAGTTCTTTCCTTGATCTATGGTATTGACTAATTCTTTCCTTGATCTATGGTATTGACTAAATCCTTGATGTCTAATTCTCTCCTAAATCTATGGTCTTGACTAGTTCTTTGATGACTAGTTATTTCCTTGATTTATGGCTTGATCTACGACCTTGACTGGTTCTTAGATTGTTATTCCTTACCTATTTAAGCAAGGCCTATTCTCAATGTATTGCATTGAGTTACATAATAATATATGATATTGCTGCTCATTTGTTTGCAAAGGTTTTATGTAAAGCTATTTTGGTGAATTACTTTCATCTTATTGATCGTGGTGTTTGATTTGCATCTATGTTCTTGGCCTGGTACGAACTGGTTATTGTTCCTTTCATGGTATCAGAGCTGGAGATTGTTGTTGACACCCGTCTGTAAGTTTTATTTTGCAAATAAAATCTTTGTATATTCATATATTTGGGATTTTTAACCCATTAAAATCCTTAGCCCTTGGTCATATGGTATGGTCATATGAGGGCTTAAAGATTGTGATTTCTACTAGTATGTGCTTAACTTCAGCCCCCTTTAATATTGTACACTGTACAATGATGGCATGCCTTTGATTTAGTGGCAACTAAAATCAGTAACAAGGCAGAATGTTTCAAAGCTTGCCTACCATTCTGAGTATCGACCAAGCTCAAGAAGTATTGAGTACCGTTTTTTGCAAAAACTGGACATATGCTATTTTTTCGTGATCTCTATCCAAGTTGGAGTTACTTGGGTTGAGACTTACACTATAGTTATAAAGTGATAAAAAATGGAGGAGTGTTGTAATCAATTGTGGCCATGCATATTGCAAATAAAAACATAATATCCTAACTTGTAGGGATTATGTAGTTTATACATATCACTCAAAATCTGAGAATGATATACTTATATCTAAGGTATGTGAACTTCAAGTAGCATATTATAAATCTTGTTTCTAAGACTACTAGATTTTTTAAAAAATGAACAAGTTCTAGCTATATTACAATCACTCAAAATTCAATGACTTGGGTTTTATTTTAAAACACTCCCTATAAGACAAACTTGCTAGTCTACAGCATGCACCATCATATTATGGATGACCAAAAATTGATATATAATATTTTTCCTTTGGTGAGAAGTTATATGCTCTTGTTATCTATCTTCGGATATATTTTATTTTATATATTTTTTAGCCTAATATTTACTTTTAATGATTTTAAACCTGTGAAAGCTGGTTACTGAAAACATAATGAAAATAGAGTCACTTTTATAGTTTCCCCCCATGTTGTGTCATCAAAAAAATATCTGAAATCAAATGCAATGGCTTTTTGAACATGTATATAATTTCACCACGGTTGGGATGGTATAAGTTTTCGCATGCACCGTTCTAATAAGTGAAACAAAATTTATAGTCATTAAACGTAGACAAACATTCGTGGGAAAAAGTGTCCTCTAAAGACCTACATATTAAGTAAAAAAATCGTAAAATGATATTGGTATCTTCGATTCAGATACTTCACTTTAAAATCACATATTTATACAAAGCTAACAGTCTCCCCTACGCGATGGTACTCATTTCTGAAGGTCATGGGCAACATATTTTGAATTTTGTGGCGTGGTTGAAGTTTGTAGAAGACCTAAAATTTGATGTTCAGTTATTTTTGCCATGATCAACCTAATTCACATATATGATGTCTACTTAATTGCATCCACCCAACTGTGCTACACTTACCCTACCAGATCATATGAAAAAACCCCATTCAAACATCAGTGTTGATTCTAGGGAGGATACCTGATCACTCTTGGTGGCATACTTAGGCACTCCTCAGTTGAGATGACTCCTTACAGGCGTAGCATAGCTCCACAAAGTTAGGCAACATCTTGCATCTACTTTACAATACTTTATAAGAATCTATTATGCGTTTTGAATCACAGCACCCCCTGAATGTCTGCAACTAGCATGGTGTTGAGTATCTCTCTAGTGTGATTGCAAAACATGGAGAATCTATCAAATTGTGGGACACTTGTGGCATGTTGAGAGAGCTCTCCGGATTAAGGCTGGTTCCTATTCCTCTGTCAGGTGGACAAAAATAAATCACAAAGTGATAGTACTCTAAACCTATTGAGTAGTTGTTATGACAACTCAGACAGGTTTGTAGAAGATCACAAAACCCATAAACCTAAGCTAATGGGAGGGTGTGGTATTGATCCTACTTCAAAGGAATGTTAGACACTCATTTTGCAATGTTACCTATAGCTTTCCATAGAAATGCATTACAAACACTGCAATATATAGTCCTAACCAAACTGCAATGAGTTATTATTCTTGAATCCTAGCACAACAATTTGAAGCAGTTAATGAGATTATGGTTGGTGAATCATTTGCACTTTCGACATATACTCTATTGCTCAGGAGTCTTTGATATAGTAGCTATTACAGTGGTTAAGAGGCAAAAAACAGTTATATTACAACTTTGTGATCGAGCAGTGGATGTTCGACCATCAATGCACACCAAATTCTCTTGTAGACAAGGGAATAAAGAAGGGTGTAAAACACGAGCTTCTTGGGATGCCTTGGAGCAATGAACCCAACTCTCTTTACTTTGTATAGATGCTGGTGAAGAGAGGAGGAAAGAAGTGGTAACTTGATTTGAAGCTCAGCTACCGACTATCAATGCCCCTATAAATCTATCCATCAATCTGACGAGTCCACCACTCCATGTCTACTCGGACATGTCAAAGAAGGAAGAATGGCAGATCAAATTCAAATCTGATCTGGGGTGTTAGAGAAATCAGGTATTTACATTAGCTAATGTTTACATGAAGATAATTTCCCATTTTTCCCCACCTTTATTGTCATCAAAATTAAAGTTCCAGATCTCCACTGTATGTAGACAAGGTTGAGATCTCTCCAATGGTGCCAAATTATGTTAAATTTTAGGTACTAGGTCAAAAGATTAGGTCCAATTGTTATGTTTGAGTTCGGATCCGTGATCAAAAAATGGCGATTGACTAGTTAGCAGAATTTGATCCACAGGCCTTGACTAATTCACTTGATGCACTAGTTCTCTGGCACAAAAATCCATGGTCTTGAAAAAAACTTCTTTGATGCCCACTGGTCCATATTTTCCTTGATTTATGGCAAGAAATACGAGCTTGACTGGTTCTTAGATTGTCCATTCCATCCCACATATAATTTAGGCCTATTCACAATGGGTACTTGGGCATCGCGGAGGTGAATAATAATTTTTGATACTTTATGTCTCATTGGAAACAAGCCAAAAAGTTTTATGTAAAGCTACTTCGGCAACCCGCCTCCCCATCTTTGACTTAGAACATGGCCATGTTTGAGGGTTGGCATCTGTGTTCTTGGCTTGGTACGATCTGGTTATCGTTCCTTTCAATTACTTAATTAGAATTTAACATTTATATTTCAATATTTGTTAAATTAGTATATTCATTTATGTTTTTTGCCTTGTCCATGTGGATCCGCGATAATTTCAAAAAAAATGGGCTTCCAACACTCAAAGAAAGAAAAACACAATGTTGTGTACTAAAACACAACTTATATTTATGTGCTTAATCACTATTATTTTTATCATATGATTTTGGGTGTCTAGAGTTAGTGAATGGTTAAGCCCATGGGGGAACCTTAAGAAAATATTGTATTATTTAACTCCTAGTATGCCCCTTGAGGCATTCACTCGTGGTGCCCCTTAAGGAACACACTCAAGGAGATTAATTTGCAAACAAGCTACAAAGAAATGATTAGTTAGAGTGAAAAATAAAGTGTATACAAGATGCAACATTTGGATGCAAGGTTTGATGGATAATAATTATGAATGTGGTGAAAAATCCAACATTAAACAAGAAAATGAACAATAAATATCACCAAAAAATATTTCTCATGTATAACCCCATCAAATTGCAAAATCATGAAGCCCATCTCAATGAACTACAGATTCAAATTTGGTGGAAGATTTTAGATGAACATAATCATATAAAATCACCACCTAATTTAAACCTAATCCATTCCCAAATGTAACTTCTTTGATAAATAACGCACCCTCTCTGAATGAGAATAATTTGTGAAACATAAAAGCTTCAAGGACATTATAAGGGAGAAAAAATACAAAGTACTCAAGTTTATCTTTGCATGAGGTTAGAAATGGCGCAATACCATGTCTTCCATGACAACATTAGAGATTTAAACTGCATCAGGCCTTACTAACAATCAATGATTTAATAATTGAAGGATCAAACTTTAGTGGAATAGTTTATTGAAAAACTTGCAATTAGGACTCCCAATTTGTTGCTTACAATAGAGGGAGGATTTTACAAACCATCTGGTATGTTGTTTTAAAGCTCAAGTTTACTTATTTTGCTTTGTGCGTACTTTATAAATGATTACCCTTAGAGTTTCGACTTGTGCATTAGGCATTCCACATCATCGGTGTCCTTTCTCCACTCGAACCGAGTATTTTAAGCAATTTTTGGTTCTACACCAAAACCTAACAATCATGGACATGGATTCATATTTTTTTCGAACACTTTTGTTCCGAATCTTTTACATGGTAGAATATTCCCCTGAGGGATTGGTCGTTACTTTGTGCAATATTCACACATTTGACATATTTTTCGAGTGGAAGTTCTCTTTTTATACGGAAGGAAAGAAAGATTGCTATTTTTATTAACTCCATAGTGGACACTCAATTTTCTAGTTATAACAAAACTATGATGATTTCAAATATGTTTATGTAGATACACATGTAAGGCAATAAAGTGGAGTTAAAGGTGACCTACCTCCAAAAACTTATTAAACCATTTGAGGTGATACTCCTTGCACATATGCTTGTGTGTCTCATTCTTCGCCCTATAAAAGATAGAAAAAGTTCTCACCACCACTCATAGTGGCACAAACCAGCCTCCACTTAGAAGGCATTTTCCATCTCTAATGCAACATTGTTGTTGGATTCCTCCCCAACATGAAAATTTCCTACGATTGAACCTCACATGACATCTCCAAATGGCACACAAACATAACCCAAGATTAACCAAGGAAAAAATACAAACACCGGATAAAAACATATACCTAAAGGTAATGACGTGGCAAATGGTAGGTGATTGGGATCCACCCGAGACCTCGTTGCTTAATTCCTTCTTTCATTTTATAATGTTTAATTGATTTTGTCGATGTAAGACATCTGATTATTTTAATTTTTCCTTTTTGATAAATTAATATAGCTCGATTTCTTGTAAAAAATTGCAATTAAGTCACCTAAAAATAAATGACACTCAAACAATAATTAATTTTTCCATATTTATTTACTATTGAAGTTTTTCGAAGGACACCTCTGAATTATTCCAACTGCAATGTAAAAGGAGAAAAAAGATTTCATTAAAGTCGGCTGACGGTCAAATCAATCCTACGCCAGGCAGTTAAATTCAACATTCATTTAAGCCGGAATTCCTCAATATATCAATTAAAGAAATCCTCCATCTCTTCAATCAAGTCTTTGCATATTATCAAATTTTAGCTCTCAGAGGTAACCATGCTTTACTCTGCATATTTTGTTTTATGCTTCAACCTCTGATTCCACAGGTGTTAAGCTGGTAGCGTGGTAAAAACTAGTCATCCTCTAAAGGCACAAGTTCTATTCTGTAATTATTGTTCAATAATACCTGAAAATAGAGATATTTTTATGTGGTAAATTCTAATTAAAATCAGAAGGGTTATATTTAGGAGGGTATGTGAAGTGTTCTGAATATGTTTTTATTAAGATCAATTTGGCGGAATGGGTGGCTCTCAATTCTGGGTATAAGTGGAAGAAGTTGATTATTCGTGCACTAGATATCAATGACTACTAGAAGGCTCAAAATCTGTAATTACCTATAATACATGTCAGCATCTTGTTTCCTGCTCCAATATTCATAACTTTCACTCTTTCTGTGAATACCCTTTAATCGTGCAGGGCAGGGATTAGTAAGAGAGAGTCTGCAACTAGAGGTTCTGGGTCAGAAGAACGTCTGGATCGTAAACAGAGACCTAAAATGAATACATTTTTTCTTTCCCATGGCTCTCCAATGCTGGCTTTGGAAGATATTCCTGCAGGAGCCTTCCTCAGGGGGTGGTCAAAGATAATGCCAGATAAGCCCAAGGCAATTCTGGTAATTTCAGCGCACTGGGACACATCTGAACCTATTGTCAGTGTTGTTAAGAACAACTCTACCATCTATGACTTTTATGGCTTCCCTTCTCAGCTCTATCAGGTAAGGTGATTTCATGTGCAGGCAACTCTCTTCGGAGAAACTTTTTTGATGGTGATTTAATGTTTGTTTTTTCTTTTATTTTCTCCTACGATGATTGTCAAGAATCAAGATCATGCTTAATTCAATGGTCATTGATAGTGCATCATGATCAGAATTGATGGTGCCCTATTGTCCAAAACGTGTCTAAGCTTTGAACTCTTATATATGTTTAAATACAGGGTTTTCAGACTACATAAAATTAAGAAACAAGCTTTCAGAAAAAAACTATATAAAAGATTTTTTATCAATGTTTGGGATCACACTCTTGTATATGTTTTCTTCAAAGACAACAGGTTTTCACAGTCTATGAAATTATGAAACAAAGCTTATACAAAACCTCTGTAGAAGATTTTTAATCAAGGTTTCCGATCACACTCTTGTATACGTTTTCTTCACTACATGGGATGAGTTTTGGGGACCTTGTTTGGATTGGTGAGCAATGAATCATTAGCTTATCAATCTTAATTCCTCAGTCTGTCTCACATTTAAGATCTGAAGATTTTCCCTTCTTCCTCAAACCCAAACTACCCTCTAGCACTTGAGCCATTTTCCTGTTCCTTTTTTGAATTGCAACCTCCAACACTAATCCTAAAAGCATACTCCATTTCAGACACCCCAGCTAACTCCTAGCCAAAACTGATTCTAAGATCATGCTCGAAAATTTGGAAAGGCTAGGAGTTGAACTCAAGGCCACCTCCATTGAGTGGGCTTCTATAGCACATAGTGACTTACCTTCTAAAGATTTTTTATTCCAAAGTATAAATTTTAATATCTGCAACGCTCCCCACAAGCCCAACCCTATCTGTGGTCTTCCAATTGTCTGCTAGACTCCCAACCAAAACAGGTTTTGATACCCTGATATAAAGTTTTATTGAACCCATAACGACCCATAATAGAAAATTGGGTTGAACCTTGGACCGACCTCCTCTGAACAGTAGCTACTCTACTCCTAAGCTACTTTCCTCTTTGAATATCAAGTGTCAGGTGATGCGTGTAAACAAGCAAAATGTAAAAGATCTTGTTTCTTGGAGTCATTGATACAAATCATTTTGACTTTCTTTCTATACACTTGAACACCCTTTGCCTGCTTCCTACTACTTTGGTCATGGGTTTCATGCTTGACGATGTTGCTGGAAATAATTCCTGGAACCTGTATCACACATAAAAATTGGATCTCAGATAATGAATGACATTTGTAAGTATCACAGCTTCATGACACCAAATATCATAGAATCCGCATAGCAATGGCATAAGGCTTAAAACATATGTGGCAGAAAAGTTTGGAAACTGGGATTCTCACTTTTGAAAGCTACACACACACAGAGAAATTTGACCTCTAAAATCCTGGGAAGCTCGACCCTAGTTTCTTTTATATCTAAGGAAATGCATTTTTTAAGTTTTGAAGTTTTTTTGGTTTCAGATGCAATACAATGCACCTGGATCCCCAGATCTAGCCAGAAGGGTGAAGGAACTTTTGTTGGGTTCGGGAATTCAGACAGTAAAGGAGAGCCCAAGAAGAGGATTAGATCATGGTGCTTGGATACCTCTGTCTATGATGTACCCAAATGCAGATATACCAGTTTGTCAGTTGTCTATACAGTCAAGGAAAGGTGCAGATCATCACTATAAATTGGGTCTGGCATTGTCACAATTGAAATCTGAAGGAGTTCTTATAATTGGTTCAGGACAGGCTACACATGGTCTCAGCGAAGATTTTGACATGAAAAGTAATAATGTCGTCCCATGGGCATTTACATTCGACAAATGGTTGAACGACAGCTTAGTTGATGGAAAATATAGTGAAGTCATCAATTTTGAAGAGAAAGCTCCATATGGAACAAGGGCCCATCCTTATCCTGACCACTTCTAACCCATTACTTGTTGCTCTTGGAGCAGCTGGTGAAGGAGCCAAAGCAGAAAGAATCCATACTAGCTGGACCCATGGCACATTTTCTTACTCTTCATTTGTTTTTCAGCCTACAGAATAGTTTATTGCAAAATTTACTGTCGAATGACTATTTCTTAAAAACACCAAGTTCCAAAATGGCCTGTTGCAAGGTTCTACAAGCATATTGTTCCCATTGTTATATGATTGGTGTCCATGTAAAAACATTATTCTTTTTGCAAAGTCCTCAAACTTCTGAAAGTGTGCTGTGGATCACCAATATCACACATCCCTTGAACAGATAAGTGATCTCACACTCATTATTTACTTCTATATATCCCATTCATTAGAGTGAATTTGATAAAAAGCAATGCAAATGACAGTTAACTTCAAATAATATTTTCAGTCAAGTAGAAAATAGCAGACAAAGCAGAACAGACTGCAACTACCAGTAGCAATCTACCAACATGAATGCTAAACCATATGGCAACATAGTTATAATATTATAGTCCAACAGACAAATATGTTGTGAAGTTTTGTTGCTTTTTTAAATTTAAATTCATGCATGGATACAGAACTTAAACTCTAGTACATGTTCCCTGAAATTTTAATGGAAGGAATGAAAAAAATTGAAACACAGTATTGTAGATGATGCTCCTTGAAACAGTTTCATGAAATAGATTACCTTGAGCGTGGCAACTTTAAGCCAAGTGGGTGCTTGAATGTCAAAGAAACAAGGCTCTTTGTTGGTGATTTAAAGAAGAACAAGAATTTTCATTTGCTTAACAAAGGGTTTGTATAATTTTCCCTGAAGGCAGTTTTTTCATGGAATCCTTTTAGTTGAATGGTTAAAACAATTCTGGTCCTTCCGTAAAGTTTCATATATAAAATTCACACTTCAAAACATGAAAAGATAAAATCAATATTTTCCTTGTCATGCCTAGAGACTGAATGGTCATTGCCCTTGTCATATCTGAATGTTTTTAACTTATCATTTGTTGACAACAAAAAGAATAGTGGTTTTCTGATTTAGAGAAATTGCAGAGCAAGGAAGGAATTGTTTGTGATAATGTAAACCACAAGAAGTCAATTCTTTTGAAAATTTGTTTAGGATTACATTCTTTGACATGGCATATATGTTTCCTCACATTACTCTTAATATTTACTGCAACTTATTATGATACCACTTACAATGCCTCTTACATGTAAAGACCTTGTATCTTAGAATTTATAAAAGAGTTATTTTATAGATGGGAGGCTTTAAGAGGATAGCTTGGAGACCAAATTCTCACCTTATCGCAATGAATTCTACCAACACATTATAAGCCAATTACCAAAGTAGAGCGAATATTGCCTGGGGACATATGAGATCCATATATTCTTGCAAGACCCACCTTACCAGTCTCATCAGCTCTGCCACTGGCTCGACAACTCTGGGTGTTAGAATTACAAATAAGAGAGCACATAGTAATTTCTGACCTCCATGGATAACACCCCTTCTCCACTCAGCCCAAACCATTCTGCAAATGAAATTCTTAGTCTTTGTTTCAAAGACGCCTTCTAAGTGACAGCCCATTAAATACTTCTGATGTGAGTTCAAAATGATCGAAGATGGATTGCTTTTGACACTTCTAACAGAAATTTAAAGAAAGTAATGGTAAAAATATAATCTACCAGTTGTGTATTTTATTTTAATGGCAATTTTCATTGGGTTTTCAAGCTATATTTGGCCATGTCCAGCCATATTTAGATATGCAAAAATATTATTCCAGGTAGTCTCTGAAAAATTCAGCTAGGCTGACAACATTACCATGGTCCAAGAAGTTATTCACTTTGCAAAGAGAAACAATTTAAGATGTTTGTTTATCAAATTTGATCTACCAAATACCTATGAAAAAATGGATTTGGAATTCCTAGTTGGAGCCTTCCACAAATTTGGATTCTCGAACCCTCAGATTTAATAGATGAATGTTTACCTTAAAACTCTTTGGCTGGTCCCTATAATCAATAGGAAGTATTTTAACGTCTAACACGGTTACAAAGGCCTCGGAAAAATGAAATCCTTAGTAGAAATGATAGGAAACAATTATAGGTCAAAATAGAAGTTAGTGTGGGATTGAATTTAAGGAGTTTGGATGAGCCTATTTCTTACCTTTGAATCCGTCTTTCTTGCAGAAAGCTCTCTAGTTCAATCCTTAACTCAATCGAGCTAGTAGAATCACCCTTTTGAAAGCAGATTTGAGTTATATCCTTATTTGCTTTTACTCAAACCCAGAGCTCTGAAAACTGTCCTAATGGAATGCGAGAATATGTTTAAACTTTTTTGTTTTGGATAAATGCATCTTATGTAATTTCATGGAGCAAATAAAATTTCATTGACATTATAAGCAACGTTTTGAAGCATGGGCCAAAAGGCACAAAATATGTGTGAAAATAGTTGAATTCAAAGTTAATGAGAAAAAAGATGAAAGATAAATCACTTGGAGACATGACAATGAACAAAATCATCTTTGGT
Source organism: Taxus chinensis (assembly GCA_019776745.2). Taxonomy (NCBI): domain Eukaryota; kingdom Viridiplantae; phylum Streptophyta; class Pinopsida; order Cupressales; family Taxaceae; genus Taxus; species Taxus chinensis. The sequence goes on along the minus strand of CM034156.1, from coordinate 473,455,647 downwards.
TGAAAATCGTGCAAAAATATTAATGGATGGATAACCTAAGAGTATCTCTGATAGGTTATGAGTACTACACGCTCCCACGTGGACCCTAGACCTTTTTGGCTAACAAATCTTCTATGCGACTCCCAGAATTCAGAGAACTCACTGAATGGTTCACAAATGGAATACTCTACCACCCTTGGTCAAGCCTTCAAAGACCCATGACTTCATAGTGGCTACAACATTCCAAATATCTAGTTTCGGTAATCATAATTGGATCAACAGACTCAAGGATTTTACATTGGACGCTTTTGGTGAGACCCTGAGGAAGACGGAGAATGTCAAGGAGACAAATTAGTGCATCCAATGATAAATTAGTCTAAAATATGGATCAGAACTGAACTGATATTTTTGGCTGCTCTACGCCTTCCCTCGACTCCTCCACAAGAGTGTCTGGCAGGAGAAAATATGGGAAAGAGGGGAAAATATGGAAAATATGGTGAAAATATTGGATCAAAGATATTCCAATTGCTTGCAATGAACTAAGACTGCCAATCATTTGTTCATTTCTTGCCCCAAAGTTAATAATGTGGGGCATTGTACCTTCAGTTCTTTGGAATCAGAAAGAGAATCTCTCTCTTTATTTACTAGGGCAGCAATCCAAATCGTTATCTAGCTAAATTATTCCTCATGAAGATTATTTGGAGGATAATTCCCCGAGATAAATCTTTTTGAGAATCTGGATCTAGAGGAATAAAGCATTATCTCAAGCTAGAATGTTCAATCCAATTTAGATCTTGGGAGCTGACAGTCTAGAACTTGGTTGTAGAACGGGTAAACATCTTTATGGATGGAGATAGTAGTGACTTTCCCAAGGAAGTTAGGAGATTGGACAGTAGAAAAGAATGATTAAGTTAGGAGTTTTTTCATTAGAAAAGTATCTTTCTTAACAACATTGCTGAACTGGGTACTCTGTAGTTTGATGGGGTTTCTAAGGAAATGTTTGCAAAGCTCAGAGATAGTAATCATGCCGGAGGTGACTTACTGTGGGGAAACCCTGCCAGAAAATATCAAGGCTTTTCAGTAGAGGCTTTCCTAGCTAAAAAATAAGGTAATAAGAAATAGTAAGGTGTGAGTATGGGAAAGGTCAATTTATAGCTCATCTGTTGTTGTTCTATTCATTAACGATCATTTATATGGACATCAGTGCAAATAGGGGTAAGTGCAGTGGGCTCGTTTCAGTTTTGTACATTGTTTTGTTGGTCACAAGGTATCCTTCCCTTGATGCTTCTTCAAGTGGCATTTGTCAATTTTCATCATTTTTCTGTCTGTCACAGTTTTCGTGTGTATTGGTTTTTGTACGCCAACTGTTTATTGCCTTTATTTCAGAATAAATGCAGTGGCCACCCCTAATAGGTAGATGAACTACCTCCTTTTGTAGGCTTGGCCAATTTATTTTTTGTAGTTGTTTGGCTCTTGCATGTCGATCTTTGATCTCACTACAAATTCCCATGAGCTCTACAGCTTGCCTTGGCCTCTGAAGTATTAGCTCAATTTTACTTTTAAAGCTCCCTTGACCAGAGTTGGTGTACCATAAGATTCTATATCATTTTTCACTCTCCATTTCTATCACTTATAGAGGCGTTCAAGACTTGGCATGCAATCTGGTGGTTGATTTTGCTATGATTTGACTCTGTATCAAGCTCTGATCAATGTTATCAAACAATCAATACAGGTTTGTTGTTTCTGGGTCATTCTCGTAGTATTTCTCAAGTTCCTCGTAGTCACATTTGAGCCTCTTCATTCATGGGTCAGTCTTCACCACATAGAACTTGGGTTCGCCACGCTGATACTTCTTATTCACTTCCAGCTCCCAAACATAGGCAATTTGTAGTTTTGAGTTCTATGTGACTATGGCATGTCACATCTTATGAGGGGATGATAGTGTACTTTGTTGTGTCATACACTATTTACTTTTGAGCTTATCTTTCCAATACATCCTTGTGTAACTCAAATGCGTTGGTCTTGGAAGCTCAACTTCAGTCACTTCTGTTGCATTCTTCAAGCTCTAGTTTGTCTAATAGATAAAGACTCTTCAACTTTGGAATTATTCACAAAATCACAAATTAATCGTTGTTGTTTACTTTCTATTAGAAAATAAATAGAGATAGCTAGTGAATGAATTACTATTGTGCTTAGAATCAACAATTGTAGTAAAGGAAAGAATATAAGCTCATAACACCAACAATTTTATCCTGGAAAACCTCCAATGGAGGAAAAACCAGTCGGGAAGGGCAATTGCTCTTTCTTCCCACTTCTATTGGCCAATTTAAATCAACAGGTACAAAATTTACAATAAGTAAGAAAGAGAAGTAGATAATATCTCAACACTTCCTTTCAATTACTTGTTTGCTTTGTCCAACACTTTTTTCTTCTACAAAAATACAATTTCTAGCACCAAGACTTCTTGCTCACTTGCTTCCATGCTTCGATGATCTTCTACACTTCTACAATCATGTATTTATAGCCTTTCTCATGTCCTCCCATGCACTGGAGAATGGGAAAGGTCATGAAGGAGAAGAGAAACGAACATCCTTTCAAATTCAGAGGTTGTTCATTTCGATTTTAGTTTTCTATCCGTAATGGCCAGGACTGCCCCTGTACAGACTATGGTAGTCCTGGGACCGCCGCCCTGGCTAGGCGGTGGTTTTGTAACTGCCGCCCTACGCAGGGCGGCGGTCCTGTTACTTAAAAGACAGAACCTCCATTTCATTGTTTTCCTTCTTTGTGCTGACTATTTCTGATGAAGTAGAGTTATTTTGGATCCCTATGGATCACACCTCCCCTTCTTAGGAGGATTTTGGTCCCACAAAAGCTTAGTGGGGGAGTAGATGAGGAAATAATTCCCTCACTTGCTCCTTTGAGTACCACCGGGCCTGCCTTGGTGTCTTTCCTTTCAGTCCAACCTGCCAAGACTCCTGCAGACCTCTTCTAGTCTCTCTGACCTTTTGCTGTAGCACTACATCCTCCTCCAATTCACCTCGTGAGTCCAAGACACAATCCTCAATGGAAGGTAGCAACTGTAGTTCTTCATCTTCATTCAACATGGATGGCTCATATAGGTGCAAGTTCTCGCAGTTTACTACAGAGTACATCCTCATGAATGATGGCAAATCAAGTCGAAAAGCATTTTCCCCAACCTGCTCCAATATGGTGAAGGGTCCATATCGTAGTGGCTTGAGCTTCCTTGCTTGACCTTGTAGTCTCTCCTTGCTCAAGTAAAGCCAAACTTTGTCTCCAACATGAAGCTTGTGTTCCCTCCTATGCTGATCATGCCTAGCTTTGTACTTTGCTTGAGATTTTTCTAGTTGTTCTTTGACCTTGAGATGGATTTGTCGGATCCTCTCAATGAACTTGTTGGCTCTAGTCACCTCTGTGTCTCGTGTATCCTCCTCATCTTGTTGTCCAACTGCTATGTCCAACAGATTCGTAGGTAGATATCCCAAGCATGCTTCAAATGGTGACTTCATGGTGGATGTGTGTACTGCCCGATTATAGGAATGTTGAATGTAGGCTAAGGACTCGTCCCAAGTCCTTGGGTACTTACTGTTATACCCTTTGATCAACTGTACCAAAGTCCTGTTTACCACCTCTGTTTGTCCATCTGTCTGTGGATGGAAATTTGTGCTCCTCTATAACTTGGTATCCATCTTGTCCCACAAAGTAATCCAAAACTTCCCCAAGAACCTGGAATCCCTGTCAGAGACAATAGACTTTGGCAAACCAAAATGCACCCATACATTAGCAAAGAAAAGATCTGCTACCTCATGTGCTTTTACTGTCTTTTTACATGCCATAAGAATACACATTTTACTGAATCTATCCACAACAACATAGAGATAGTCATGGCCATGTTTAGACATAGGTAATCCTCCTACAAAATCCATAGAAATGTCCTCCCACGGATGAGTAGGTACTAGTAAAGGCATATACAAACCTTCCTTCCTAGTTTTAGGCTTGCTTGTACAACAAAGTTTACATCCACGAATAAATTTTGATACTTCTTCTTGCATGTTGGGCCAATATACATACCTTTGCAAGTGGGCTAGGGTCTTACCAACACCGAAATGTCCCGCTACTTTCAAGGTATGTGCTTCCCTCATCAATAGAAGTCTTTCTTCTTTAGGCACACAAAGTTTCCCCATTCGGTAGAGCAGCCCATCCTTGAGATAACAGTCTTCAATCCCCGTCTTTTCAGCCCCTTGGGACTGCAACTTCTGAAATGTTACCCCAAAGTCTTTGTCTTGGGCATATGCTTCTCCGTAAGCTTCCTTCGTGAAGGGCTCAATCTGAGAGATAGTGGCCAAATAGGAGAAATTTTCCTGTGTGGGTGGCCTAGACAACATGTCTGCCACCAAATTTGTACTACCTTTCTTGTATTTGATCACTAGATGGAACTGCTGAAGAAACCCCATCCATTTGTAGTGCCTTGCCTGCTGCAATTTAGACTGTGCTTGCAAATACTGGAGAGGTTTGTGGTCAATGTGCACAATAGTTTCTTTACCCAACAAATAATGTTTCCATTTTTTAATTGCTTGAACTAGTGCATACATTTCTTTATCATATATTGAATATCCTTTAACTGCTGAAGTGAAGGTTTCAGAATGATAACATACAGGTTTACCTCCTTGAAGCAACACTGTGCCCATAGCATAATCACTGGCATCTGTCTCTACTTCAAAAGGCTGCTGCAAACTAGGAAGAGCAAGTACTGGAGCATGACTAATCTTGTATTTCAATAACTCAAAGGATTTGTCTTGTTCCTTACCCAGTCAAAACCCTTACTCTTTGCGGCCACTGTGTGTAGAGGTGTTGCAATTGCCAAGAAACCTGGAATGAACTTCCGCATGTACTGTACTACTCCCACAAAACTTCTAGTCTCTGTGGCTCCTGTTGGTGTTGGCCAATTTGTGATGGCTTCCACCTTCTTTGGATCCACTCGTAGCTCTCCTCCTCCAACCACGTGCCCAAGATAGACAAGTGACTGTTTGGAAAATTCACATTTCTTCATATTACAAAGTAGTTGTTTCTCCCTGAGAACTTGCAAGACTTGCTGCAAATGCGTTAGATGTTCTTCCCATGTGGCACTAAAAATCAAGATATCATCTAGATATACAATGACACATGAATCTATGAAATCCCGTAATACATCATTCATCAATCTCATAAATGTAGTGGGTGCATTGCATAATCCAAAAGGAAGTACTAACCATTCATACAAACCCTATTTTGTTTTGAAGGCAGTCTTCCATATATCCTCCTCCTTCATCCTGACTTGGTGATAACCTGACTTGAGATCCAACTTCGTGAAAAATTTGGCATGCTGAAGCTGGTCCAAGAGATCATCTATACGGGGAAGTGGATATCGGTTCTTTATGGTGATCTTGTTCAAAGCACGGTAGTCGATGCACATTCTCCAAGAACCATCCTTCTTTGGCACCATCACAATAGGTGAACCACATGGTGAGGTGCTCGGACGTATCACCCCTTGGTCCATTAGTTCTTGGAGTTGTTTCTTTACCTCAGTACTCTCCAGCAAGGATTGCCTATACAACCTGATGTTCAGTAGAGGTGACTCTGGCAATAGCTGAATCTCATGCTCTACTTCATGTTTTGGTGGTAATCCACTAGGAGCCTAAAATACTTCCTGAAAAGACTAAATAATACTATCCAAATCTTGTTTTCCTTGGTTAGAAATCTCTGAAACTTCTACCCTATCTTGTTTATCCTTTAACAAAAGTAAACAAAACTGATTATGATTTGACTGAATAAGTCGTTTTGCTTGGTTAGCACTTACCATAGTAACCCGTGTCTTACGCTGGTGTGCCCGGATGTTGTAGTTGATCCCATCCTTGACCCATCTATACCGGTTTTCCCTTCTCATAAAGATAGAATCCCTAACATACAAGTAAGGACTCCCGAATACCACATCAAAAGCATCAAGTGGAATAACGTCAGCTTCAAAAACATCTATATATTGGGAATTTATCCCAAACTTGACCTTACATCTTCTTGTTACCTGAATTTCAACACCCTTCTTCACCCAACCCAAAGGATATGGGTGTGGATGCTCGTAAGTCTCAAGACCAAGCTTCTTTACAACTGCCTCAGAAATCAAGTTAGATTGAGAACTGGTATCAACCAAAGCATTTACCTTAGTCCTCTTGATCTGGATTTTGATCTGGAATAGTCTACTCATCTCCTCTTCACTGTCCATGTTGGTGGCCGTGCATCCAAGCCTTTCATCTACATCAGAGTCATCTTCGATTTCCACCTCCCCTTCTGTCTTTACAGCTGTCATGGACTTCTTGGAGTCCTTGGTTCAGTTCTTCGGATGTAACTCCGGATGCAACTTCCAACATGTAGCGTCAGTATGACCATTGATATCACAATTCTTGCAAAAATTCTTGGGATCTTTACAAGTATTTAAAGTAGTGGCAGCTTGTTTACCTTTCCCTTTCCACTTACTCTTGTTACTTGTTTTCCCATAATCCTTTTTCTGCTGATTTGTTGACTGCTTTACCCTCGGCTCTACTTCTCCTTGTTTTTTTTTCATCATCTATGTAGTATGCCTATACACATGCTTCATTGAGATCCTTGGGCTTTGTGGAGATGACTTTTCTTCGAAGGTGAGTGTGAATTCCTCCAAGTATTTGGTCAGAATATCCTCATCCTCCAAATCCATGTTCAGCAACATGGCTTGCCTCCGAAACTCCGTAGTATAGTCCTGCACACTTTGACCACTGCCTTGTCTAAAATACTGCCATTTAATCATTTGGTCAGTTTTATGGCCAATAGGATAGAAGTTAGCTCTAAGTAATTCCTTAAATTCTTGCCAAGATTTCACAATAGGACATTTCTTCTTTTCACAAGTAGTTAGATGAGTTTCCCACCAAACTAGAGCATGTCCCTCCATTTTGAGATGTGCAAAGGTGATCCTTTGTGCCTCAGTGACATTATGGACGCTAAAATAGACTTCTAACTATTTCAACCATTTATCCAGTAATTCTGCATCTACTTGTCCTTCAAAGCTTTTGATTTCAACTTTAGTCTCAACTTTAAAAGGAGTATGTTCAGATTTTACCTTTTCTCTTGTGTTAGAAGTCTCTTCTTCATGTTCTTCCCCATAATCTTCCTCATGGTGACTCTTGCCTATACCAAAATTTTTGGCTAAGCCTCGAACCACCGAGTCCATGGAGTCTTGCTTGACGGAAGCTGTCTTCTGCAAATCTGCAAGTTCCTCTTGCCTTCTAAACATCCTATCCATCATGGTCTCCAGCATCTTGATTCTACGGACCAAGTTCTCTTCCTCCATTTCTCCCTGAATTCTCTGTTTCCACTTCTTTGTAGAAATCTCCGGATCGCAAGGTAAAGTTTCTTCACCTTTAGATCTTGTCACTATCATACAAATTCAAGAATGAAATACCACAGTCCTGGATACTTGTTAGCTCTGATACCTAAATGATTTGTAAACTCTTCAACTTTGGAATTATTCACAAAATCACAAATTAATCGTTGTTGTTTACTTTCTATTAGAAAATAATAGAGATAGCTAGTGAATGAATTACTATTGTGCTTAGAATCAACAATTGTAGTAAAGGAAAGAATATAAGCTCATAACACCAACAATTTTATCCTGGAAAACCTCCAATGGAGGAAAAACCAGTCGGGAAGGGCAATTGCTCTTTCTTCCCACTTCTATTGGCCAATTCAAATCAACAGGTACAGAATTTACAATAAGTAAGAAAGAGAAGTAGATAATATCTCAACACTTCCTTTCAATTACTTGCTTGCTCTGTCCAACACTCCTTTCTTCTACAAAAATACAATTTCCAGCACCAAGACTTCTTGCTCACTTGCTCCCATGCTTCGATGATCTTCTACACTTCTACAATCATGTATTTATAGCCTTTCTCATGTCCTCCCATGCACTGGAGAATGGGAAAGGTCATGAAGGAGAAGAGAAATGAACATCCTTTCAAATTCAGAGGTTGTTCGTTTTGATTTTAGTTTTCTGTCCATAATGGCCAGGTAATAGGACCGCCACCCTGGCTGGGCGGCGGTTCTGTAACCGCCGCCCAGTGCAGACCGGCGGTCCTGGGACCATCGCCCTGGCTGGGTGGTGATTCTGTAACCGCCGCCCTGCGTAGGGCAGCGGTCTTGTTACTTAAAAGATAGAACCTTCATTTCATTGTTTTCCTTCTTTGTGCTACTTCTATTTATTCTTCAAGCTCTAGTTTGTCCTTTCTGTTATAAGCTTCAAGCAGTAGCACTTCCATTTAGGCTTTGTGTTTCATTACTACGAATTTCAAGCACTTTAGCATTTAGCTTCAAATACCTCAATAAATGTTCTTAATGAATTTGAATCCCCTTTTTGGGGGTCATACAGTAAGTGCATGATGAGAGAGTGGGTGATTGATAGACTGGATGCTTTCCACTCTTCGCTTGATGCCAATTTGCATGGAAATCTCAACTTCTTACTTATTTGTTATATTTCAGGAAAAGAAGAAAAAGGACTTCACTTCTATCCATTTAAAATTCACTCGCATATCAAAAATAGCTCTCCTTACATATGGCACTTCCAAGTGCAAGGTAAAGCTTAGCTAATATTAACTCAACAATATTCTGATGTATCTCACACCACCATTCAGACTGCCATTAGCATGTCCAACTACCATAACAAAGTATATGTAATATGTTTTGCATTCAATATTTTATCAACATCAACAACAACCACATGTCTGGGATGAAGTACTTAGCCTTTGCGGCAACCACCCTATGTCAAATTCCCCACAGTTGGTTATTCTTTTTTTGTACATTTGCTAAGCCTATGCTCAGTCTTCATTACAATAACAATCTGATTCCATTTTAAGTTAGTAGGAAACAACCTGAAGGTATGCTAAAGGGATAAGTAACAAAGAACAATCTCCTGATAAAATATGGAGTGAAGGCGGGGTCATTATAGAGTAGGTGAACTAGGTGTGGTATATCTCATCACAAATATCTTTATTAATTTTCCACTTGGTTATATTATGATAGTGATTCCTTGTCTTCTTACCAATAACATCCAAAGAGTTGTTGTCTAGGAAAACCAGGGATTCAGTCATAGTAAATGTTTTTCTATTTTGCAAGAGTTATTACAAGACATAAATTGGAGTTAATCTACCATGAAAGATCTAATAACCACCTTGAAGGGAAAAGTAAATGAAACAAAATTGATTTAAGATACCTAGTGAACAACATTAATAGCAATAACGCTGGATTTCTTGCATTGCTTCATAACAGTTACAATATTACAATACTTTCCTCGTGACAAAAAACCCATCTATGCAAACCTATCGCAGCAGACTCCATTTATCAACTATATGACTACATCAACCAAATTGAATAAGTGGCAGCATGGAGTCTTCTATTGTTGAGTTTGCCACTTCCTGCAGGATGTTTGATTTTGATGTACTCAGTTACACAAGCCACTGCTCAGTCCCACATGGTTTATCTAAGTTTCCAATATACAAGTTGAAAGAGACTAAGTTAATATATACATGGATCCATATACCTCAACAACAAAACAATGGCTAAGTAGTTATTGATTAGTGTTCGATTCTTGTTATTGAATGTTCTTTTTGTTGTTTTACTTTCATCCCATTCCATTTATTTTTTATATGACTCCCAACACTTTCTTGTTTGTATTGTTCCTTCTGAAATTGTTTTCCTTTTTTTTCTTCAATTGATCTTATTGCACCCTTATCACATGTGTAATGAGATGAAATGTATAAATCCGGAAAATATGTGTATTGACCCAAACTTACGATTTTTCTTAGATATTGTTCCAACTCCTTTATAGGCATGTATGCAAAATGTGGAACTCATGCATGAGGGATGCTAAAAATGTAAATGTAAGATAAGGAGGCCCAACTTGGCTCCAAACTTCCTCTACATTTATAATACATGACATTTAAACATATATTCAATCTACATTTTTTGTAACCATTCTTGTCTCCTACATTTTTATTCAATGTAGTGATCTTCAACTATCCCCATTGCAACATACAAAATGAAAAAACATTAACAAATACATTACACACTAACTGTCACATGAAAAATATTTTTCAAGCTAGCTTTAGATTGATATTCCTTCAGGCATAGTTTGCAACTCAGAGACACAACCTGCTCCACATGACATTTAAACATATATTCAATCTACATTTTTTGTTACCATTCTTGTCTTCTACATTTTTTTCAATGCATTGATCTTCATCTATCCCCATTGCAACATACAAAATGAAATAACATTAACAAATACGTTACACACTGTCACATCAAAAATATTTTCCAAGTTAGCTTTAGATTGATATTCCTTTGGGCATAGTTTGCAACTCATGCAATTGCTAGTTTACCATCGAGCAAGAGGAAGAGTCAAGTCAAAGACACAACCCCACATGACATTTAAACATATATTCAATCTACATTTTTTGTAACCATTCTTGTCTTCTACATTTTTTTTCAATGCATTGATCTTCAACTATCCCCATTGCAACATACAAAATGAAATAACATTAACAAATACGTTACACACTAACTATCACATCAAAAATATTTTCCAAGCTAGCTTTAGATTGATATTCCTTCAGACATAGTTTGCAACTCATGCAATTGCTAGTTTACCATCGAGCAAGAGGAAGAGTCAAGTCAGAGACACAACCTGCTCCACGGATTATAATCTTGCAGATATCCAAGCTTTGACATAAGATATCAAATAAGCACTTCAAGAGAATCTCTAAAGCATTAAAATCAGAGGTGATTTGAACTAGCACAAGCATAAGTACATGCATCACACCATTACAAGGGCATATTAACACAGATTGGTAGGGACTCTTGTTGTTTATGAAGTTACTTGTGATATGTCGTGCGAAAAAGGAGATTGGTGGCTTAAGAAATTCAGAGATCTCATTGAACCTTACATGTAGTTCTGGCTGTTGGAAACAAATTGGTTATGAGTTCTTAACATTTTAGCTCTAGAAAACCCAAGGCAGAATTAAACAATCATGTCCTCACCCTTTTAGTGGTAGAGATTTGAGATCAGTGATAGATTGATGTTTTGATGACTGAAGAGACTCATTCAGATTTATCACTTTTTGACCCGGATAACAAGATCCTCTTGATATTCCAAAGAGCCGGCAAAATAGTGCTCATTTTTCGATTATGTGTACAACAGGTTGGAAGGCTACTTCTTGTTGTTATAAGTTGTCCCCATTTTCTTCATTATGAAGTTTGTGCATACACTTGAGGTATATATAGAGTTTTTTCCTAAATCAGGATCTCAATTACGGTAACACGTAGGATGCAACACATGTTTCAAGCCTTGAGGTATATTTTTCTAACACCCATCTAAAGGGAAGGTGCTAAGTTCCCTATCAGGTCAGTTTTTCTCATACTCGAAAGGTCTTGATATCATTGTTGCCTAAGTCTCAGGGACGGGGGGTGTGGTTTTTGGGATGGCAATTTTTTTCCTAAATTTTGGGAATAGCAGTGGATGACAATTAAAATAATATAAAAAAATAATATTTAAATATTGATACCTTTATTCAATAAAATTTAGGGGTTTAAACTGTATTTAATGTTTTTTGGGGCACTTTTGAGATTAAACTTAAACGTTTTTGCCATTATCATACTAAAACAGTTTTTTTTAAGCCAAGCATCAGAAAACAAATTTTAAATTAAAAAAATAAGGTCACCCCCTCCAAGTTCCTAAAACTTTCAAGACATTTGGAACATCACCAAAATCTAGGGGATGCATCCCTGTGCAACATTTCTTGATATCTACAGTAGATCAGTCTATTTACTTTTCTCCCTACGTAACTCTAAAGACTTTTAATATTACTTACCCTGATTCTAATTTGGCTTGAAGGTTTACTCCCTCTTGTACCCATAAGAGAGAGTACTCCTGATTTGTTTTCATTTCGTAGAGACATCTGCTTCAATGCAACCAAATTGCTGGCTTCCTAGACAAAATAAGGGATGTTATCTCGATTCTGGAGTGATGAAGCTGATTACTGCATGTTGTTGGCCTGCCACCCTGCACTATGTTCATGGTAATGCAAACATTTGGGAAATCAAGACAATCCATGGTATGAGGACATTGGTCAACATGTTGCTGGGGAATATATAATGACACATTTGTTAGTATATATGATGTGCATGGTGCCCTGAAACTACACCTTATATGTAGCACCTTTATAAAATACCCCCAGAGATTTGCATGAAAGCAACGGGTGGTGTCTATTGATGTGATTCTAAAAATAGTGAAGAGTGGTTGTTTTGTAGTTACCAAGGAACATGGGATATGGAACATCATTGTTTTGGAGTTACCAGGAGATGTTTAACTCTGTTTATTTGTGAGGCACTTCAACTTCAACAAAGACATTTAAATTGAAGTCTTCACATGCCAATAGATTCAGGACTATAATTCATAGTTCCAGACATCAGGCTACCGGAACTGCAAAAGATCACATATCCAACAACATGGTCCAGATCAGAAAATCAATGTACATTTTATTGGTTTCAAGCAATATTACATTCAAATGCTAGAAGAGTTGCTTTTCATTACATTTTTCTTATATCTTTCTTCTGTCTTTTGGACACCTTTTGACACTCTTTATGTACTAGAATCATGTATTGTCTTCTTCAATCCAATTGGCCATTCTTGGCTTCAACTGGACATTAATATCCAAATTAAAATTGGTGTATCGAAGCGCATGGTGACATTTGGACTAGAAAGCCACACATAACGGAAGTTGGGCCACTCACATAGCATAAAGTGGGTGACGTTGTTTGGTAGGGGTGATATTTGTAGTGAAATATTGCAGTTCACCAATCTGATAAATTCTCATGTTGTTTGGAGAAAAATTCTACAGAAGTTGTTGTCAGGAAATTATGATCAGGACGAGGCTGGCCGGAGCTAGAGTCTTCAAATTCATTGTCCCCTTTTTTAACTGAAGAAATCTGGGACAAGCATCCATGTGTATATCGTCCAGATTATCAAGTTGCAAAGTCATGTTTAATTAGTTAAATTTAGACTTGTGATGGATAAGATACAGCCCTTTTAATGGAGCTATTAGTATGTGAACTCATTTTTTATTTCCCAAAGGCAATGATAAGAAATGCATTTTAATTTCTCTCATGAAGAGATAAATGTTTCCTGCGACTTGTACAGGGCCAAATGACCATTTTCATTGATGGAATCTTTACAATGAAAAAAACTTCTGTATGTTACAGACTATAAAAGATGTTCAATCTTACAAGACTAGTGAAATATATTGAAACAAATCTGGAGAGATTTCTCTACTAAAAGAAAATAACAGATTGAATGTTTACTCCAATCAAAAAATTAGAGCCTGGTTGCTCTGGCAAGAGGAGGGGCCAGCGGAAAAAACTTGGACACCATGGCACCCATGAGTACTGCTACATAGGAAAACCTCTCATATATGGATTTGTGTGTAATTTGAATGTTCTCCTCCTCATCCTCCTCATAAATGGTATGAAGCTTATAGCACTCGGTCTTTGAGGGTCTCTTCCTGCCTACTGCCAATTGCCAGGGTGCAATTTCTAACAACATGATGCACAGAAAACCAGATGATTTCAATCGATAATATAAAACTTGAGAAACTCTGGGACAACCAGAAGTATGGATGCTTGCAATGCACAACCGCAATCAGAATATGGTGAGAGCAGAGCAACTTGATTGAGGCGAAACTGCTGAAAATCATTTATACACCTGTATATGAGAATGGGATCGAAGTTTCTGCAGCTGACTTTGTTAAAATACAAAAATTAATCGTACAATTGGCTTGACAACGTGAGATTCTAGAAACAATACGTTGACAAAAATTTCTGGTGGGACTGGGGATTGGTTGTACTTGTCATTGTCGCGTTGTTATAAGGAGGTTCCATGCTTAGAACATTCGGTGAAGAAGAAAAAGAAAAGATCTTTTAAGGTCCGCGAGACTACCAAAGCAACCTATGGGACAAATACACAGCTTTGGGGTAGCGTGTGAGCGGGGCTCAAATTCAATTAATTTGAAGGGTTAGTTTAAATGTGACCTTTCTGGATTAAGTTTAAGAGTTGGATATGTGGGGAAGCATAAAGTTGAACGTTACTTCCGTACAACCCTTATTTTGGAGGAGTTTTAAAATCGTAGTGCATCATAATATTAATAAATTAAATTAAATTATATGGTTACATGAAAAGTTGAAAGAGTCATTGTGCAATATTACAAATGAAAACGTTAGGAGAACAACTAAAAGTCTAACACTAGAGGGAGGTGGCAGGTCATTCTTGGGAGGGAGAGCCCTTGAGCTAATAGATTGATCCCCAAGAGGATCTAGAGTAGGCCACCCATCCAAGGTCTGTGAGTTGTCCTGCATAGCTGACTGACACCATGATTTCCTAGTTAGGTGGTAGATAACCAACAACAATAACATCACCTTGCAACAAAGAGGATCAACGAGAAAGACCAACAACAAACACACCAATAATAGATTTCCTCCAATGTGGTTGTGAACTCCAAGGTCCTCGTTGACATGTGGTGGGTTGGAGAAGTGTCCACAGACATGGGATAAAAATCGGTTACATGAGCGGCTCCACCGCTATCAAATGACAGGTGGCAAAACACCCATTTATGGAGATTCTGGAAGAACTCGACTCATGGTGCAAAGGGTCTGCTATGCCCTTAATCCTAGGTTATATATCATTTATGTATAGCCGGCCTATGGTTAACATAATATCCTATTATGTCATATCATATTTATTTATATCTTATTATGTAAAGCCTACTCTCAATCAAGATCATTGTGCATACGTCAAGAAGTGTGTTTAATGTCAACAACATTCCAACCTAACTCACATACCCAGTTAGGCTTTACAGCGCTCAAGATTGGTGGCCCTTCTCTCAATGGGGACTTGACCTCATTGGTCTCATCAACCCTCTTTCATTAGAACGAGATCACTCTATCATCACAACTACTGAATATTTCACTAAATGTGTAGAAGCCATTCCCCTGGTCTGTACTAAAGCAAACAAAATTGTCAACTTCATTTATCAACAAATCATATGTCGCTTCAGCATCCGTCACAAACTAATCACTGATAATGGAAAATATTTCAAGAATAAGGAAGTTAATAAATTATGTGACACATTCAACATCAAATTAAGCTTTTCATCACCTTATTATCCATAAGCAAACAGACAAGTTGAAGCTTCTAATAAAACACTTAACAAAATCATGAAAACCATCGACCAAGTAGGCAGAAATTGGCATCTCCAAATCTCGTTTGCTCTCTAGGACTTAATAACTTTACAAGTTCCCCTTGAAAACTGTCGACCAAGCAGGCAGAAATTGGCATCTCCAAATCTCGTTTGCTCTCTGGGACTTATTAACTTT
The DNA here is from genome assembly GCA_019776745.2 of Taxus chinensis. NCBI lineage: Eukaryota > Viridiplantae > Streptophyta > Pinopsida > Cupressales > Taxaceae > Taxus > Taxus chinensis. Next base: position 473,440,170 of record CM034156.1, on the reverse strand, counting down.
ACAAGTTCCCCTTGCCAAGAGGGATTTGAAAATTTTCTTGCAGTTTTCTACCTTACCAATTTTTTAATTTTTTCAAGAAATTTATTTCAAAATTGCCTCAGTATCATTCGTTCACCGGATTTCAGATTTCGGAAGTCAACATGCATTTTGCGCGCAAAATGCACATTGAATTTTGAAACCCAAAACCAGCACCAAACACATTTCGGAACCGGAAGTCGGAACTACGTGTGCAGTTTACATGCAAACTGCATTACGGGTTCTGAAGTCTGATTTTCCCAATTGCATTTCGAACTTCGGAGTCTGATGTGCAGTTTGCATGCAAAATGCACTTCGACTTCCGAACTCCAAACCCCGACGATCTCAATAGCAGTTCAAACTTTGGAGTCTGACGTGTAGTTTATATACAAACTACACATCGACCTCCGGACTTCGACTTCTTATGGCAATAAATGCCAACCACCCACACGTGTTAGACCTGGGGTATTTAATTTTTCACTTTCCTATAAAAAGGAAAGTTTTACTTGTCATTTTTACCAGACAAATCAGTACACTGACATGCTGACATGCCTCTGCATTCCGACCATACCCTCCTAGGCAATTTTTGAAGTATTATTTATGTTTTCTCATCAGTTTTTAGGGTAAGTTTGCAAGTTTGTTTTTTACATTTCCTTTTGGTCTCTTCAGGGTTTTGTTCTATCATTTTTTGCTTCTCTCATGGGCACCTTCCTTATTTCTTTCATTGCGTCTTCCTTCGAGGTTTTGTCTTTGAATCTTAAACCCATGGCTCTTTCATGCTTGTTGTTTTTATTGTTTTTGAAGCCTAGGCTTCAAACCATTATACAAACAAGGAAAAATATTGCTTATGAGGGGAGAAGAGATTTTCGGAGGACAAAGACGGATTTGCAGGGTTTATTTTACAATTCAGAACTTTGGAGATGCTTCAAACAGGTAACTCAGATTCCGAATTTTGGAACTTCGGAGTTGCAAAACAAGGTTGAAGTTTCTTTTCGAGATTTCAGAGTTTTGGTTTTCGGAGTTGCTAAGCAGGTTTGAGTTTTGATTTCAGAATTTTGGGTCAGAGTTTCATTTCAAAGGTGCAAGTTAGGTTTGTAGAGCTACTTTGCAAGGACACGCTTCTGCCCCCAACTTCTAACCCTCATTCTAGTGGGATTTTTTAGGTTTTTAGCAGAGAAAAATTTCTAGGTCTTCTTCTAAGGGGAAGGATAAAATGAAATACAATTTTCAAGGGATGACAACCCCTACAAGCATTTCATCTAATGTCGACAATATCGGGGACACTGATTTAGGGCACATCGATCTCCCCAAATTTTGGGAGAGGGTCAAGGCTCCAAACAAGAAACCATGGATGTAGGCAATCTTTGATAGTGGGCTTGCCCTAGCTGCTGCCTTTCCCCCATCAATTCAATGCCCAGAATTCATGCTCGCTATCACTTCACATTTCAATTAAGACTCACACACAGTGAAAGATGATGATGGGACAGTAGTAATCAAACTAGATAGTGATTTCTTCGAAGATATTTTAAAACTCCATGATGTTTAAGGATACACTACCATTTCCCCAAAATCTTCCCTTGAGCATTGGGTCACAGAGAATGATACATGTACGAGAGTCGTTAACAAAATTTATTTGGCAAAAACTAAGAGTTCAGTATCTAGAGTTTGCTAAGATGATTCCTCGATCAAATTTTATTCAGGAGGTGAACGATATCATTAAATTGTTGAGTAGAGTCACAGGAATTCCTTCTTCTAAGGATTTCCAAGAATGTATGTACCTATATATTGCCAATATAAGGAAAAACATCGATCTTATTTCGATGGGTTGAGCACATCAACAATGTTATATGTTTTTAATTGTCGGATGTTCTAACCTTTGAAAATTTATGTATGACCTATTACCTTGTATATGCAGCAGCAGGTATGAGACATTATCCTGGGTAGAACCCAGTAGGATCAAGGAATGCGTCTCAAATTTATGAATACTATCCTTAACTCACAATAAAAGAAGGACCTAAGCATTTTTGAAGAGTGAACAATGTCTTTCTTTGCATTCATTATTGTACTTCTTTGATAAGGATTTGTATAACCAAAGGATTTTGAATGAGGCCTAGAAAGAAGTTAGGGAATGTGGAGGTATCTACTTACAATTCTCAACATTCATGTACATCAGGGTGCCTAGATTCATAGGTGCTCTCATCAAGTTACCGAGGTGCCCAACGGACAAGTGGATTTTGATAGAGTTGGTTCGTTAGTTGTTACATTACCATAAGATTCAACATGACCAACATAAGGTAGGAGCCCAATTTCCTATAATTGTGGGAAGATACATGTGTGCTTCCATGTACAAAGTGAAGAATGTTGAGTGAGAAATACAACAAATGAATCTGAAGACATTTCACCCACATACCTATTTTGATTTACTGGGACAAGTTTGGCAAATTGGGATCATCAAACATTCACATACCTGTCAATTGGAGGATATTTGGATCCATTGCCGGGATGAAAACATGAATAAGAGAAAGGGACTTTGAAAGGTTGAATCTTCAGGAGGTAACTCAATACAGGAATTTCATGGTCATTCCTGAAGGTTCCCAAGATGACGAACAGGTTTTGGATCCCTCTTATGATCAACTCAATGTCAAGAGTCAACCATTGTTGTGGATCGATTGGTCACTCGAGGAATGTAGTAGTACAAAGGAAAGGGTGGGTCCCATTCTAAATCAGACCTACCAATGGCTAATAGCATTGGGAATTACACCCAAAGTGTCATAACAACTTGCTATAGAACTTATTCAGGCACAGTCATCGACATGCCATACCACCCCCTCTAAAGGAAAAAGGACAACTCCCAAACCCGTGTCAAAACCCCACAAGATTTCTTTTGTTTATAGAGGTTTGGGATCTTCTTCTAGAGTTTTCAACAATGGGAGTTGCATCTCCTAATGTGCAATCTAATGAGGTCATTGACCTGAGTGTTTCCCCCAAAGTCTCTCAAGTTTCGCAGTCACCCCTCTCTCCACCTCTTCCATCTTCACCATTCTCAATTCCTCCTTCCCCTCCACCTCTCACTCTTCCTCTAACTGCATCCTCTATTTCCTCCATTCATGTTTCCCCTACATCTCTCACCACATCTCCCTCTATGGCTCAGGTTTTCTCCTCCCTTCCCATTCTTTCAACTGGAGATGTTCTGGCATTAGGATCTCCTTTTGGGACTCCTCTTCCTCAACAAACTCTCCCCATTTTTACTCCCATCTCATCAATGCATGTAGCCATTCTTTCCACTCTGCCCTTTATTGTTACCACATCAGTGCCCCTTTTGGTGACTACAACAAGTGCTCTAGTTACACCGATTCAGTTGATTACTATGGTAACAATGCCTACATTATCTACTGAAGATTCTTCTTCTATCCTTGTGTGGTTAAATAGGTAGACACCAAAGCAGAAGAAGAAGATTTTGATTATTGATGTTGTTGATCTTAGTATCATAGATCCAACCCCCCGAAGACAAGCGAAGAGACCGAGGGTCATTTCCAACCTGTCAATGGATCAAAATGGGGAGAGATTTGTTGAGATAACCACTCCAACTGTATAGGAAAACCAAAGAAACCATCACAGTGGTACAGACTATCAAATATCTAGGTTTTCTCTTGGAAAAGCCACTCATGAGGGAGCAAAGCAAGATGTCCAAGTTGCCTTGGGTAACTTGTTGGATAAATTTGATAAGGATAAAATAACTAAAGATGAGCTCAAGAGTAAAGTTGAACAAATGACCACTATCTTGACTAAAATAACACAACCCGTTCATACTACCGCTCTCTCCATACCTCTGAGTTTTGACGATACATCCTTCTTCGTGGTGAAATAGATTGGACAACAAGGACGAGCAGTAGGGACATGGATGGAAAGTCTTATTCAGGAAGGGGAACAAATGATTAAGGATGTTGTCGATTTGTACAATGAATTGTATTCAAAGAAAGATGTCATCTCTAAGATGAGTGAACTTCTCACCGAGGAAATTGATAACTTGGAGCTCACTCTTGAGACTTGGGAAAAAATGCGCAATGTGAAATCAGATTTGCTTTTGAAGGAAGGAGTTATTGATGATATCATAAAACCATTTGAATTTAACAAAGCAATGAAGTCCAGAGTTTGAATATTGCAAGAGGCCATGCGAGAAAGTTGGATGAAAGAAGAATCGAGGTAGTTGATGGCCTAAATGATATTATGCAGGAGTTTGACAGGATTAATTTTAAGTTTTTGAACAAAAATATTGATGCACTTCCGGTCGATCAGATTGTTACTCAGTTCAAGAGCCTGGTGAACCAAGATAATGATGCAGCTAAATATTTTGGTCTTGATTCCATTCATAGATTGGTATCATACCAGAACTTCTTAAGTCAACTCAAGGAGGTCATGAACAAGACTAAAATATTTCTTGGGAAATTAGCCAAAGAAAACTGAGTTAGCAAATGTCCTAAATCGTTACGCATGTGGACCTGATGATGAAGAGGTTCAAGGGATTATCAAGCGTTTTCTTGAATACCAACACATACTGGTAGCTTTTGAAGAAAGGAAGGAAGAATCAGATCGAGAAAAGGGTGGTGCCAGTCCTAGCCAGGATCAGTAGCCATTTTTTCACAGTCTCCAGCTGCAACACCGTTGGGAGTTGAAGGTTTGACTCAATCAAACCTGCACAACCGCTTCACTATTTTTATGGGAGATTTTTTCCTAAGTATAATTCCATTCTATTTTTAGTATGTAGCAATTAAGAGGCATAACTATAAAAATTCAATCCTCTTAGGCTATAAATAGGAGAATGCATTATGTTTTAAAAGACTTTTGGATCTTATTTTATAAGGATTCTCTATCATTTTTGGGAGTCTACAAAACAATCTTTAGCCTCAGTTATATCTCAGAACAATATTTTTCCTTTGAATATTTGATGTGTTTGTGCATTAAATAATTCATTTAATACTTGTGGATGTTTTAATTCCTTGTATGTAGTGATTTATCTTGCCTTCATATTGATATTCTTTCTTAGTTAACTTGTAAGTTTTAGTATATGATCTTTATTGTTTTAGTTGTGGAATATTTTAATTCCCTTATGTTATTCTAAGTTCGTATTCTTTTAAAAGCATTGAATTGAAAAGATTGAAAACATTTGTGCATGCTTTGTTGTGTTCTACAATAATAATATGTGCATGTGAAGTAGATCTATTTCTTCCTAAAAATTTCGGTGCATCACCTATTTTCTCATATATTTTAGTAATCCTTTTATCCCTTTATCCCAAGAAAAGATATATTAGTTTTGTTTTAAAGTATTGTAGTTCTGCACCTTGATCTTACATCATATGCACATAGTTTAGTAGGAAGACAACCTTCTTCCAAAGGTTCATTCCAAGGATCCAAGGTCCCACACATTGGGGATGTTCCCATGTTACACTGGATCACTTAATGACTCAGCGGGTGCACGATCCACATGATAATTGTTTTTGGCACACCCGGTGGGACTAAGACTAAGAGTTGGTACTCCTCTTAGCATTTGCATAAATCAAGGTACCTGGTGACTCCACATCTCTGGATTTTGAGATTTAGCATGTTAACTTATGCGAAGAGTTCAAACAAGAGCTTCTTCAAGGAAAGGAAACCAATGGAATATTGAATTATCTTTGTCTCCTCTAAGAAGAAGAAAAGGTGAAGTTGCGTCGTCATCTTGTAGAGTTCATTCAACACCTCCTTTTGGAAGGATTCCTCCACCAAGAGACAATCGACCACTCATTGTTATGGAAGTGGTAAGAAATCAATATTTCCCTGCTTTCATGGTGACAGACCTCTTGCACTAGCCCAATGTGATGCTATACTTGCAGCTTCTCTCAAAAATCTACCCTTCTACATAGGGGAGACCAATATTACTCCCACAGAACATATTTAAGATGTGGCTAGCATCTGTGCAGTGCACAATATCACAAAAGATAATGTTGCAGTCATACTTCTTGCTACTTCCTTTAAGGGAAAATTACTTCAATGGTTTCATGGGTTAACAACTGGTACTATACGCACTTGGGATGAGTTAGGAGAGAAGCTCTGTAAATAGTTTGAGTATAAGAGTGATCACATGTCGCTTACAGAGCAATTAATCACTATAACAAGAGATCCTCAAGAATTCATGGGGGATTTCAACTTCCGATTCCAAAATACCTGGAATAGAATTCCAGCATTGATAAAATCTTCCCTAAATAACGCATTCTTGTACTACCTAAGAGCTTTGAACAACGATCTTGCGGTCACGATTCAATCAATGGGAGGGACGACACTACCTGATGCCTATGACATTGCCATAAGAGCTGAAAATTTCTTGATTCAAGCTGGGAAAATAGCTCCAAGACCACCTATGCCTATATAAATTATTTATCATTTTTATGTATGTTAATTAACAAATTCTAAAACTTAAAAAGGGAGTAATCACCCAAAAGCTGAAATCACATCCCCCAAGCTCGATCATTTGCCACTATCATGACACCTTGTATTACACTCATCAATTTGCATCCCCTAAAATGGATTGCTCTTGTGATTCATTTGTTACATCTCCCCGTGATTCTATATCTTGTTCACTATCCTTTTATTATTTGATATTTATTATTACAACTTGTTTCTTGAATCCTATTTTCCTTACGACATTTTACACTTGCGACTAGGTCTTAGACCCCATCATCATCACTCAAACAACAACTTCACCCATAATTTTATACTCTTCCACAATCACATGGCAGTCACACTTATGACCTATCCACAACCCTCAACCAACACCCTCACTCACTTGCAACTTACTTGGCCTTTGGCCCCTTTCATCTTCTAGTTAGTCACACCTATTATTTGTATTCACACTAGTAACCATTCTCAGTGCTTGAAAAATCATGGTGACTTTGGAGTACCTTGAGGATTTTTCACTACATCACATCTATCTTCACTTATCACATTTATTTACATCCATAACCCTTTCCAAGGCTCTCTTACTCGCCGTTTACTCCACTCCTCACTATATATTCCTCTATCCAAATCTCAACTATGACATAACTAACTGCACATGTGACTCTACATGCTCACAAACTTTCCCCACTTCATATTCATGGTATCCTCTTCCTATTCTCATCCACTATACCCGCCCCCACCGACCCTCTGTTCGACATCGTGACTCTTAAGGTTGTGTCGACACTAAAATTTGGTAACTTGTTTTTTTCACTGCCAATTTAACTATGCTCGGTTGATAAGACAAATGATCACATTCATAATCTAATCATTTCATTTCCCTAGATTTTCATAATCCTTGAGTTTTCAAGACTCAAAAGCTACAACATGACCATCTTGCATCAATACGCCTTTTATCCTAGCCAAAGAAGCATATGTGTAAACAAATAAATCTCTCTGAGGATCTGACACTACTAGAGTAGGTGATGTCGTAAGGTGTTCCTTTAGTTTCCTAAATGCCTACTCACATCTATCTGACCAAACAAATCTATTCCCTTTCCACTGAAGGGAAGTGATGGGATGTGTAATACAAGAGAAATCCTAAACAAACCTCCTATAATAACTTTCCAATCCCATGAAACTATACACCTCAGTCACATTGGTTAGCATTGGCCAATCCATGATAGCTCTAATCTTGGAAGGATCGATTGTGATACCTTCCCCAAAGATAATGTGACCTAAATACTAAACCTCTGAGTGAAAGAATGCACACTTCTGTAGGTTCCCATATAGTTGTTTCTCTTGAAGACACTCTAGAACCTGGAGAAGGTGCTCCTCATGCTCCTCACATGTATGTGAGTAAATTAAAATATCATCTAGGAACACGAGCAAAAAATGGTCTAGGAATGTCCTAAATACCACATTCATCAAACTCATGAATACTACGGGGGCATTCGTAAGACCAAATGGCACAACTGTGAACTCGTAGTGGCCATATCTCATGGGGAAAGTTGTCTTGTGGATATCCACCTCCGCAATCTTCAGCTGATGATAACTAGAATTAAGGTCTATCTTGGAAAACATTATAGCTCCCTTCATCTGATCAAAAAAAGCATCTATGTGTGGAATGGGGTAACGATTCTTAATCATTAATTTGTTCAACTGTCTGTAATCAACACACAAATGCAAAGATCCATCCTTGTTCTTCACAAAAAGCACTGGTGCACCCCAAGGAGATACACTAGGATGGATTAGGCCTTTCTTAAGAAGGCCCTATAACTACAACTTGAGCTCACATAGCTCAAGGGTGGTCATCCTATATGGCACGTGAGATAGGCTTCGCTCCAAGAACCAAATCAATATGAAAGTCAATCTCACGTGGGGGAGGTAACCTTGGCATCTCACTGGGAAAAACATTTAAAAATTCCTACAAAATGGGTTGATCATCTAGTGACGGTCCATGAGTCTCATCCTCTAATTGGTCATTAACATTGATGGTATACAAATGAAATCCTCGTTGTGCACACCCCTTCAATTGCATAGCGGATATAGTGTGAATAGAGATAGGTCTCCTAACTCCAACTATTACTAACTCAACCCCTAAATTGTCTGCACAAGATATAACCTTGTTGTAACAATCCACTCTAGCTCTCTGTTTACATAACCAATCCATGCCCAAGATAACTCCATATGAACCCAAGGGAAGGATACAAAGATCCAAGGTAGTGGTGAAGGATCCTAGGTCCACTACACACTCCTTAAATAAGGATTCCACTGAGAGCTTGGCTCTAGAATCCATCTCAACATCCCAACTAAGGCCCTGCCTAACTTCCACTAGCCTACATTTCTCTACTAATGATGGTGCAATAAATGAATCAGAAGATCCAAAATCAAACAATATAGAGGTAGGGATACCACCAATGCTACCTGTAGTCTCTATCACTGGTACCCTAGTGCTTTGCCTAGGTAATTCTCAATATGCTACATAAATCCTATGGATGTTCCCATGTCATTGACTATAGGCTCTGAAATAGGTGTCTTACCCTTTTTATTAGGGTTTTGTGGGAACTCTCTCTAATGTGTCCATGTACACTGCATCCATAACAACTACTTGGATCTCTCAAAAAAGAAGCGGATCTCCCCAGGTATCTCTAGTGGTCTGTGGAGTAGATCTCGATGATCCTTCCATGGAAATGTTTTGGTCACTGTTGAGCGAGCTCTAGCTGATGAGCTCTAAGGTGCTCCTTGTGTCCTGATGGGTCCTCTAGGAGGGGCCCCATACTACTTCCTCTCTAAGCATCAAATCTCTATGGAGGTCTAAATGGTGGACAAGTCTACTGCTACTAAGTTGTGATTATGTGGTGGATGAAAGAAGACTGTGTTGAACCATGTCTTCCATGAGGAGGAGGAGATGACCCCCTTGACCTACTATCTTGAATTTTATGAATAAATCTCCTTACTCTATCTCTAGCCTACTGTGTCTTCCCCTTGGTTTTATGTGCAATATACGCCTTCTCAATGACCTCTACTAAATTTTGCAGACAATGAATGCGTACTACACCTCCCAAATCCAAGTTCAAGCCCCTAATGAACCTGTGAATCCCAACCTTCTCATCCTACATGTAATTGACATACTGAAGCAAGTCCAAAAACTTACTCTCATACTCATAAACTGTCATGGATTCATGACGCATATCATGAAACTCATCTAACATTTGCCAAATAAACCTCTTGGATATGTATCTAATCCTGAACCTCTCCTCAAATAGATCCCAAGTAACCGTCTTTGAGTCTACGTGGAGCTTCTTCTCCTCAGTCCTCCACCAAACACCTTCTTAATCTCTCAGCATATGAATCATAACATGAGCCTTCATGTTGCTAGTACATGGGAAATGATTGAAGTATCCGCTCAAGCCCACTAACCAAGCCTTTTCCTGAAAACCTCATGTATCACTAGCGTAATGAGATGGGCGTAGCTTTAGGATCTCCCTGATATGATCTGCATTGTCATCTATCCTACCCCTAGGTCTCTCCATCACATGATCATCCTCTTGCCTAGGGCTCCTAGATCTATCTCTATGTCCCTCGTAGCCTATCTCCATGTCCCCTCTGGTGGTGAATCTAGTCTCAACTAACTCAACATGGGATTTCTCTACTCTATACTCCTCATTGCCGAGAGGGTGTTGAGCCTCATGTGATGGCTCCCTATCATGTTAGCTAGGTCATGCCCCTACTGCTCCACCTCGTATAGTTGCATTGATACCTCTTAAATTCTATAAAATTTGTGGCAGTATAGTGGACCAACTTGCCTGCTCTGGAGGTGGTATTTCTAACACAACGTGTAAGAAATCATCATCTAATTCATGCCTCCTACACAGATCAAGACGAGAGTTAGTTCATCATCATCTAGGTTTTGTTTTAGTTTTCTAGGTTTTCTACGTTTTAAAATATCATGTAATGTTGTATGATCTAGTTCTAGGTTGTATTAGGTTAACTGTTTGTGTTTCCAAGTGTTCTCAAGGGTCCAAACATTGAACCCATGGCTCTGATACCAAGTGTAACGCCCACATTTTCCATGCACAAAACCCAAAATAAAACCCAATAATTAATTAGGAAAATTACGGAATATATTTTGTTTATTTAAAAGGGTTGCAACGAGATAACACCAAATAGGTTTAATTATTTCACGATTAATAAATTCCTCATATTCGTAAGGTTGTTGTAATTAAATTAACAATGAATTATTATTGCTTCATTCCACCATTTTGGGTTTAAATCCCCTTCTAGGGTTATCGTTATCTTGCCACCCAAGTTGTTTAAAGTGTCATTTATTTAAAGTTAATTCTTAAATCCTAAGGCTAAGGCAACAACTTACCCTAAAATTTTATACATTAAGTTCAAATAATTTAATCCTTATTATAGCATTATCTAAAATACCCATGTATAAATATTAATTTAATTAATCCTTAAAATCAAGCCCTTTATAAAAGTCTTACTTATCTAAAGCTAATAAAAGGGTCATAACTTAATCCTAACCCTCTAATACCCTTAGGTGGCCCCATTCACAATTACCCATACCTTTATTAAAACACAATTCCCATAAAATATCCACAACTTAAAATGTGTAGGGTTAATCCTAACCACTTAGATTAAATTCATTTAGAGCCCTTAGATCTTAGGTATTCATTCTAAATAATCCCTAATAATCCTTATGAGGTATTCTTATTCATTCTTTACCCTATTTTCTCATTTTCACTTTTGCAAGTTTGGGAGAAGAGGAGGATGGAAGCCATGGGAGGTTGCAAGGATGGAACATATGGAGGATTTTGTTTAGATCTCCTTTTGCAAATTGGATATTTTCATCCATTCTTCTCTTTATATTGTGTGTATGTGTGTGTGTGTTGTTACCCTATTTATTTATTGTTTTTAAAGCTATAAATTCAGGTTTGGAGATTCAATATGAACCCAAATTTTGGGTATTTCGTATCACGATTTGTATGTATTTATATGCCGGATTTACCAGGGGCGGCCTGTTATGTTTAATATAGGAGTATACACACACATATACATATATACATGCATTTTATTGAAAAGTTATATATATAATATATATCTACACATATGGTTTAGTTTAAAGTAATGCACGTTTGAAATATAGTTGGTCATTGTGTTAAAAACATAGTGGGTTTAAATATTGATTTTGGAGATTAATGTGCATATTGGGGGGAGAGGGGGAGGCTAACCCTTGCTCCACCCCACATATATAACTATTTGCGTTGGGGGTAGGGTAGGGTTGCCCTCCCCCCCCTCCGGCCCTCCACTTTTAGTAAACAAGTATCCTAGCTGACATTTGTCGAATGGGCTTTGGCCTTAAAACATTTGTTATAGATTATATGTATTACAACTTTTAATATATAAACAACATTAATATATAAGGCCATTCTTCCTATTAAATTTCTTTAGCAACATATAATTAAATATTTAATTTAATATATATATATATATATATATATATATATATATATATATAATTTCCATTGTAATTTGGTTCTACTTTAATTTAAAGTATTCACTCAAGTTCATTTAGATATGAAATAATATAGGCAAGTAGTTGTAAATTGTACTATCTATTCATCTATATGGAATAGTAGGAATAAGAGTTTTTTTTATCCAACCCAATGCAATTAGTGAAGTGGATATATTCATCAGTTTCAAAACAATAAATATCTATTTTCTTTCCTTATACTATTGTATGATATTTGACTAACATTTTCAACATTTCAAAGTGCTAACTTTTACAATAAAATAAGAAAATATTTCCTTCTTTTCACACTAACACAAATGACATCCATTTCAAGAAAAGCAACTATACTTCCATGTAAGAACACTAATCTTTTAAAATGATAACATATTACACTTTTGAGTCAAATGTTTAAGTTTTAATATAATCTCTTCCCTTTCCAAATAAGGATGGTTTCCCTTAATAAATCAAATACACTTTTGATCTAAATTTACAAGTTTGAAGGGAATTTAATATCAAATCCATTACAACATCACATGCCTCTTTTCCAACATGAACACTTCTTGAATAACCAATACAAATTAGTTTTATAAAGTACATTTACAATAAGGTGAAGCTCTAAAATGCAAGTTACAACCCCTCCACTTAGGTGGAGACAACATGGCAAAAATGTACAAAAAATAACTATTTCCTTTCCTCTTGATCTTCCACAAAACAACTCTTACAAGGTATGAAACTTGAGCTCCTCCATTTCTCTAAAATCCACACACAAAAAAAAAAAAAGGGGAGTAGACAACACTCTCCACCCAACCAATAATCCAATGAGAAGGAGAATCCTTCCACCTCATTGTCCCCCAATCCCCAACAATGAAGCAATAAGAGGTATAATAAACCAAGGACAACTTTTACAAATTCTTCCACAAAAACATTCATACAAGCTTTCAACACAAAAAAGCACAACACAAAATTACAACAAGCATACCATATTTTACCAAACACAAAGGCTTAATCTCAAGCCAAAAAAGAGAGAGAAGAAACATGGGGAAAACATTTATGTCTCCCAATGGGTTAAGTGTCCACCTTAGAAGCCTCCAAAAGAACTCAAATCACATACCAACAAGACTCGTATGCCCCCCTCAATTTCTCTTACGCCCACCTCAACTATTATGCCTCCCTCAAAAAAGACACAAAATAAACACAAATTTCACTTATCTACAAAGGTGGGACACCCAACTCAACTCCCTCCCAAAATATGAAACAATGCTCTTATTTTCCTCCCTCCAAAATATCCCCATTTTATTTCTCCTACACAACCTAAAGGTCATTCTATTCCCAAAACCAAAAACATACAACAATCATCCATTTATAACAATTTTCACAACAAAATAAAAATAAAAATAAATGGGTTAAGTCACTACCTTGCCATTGCAAGAGTATCCAATCACAAGCACATTTTTCAATCTTTTCCAAGTCCCAATCAGGAACAAACCAACTCCTAAGCTTCCAACAAGAACTCCATAAGCATGCTCTTCCAAAATGTAAGAATGAAAATAAAACATGTAACCCCAAAACCACCAAATAAACTTGTATAAATAGAAAAAGAGAATATGAGGGTGAGGTGGCTCTTTGTAGGATGCCACATCACTTCTCCTCAACTACAGATCACATGGTCAAAGCCCAAACCGAAAGCTCAATAAATTGGTGGTTGAGGAAATGAAAAGCCTCTTACACACACAAACTCTTACCCACACCTCTAAATGACACCATTAAAAACTCATGTAAAAAAGTTCAATAAATATTACCTTTTACCTTACAAATCACATAATGGGGTCTATTCTTGACCCCATAGCCCATAGGTATAGTTAGTAGGTGAAATTAAGAGGTGTGGGACAAGCTTAACTTGTCCCGTAAGCCTCAAAAATGGCCTTTAAGCCCAAATCCGAGTTTGACATGCTAGGTTGAGTACACAACACTTAAAACCAATAAAATCCTTTCAAATCCAACATAAAATCAAGGGCAATCTACCAACATTAAATACCCCCTTTGGTCACATCCCAAATTACAATAATTAATCAAGATTAATAAACTTAAATGGAGCACATTAACTAATAATAATAAAGGTGGGAACTTATTAACATGTCTGCAACTTCTTTTCACGTTTTTTTCCCTAACCCTAGTGTCGAAGAGGATGGAGTCAGCACTGGAAAGGAGGGAGTCGATGTTGGATAGGAAGGAGTCACCAGCTCAAAACATGGTGGATCGGTAGCTCCAGGAAAGGTTCTGTTCGCAGGCCATGCTCAAAATCGTGACTGATCATCTTCCCTTGTATCTGGCAGTTTTGGGGAACCTGTGCTATTAAATCTGGCTGCAAACAAGGAAATTGACCTTTTCTCAAAGGGGAGAAAACAGATTTTTATAGCTATTGCTAGATTTGCTTCCCTGATCCCTTCTAAGCCTATGGATTTTGCAAAGAATCCTCTTGTTGTATGCTTGGTGTAGAGGTTCTGAAATCTGAAACTTATTTCAAGTAAAATGGATTGATATGTAGATTTAACAATTCCTGCCCTGGGCTCCAGGAATTACATGAGTGGATCTCAACTCACTAAAGGCCTCTCATGTCAGGTAAACTGGACGTTTACCCTCAATCTAGAGGTTTCTTCATTATTGTTTTTTTTGAAACACCTGATAAGGATGATATTTTTGGTAAAGTTTGGGATGTTCAATCCCTTTTTTTGCTGATGAAACCTTGGTTCCCTCTCTTTAACCCGATGACTAAAAATTTCTATGTTAATCCTATTTGGGTCCATTTAGCAAATTTTCCCTTCTAGTTTGGAGTGAGAACTATTTTCTTTAAATTAGGAATACTTTGGGTAACTATCTGGCTATTGACCCAAGGACTTCGGCCTATGACTACACCTCATATTCCCATATATTGGTGGACTTGAATATTTCCATAGATTTTCCTGCATCAATTGAGTTCAAAGTGGAGGACATGATTTGGATTCAGAATTTAGACTATGAAGGGTTTCCCTTTAGATGTAAAACTTGTTTCTCTCTCGGACACTTAGCTTTAGATTATCAGGTTGTGAGGAAACCTATCAAAAGTAGAACCTCATGGTGGAAGAAATCTGACCCTTTTCATTTGGTTGTTAAAGGTCCATTGGATAGTGATTCAGAGTTGGATTTAGAGAGAGAGGATGATTCAACCTCTATGAACGAGGAGCCTGATCCTCATTATTCTTCTACTTCACTTGATGGAAACTCTCCAACTTTAGTTTCAACATAGCTCTAAGTTCCTGTGGAGAAAGAGGACTTTGAAATACCGATTCATATAAATGAAAATGAATATCTGAATATCGAAAAGGGTTGGACTACAGTGTGTCAAAATAAGAAAGGGAAAATTGTAAATGACACCTTTAAAAGGAATTTAAGATCCCATGAGAAGGGATCTCTTGGTTGAGCTTTTTCTATTTTGTTGTTATTTGTTTCTTTGTTGTGTCGTTGGAAGAGGCTGGATCTACTTGTTTCTTTAGTGCAATATATTTGTCTCCATATGTATTGGGGTATGGTCCACTTAACCATTAATCAAAAAACAAAATAATAATAAAGGTGAATCATATTACTAAAAATTCACATACTCACAAAATAATTAAAACAAAAGAGAAAACAACACATTTACCCAAGGTCACATTTGAGGTCACCCCCTAATGGGGACCTCCTAACAAAATATCATTAACACAACAACATACAAATGCACAATATTCCAAGGTGACTCATTTCCAATACCCCAAATTCTTTCATTGTTGGTCTCTTATACCCTTTTGTTGTGTTACAATTTCTTGCAAAAATCAAAATAATACCTGTCTCACCTCATGGCCATATTAATGAGATAAAAACAATAAAACACACATACACATATCAATTCACATCATCAAATACCATAGCTAAATCATTACTAAAATCAAGCAATTTCACCAATTGTTTATAATTTCAAAATATTTCAATTATATCATTTCATCAATCAATAATAAGATCACAAGACTAAATAGACGGTCTAACAAAATCTATGTATCAAATCCAATGTGTCAGTAGATATAGAAGGTAGTAACTCTAGATCATCATCAATATTGAAATATCAATCTATGCATACAATCCATCATCTAAATCACAACATATCAAAAGTCTAAGAATCCATATTGTTTATCAAATAGACTTATCAAAACATGCTAATGTCCATCTATCGAGGTCTATTGATCAAATATGATAACAAAGTCCATGCCTCTAATCCAAATTAAGAAAAATCATAGTAAGATCAATGTCGAAGAGGAGTGGGTACTATAATGTGTGTGTGTGTGTGTATGTGTATGTGTGTATGTGTGTGTGTGTGTGTGTGTGTGTGTGTGTGTGTGTGTGTGTGTGTGTGTGTGTGTGTGTGTGTGTGTGTGTGTTTTGCATGTGTGTATGTGTATATGTGTATGTGTATATGTGTATACACACACATATACACACATACACACACACATGCTAATAATGTTGGTTTAAATGTGAATATTGTATGAATTTTTCTCTCACTGAAGTGGATATTTGATCTTGGTGTAAAGATAGTGACTCAAAATGATGCTAGTTTAATTATTCTCTAATTTTATTATAATTAGATATTATGATAGACTACATCTTGTAATCCAAATCATGTAAAACATATTATTTAAGATGGATAAAATTTTGAAACAAGTCTTGTCTAAATTGAAAATATACTCAAAAACAAGTTTTTGACACATTATTCTAAAATTATTAAACACTTCGAAAAATCATCGTAAATAAAATACTTGCTTTTATATTTTTTTCACAAATGAGTGTTTTTTCATTCTACATGGTAGAATAATATGTACACTGAAAGGTTGGAATTATTTTATTCCTATCTGTGTCATTTTGTTAGATAAGGTTCTAAAACTATTTTTGAGAAGTACTACTAAAACCAAAATTCCATCTTCATAAAAGTGTTTTGGAAAGACAAAAGGTTAGAGTTATTTTATTCCTAACTGGGTCATTTTTTTAGATAAGGTTCTAAAACTATTTTTGAGAAGTACTACTAAAACCGAAATTCCATCTTTGTAAAAGTGATTTGGAATGGCATTAAATTTTTTTGTATAGATTTACAAACAAGATGTATGCTAATGTAGTAGTGTTTTTAAAGAATATAGCGGAACTACCAAGTTGTGTTTTTTATAATGATATGTTTATCCTTTTTCGTTGAGCATGTTTAGGGAATTCATTAGGTATATTGGGAGAGTTGAGATCAAACTTATTAATATTTATCATTTATTGTGTTGGATATTAAAAAATTATTTTTGCAATTATGGCATAAGAAAGAACGTGAGCATGGGTTTGTGTTTTACAGGATGAGCTACTGTATTTTAGTTGGGTAATTTTATGCTCTACCATTACCATATCACTTTATTTTATGGTTAACATGGTGCACAACTGCATCATGCATCCCCCTCACCACTTTATATTTTTCCAAAAACCTTAGAACCCTTCGTATTTACGTTTTCGATGAAGGGAAAAATTCCATGAACACTTTCCTTCCTTGAGCCACCTATATTTGTGAAGGCTCACTATGATAGATACCCATATTGAGTTGAAAGTTGAATCCCCCTCTCTTTTCAAAAAAACTTCCTACATGTATGGACAAGAGGGCCAAGTCAAAAGGAGGAGAGCCACATAGGAACACCCATGGCCACAGAGGTTTCCCCATATCCTCTAATTTTAGTGGGCAGTTTTATTCACACCGCAATGATGATGAACTACTTTGAAGAAGACCCCCTAGATAACTTTAGAGACACATTTTTTTTCACAAAAAATGTGCCTCCAGTGGAATCCGCTAACAACAAAAACAACGGTAAGTTGCTGGTGAACGTGATGGTTGTGCAGAGCATTGGGCCCCTATGCGTATTAGTTTCGAATGATGCAATAGTGGTAGATGTCATTAAATCCATGCTTGCTCAATATGCACGAGAAGGGTGGAGGCCAATTCTGAGCAGATATTTGGTTTCTTTTGGCTTGCATTATCCGTAATTTTAAATTGATTGTAAGTTGGTTTTATATGATCCTTCTAGTAATCAATAGTTTTTCCAAAATTGCTCTATTTTAACAATTGGATTTTAATGGAAAGTTTAAGCCTGACAGGATGACGGAGTTGGGTTGTCGAAATTTCTTTCTTTGAAGAAACAAAGTGGCCATGGTTTAGAGATGGATAACATTTCGGGAATACGTGAGCCGGTGGTACAAGTTAATGGAGTGTATTATGTTATGGCCATTACACTCTTGGGGAAAATCAAATTTCAATGTGTACCAAATTTAAAAGATTTCAATAAGAACTGATTGATACTAAATATGACTCAATGTGTACTATAAAATAATGATTTGTATGTGATTGATTCACCATTTTCATGGGGCCCATGTTGAAACTATTCCCCACTAATTTATTAATATATTGTTTGATTAGTATTATGGATTGTATTTGTTATGAGATTTTAAAATTTAGTGTTTGTCCTAATTTCTTTAATTTTTTCATATATACATATTGAAAAGTGTAATTTGTTAATAAAAATTAAATTATTATAATATTAATTGTACATAAAAAAGATGGATGGAAAAATTTGCACTAAGGGTTCTTATTGAGCGGCCAACTCATTTTCAAGAAGCATGACAAAGGCTAAAACAAAGCAACAAAATCATCATGAGGACACAACCTCACTCTTGCTTTTTTTCCCTTTCTTTTTTATTGCATTCTAACTCTAGGAGGAGGTCCAATGGAAATCACTTGAAATTCAAAGTTGTGGATTTCGATTATGCTACAAATTTTCATATTCACATGGTCTCTTCATTTCTTCTATTGGAATTTATTTTACGACGACCTCTATTTAACAAATATCCTACACAAACATCACTTTAGAGTTACTAATAAATAATTTAACTTTTCATTCCAAAAATTTTTGCCTTCATACTTTTTTCTCCACCTTCAAGGTGTGTACATCTATATTCTTGTCAGCTTGGGCTTATGAAGGAGGAGACTCACTAATATGCCAACTTTTAGTTTTAACAGAAGACCTTTTTTCCTTTTAGGCTGCCCTTGTGCTTCAAGACATGTATCTTGAAGATGCCATGTTTGATGACACAACTAACACCTAGACACCGTATTTTCACCAATTGATTCATACCAATATCAAGGTCCATTGGAACTTACCCAACTTTATAATCAATTTGTATGAGAAACCTTTATTGAATTCAATCCCCACATAAAGTCAAGCATAGGTGAAAATATGGTGCATAGTCCACTCATCGTTTTACTTTTAAAAAAATTCCAATATATTTTTAATATCCCAAATGATCAAATAATATAGAAAAAAAGAAAACAAATTTAGAAACCAAACCCAAACCAACATTTTAAATATCTTTAAATTTGATATTTAAAATATTAAACTTATATGATCTTTAATTTATTTGAACTCTGAAATATAAAAAATTAATTACTTATTAAAAATAAAAAATACTGCAACTATTTTTACTAATAAAGTCCCTTTATTTATTTATTTTTCCTTTTGTGTAAAACTTAGAAGGTTTAATGTCAAATTTGGACAACAAAATCCTGTCACTTTCAAACTGCGATATTTAGTACTAACTATCGTTGGGGCGGCATGGTCGGTGTGGAGTGTAAGTAAAATATCCCAAGAACAACAAACATCATGGGCCTTTATAACTGACACCATCACCTAAATCAGAGGACCCCAATGGGAATCCCATTTATTTAATATTTTCTATTACATATATAATTTGTTGGGATGCGTCTACTACGAAGGTGTTGTTGTTGGGAAATGTGGAACTCCAGTGACATACCCAACATTCTCCTCTTTCATGGTGACCTTGTGTCAGCAACTTGCAGTGACCAGATAGTAATACATCACAACGGAAAAAGTAGGGCAACAATCTACTTTTTGGGATTGTATTTTATTTTCCTAAGTCTTTGCCTCCCTCAATAAGCCAGTTGGTACAATATAACTTGCACTTCCTTTACCGACTCCCAAGTTGGTCTTACAATTAATGGTAGCCACTATAACAGTTGCCTCCATAACTGCTAAAAAAATTCAACTCTACCTATAAATAAACCATGACATATGCATTCTAACCTACAACACCTCCAGTCATTAGCTATAACATCTTTCTCCCACATGATACTCACCACAACTCAAATCTTTACATGGTATGCATAAATATTGTTATGTTTTTTTTCTAATTTTGCAAACTTTATTGTAATAGGATCCAATCCTTGCCATGTTTCCTATCATATATTTTTATTTTAGACATATCCATTGCCGTAACTGGGGCCAATTATTTTTTTAGGGTGTTCCACGCTATCTAATGCTATTTATCCATGATGAGGTTGAGTGGCCCAATTTTTCCTAACAATGGTGTTGGGGAATCTTCCATTGTGACTATAGTGAATTTGTTTATTGCATGTTTTTTGTTGCTCAATTATAATATTTCTCTCCCATTTGAGTAATCGTATTTATATCTTTTGCCATGTAAAATATGATTTTGTGAAAAACATGTAGTCTCCTCTGCAGTACTTCGTTGATTGTTTTTAGCTTGCTTGGTCTATTAGACATTCAAACATTCCTGATCAAGATTTATATGGCTTATGTGTTTCATTGCTTGTATTTTTCTTAGGTTGAGGTGATCCATTCTTTGCCATAGGAATCAAATTGTTCTATATAATTTATTTTTAAAATCTTTTTTTTCATGGGTGTTGGAGAAATTGAGTGGTAGTAACATGTCATGTCAACTTCTATGTGGTGGTAATATTTCTATGGGTGATTTTTAAGTCTATGATAGGAGAACATTACTATAGAATAAATATATGGTTATTTCTTATTGTCTAAGAGGAACATTAAAAAATAATAGTAGATGTATACGAATGATTTGGTACTAGCAATTGCGTAGGAGCTATTTATTGATGCTATCTTAAAAACTAATTAATGTTAACTTTTTAAATTATTTTTTGCTCTCATCAATGTATTCATTATGGTTTCCCTTTGTATCAATGTCAATATATTATTCTTCAATAACTCTTATTTGCACCTACAACCCGTATTGTACCCACACATTCAACCCCTCTCTGGCGTAATTTACAACTCTTGTGCAATTACTAATTTAATCTATTTTGTATTTTATTTAAACTCCCATATTCTTAATGATACTAATGGGATGATCTGTAACACCTACAAATTTTGACGTTCGAAACTACACCAAAGTCTAATAATTTATTAGGGAAAATTACGGTAATTTTTTTTGTTTAGAAAGTTCCAAGGTAAACATTAGTTACGATTTAAATAATTTATCAATTTAGATTTCTAAAAAATTTGTGGAAGTCAAAATTAAATTAATAATTAAATATTATTCTTTTATTTCCCCAAAATATTTACAGTTTAAAAATCTCCTAGGTAGTTCACGTAATTGGGGTATATATCTTTATTAATATTTAATAGTCATGTCCCATTAGATTATAAACTATAACCTTACCAATATATATTTAAAAACCTCTTTAATTCATTACTTAATTATCATGCACAATATCTAATTTATTTCCTACCACAAAAGTTTAACCACTTAGTCTAGCCACTAAGTGGCCCCATTCAACCAATTACCCATGCATTTTTATTTAAACCTCACTCCCACAAAATTCTCATCACTTAATTGATGTAGGGTTTGTTTTCAACCATTAGATTTGATCTATTTGGGCCATTGGATCTAGGTTGCCCTAATTTTATTTATGATTTTCTTTTATTTCTTTCTTTTACCCTAAATTCATTCATTCATTCCATTTTGTTTTGCAGGTTTGGAGAAAGAGGAGAGCCATGGAGGCCATGAGAGCTATTGAGGGTTTATGCATCTCCATTTTGTAGTATTTTGGGCTAATATAATAGATCCACCCTATTCCCATTGTGAGTGTATATAGATTATGTATATACCTATTTAGTTGAAAATATGAACACACACACACACACACACACACACACACACACACACACACACACACACACACACACACACAAAATTATATAGTTAGATATTAGTAGTAAGTGATTTGTTTTTGCGCAAATGATATGGCCTGAGTTTTCTTTTTTTTTTTGTATGTCGTATGGTCTTTTATGCAAGGTTTTGTTAATATTAGGGGGTTTATAGCATATGGGTGGGGCACCGCCCCACCCTACCCACTGTGCCATAATATGGCCGCGACCCATATGACCTCTCAAACATTAAAACAAAACATGGTTTCTCTTTTTCTTTTTTATATATTTAAACTATATCTTATTATCCTGTCGTAGGCAGGTTTTATGGCTTTCAACAAATCAATCAATTACTTTTTTTTTTCCAATCATAATCATATCTTGTCATGTGTCATTTATTTTGTTTGGCATATAATTTTATAAAGATAAATATTTATTTAATTTTTAAAATTTATTTAATCTGTTTTTTGGATTGGCTTAAATATTTTTATAAGCATATCAAGGTTTTATGATTAGTAAAAAAAAAATCTGATCAACCAATGTTGAAGAAATATGTGGAAAATAATTTATTTTTATATAGTTTAAACACTTGCAAAACATTAACATGGAATAAATGGACTTTTATTCTTTTAATGCACGTACAGGGTTTAAAAGAACTGGCACACTTCACACACACTTTGTGCAGCATAAATATTCACTAAAAGCTTATAAAGACAACAGGACAGCCATGGCGGCAACCATAAACTACAAAGAAAAATCTAACATTGAAATGTGTGCTTTTTGGGCAGAAAAGGCACACGGAGAATACACACAACCGTCTGTATGCTCTTAAGCCCAAGTTCATTCACAGTTCCGGCAACACATTATAATGCGAAATAGTAACATGTCAAACTTATTTTCACTGTAATGTTTTTTATGAGCCCTTTATTTTTCTGTGCATATCTTCTTCACTATTGTGGCAAATACTATGGGTGGAGGATCTAGAGAGGTCCCCTCTACAAACCATGTCAACTTCAGCCACTCTTGATTTTTCAATCTAGTCTTGTTTCATCTGGATGTTGGTGCACATGAGGTGGGGGCTTGATACCAAATAAGAAGTATTGTTGAAGTAGATCTGAACTAGGTTCAACAGGAGACTGAGGTAGGTGAGCTTCTGTTGAAATGTGGCGAGGCAGGAAACCACAAAGGAATTGATGGGAAGCTCGAACTTGGAGTAGTCTCGCAAGTATTAAGAAAGTCCCATCCCAAACACAATTGTTGACACTGCCATTTCATAGTTGTTTTGAATGGATCGATAGTAACCAGTGTTCCATGATATTTGTGTAGTGTAATTCAAGTCAAATGGGCATTTTACATTTGTGTGGATCTGAAAAGACATCAAAAACAATACTGTGAATATGTTCTTCTTCATTTTTTTGGAAAAACAACAATATTATGGAGCACCCATCGTCCTATATTTAACAGCAGAATGCGAGTATCCGCTCAACCTCCGCATTGTGCTTTTTCACATGTTTTTTGTAGTCAAATAAAAATTATGTTTATCTGTCAGTTTAGTTTTAGGGCAGAACTTTAACAACTTTCTACTCAAAAGGGCAGGCACATTCCAACAAGAAGGTGCTTCAACACTTTTGTGATGGAAGAGAGAATCAGATTAAACGTGAGAATACCTGTAGTTTGATGCCCAATTCTATTAAAAGACATTATAAAATATTTAAATATCTTACTCTCATTCAAGGACCACCTTAGCACTTCTACTCTTTGAATATGATATTGCATGTATTAGTTCTTACAACTTCTAGTTTCATGAATGGGAAGCGGGTGTGAACATTCATTTTGGTCATTAATTGTTTCTCTTCTTCTTTGGTTACAACATTGTGTTTAGCCAATATGCCCATGGCATAGAATGCTATCTATTTTTTTGGACATGAAGATTAGAAATGAAAGAAGAGCTTATAGAGCAGATGATGGAAATGCCTTGAGTTCATTAAGTAGGATTTGGTCTTCTTCAATGTGGGAGTTTAAGAAATGCAAGGTGTGAAAATGGTCGGTCAATATTCTAGTGCATTTTTGAATTAGGTCTTCTACTCCACATAGTTTTTTAGAGGGTGCATAACAGAACTCTATGATTCTTATCCATTACTGCCCGCTTAGTGAAATGTTTTTAAGGTGTTTGATTGAGTATAGACTTGAATGCTTGAACATAAACCTGTCTCATAAATTCCATGGTGTTGGAAGCTCTTCGGCATCTGTAAGTGAGATGGCATTAGCACCTATGCATAGTAGGAGGATCTGCTGGAATGCTTCTTTCTCTGCAAGTTTAAAAAAATTGATTTTTTTTTTCTAAGATATAAAAGGGACCTTATTATAGGAGCTTTTGTATTTACATAGTTGCTTTAATGTTTTCATTAAGATTACGTATTAAATTAACTAGCAATCTTAAGATATAAATCAAAACAATCATCCTGACAGTATTTGCTCATGTCTATGTACACGCATATATATTTTTACTTCTTTGGTTTCATATTTTTCTTTCTTTGATTTCATATTTTTCCTCTCAATCTATCTATTCCTATCTATCTGTCTAATTTTTTCCTTCAAAAATGCCTCTCTATAAATCTATGTATGTTTGAGTATCTGTCTAGGTTTTTTCTTATTTGTTTAGGTTTTTTCTTACAATGCACGAAGTCTATAAATTTTGGGTAGGGCTTCAACATCTATATATCCATTATTACTAACCTTTTATTTGTCATAAGCCTATTTTTTAATCAATATACAAAACTTCAATATAACTTAGACATGTGCATGGAAGAAATAGAGGATAACATCAAAGAGTATTGTATAAAACAACCATGTATACAAAAATGATATAAACATGGACACAATCAACTAGATATGTAGTACATTTCAAATTAAGAATTTTACTCAAGTCACCAAACTCTGCTTCCCTCCCTATTTGATAAATTTGATTCTTAGTATGCAAAGGAGTACAATTTTTTTTTTGATATCTACACTTCTTTCCTTAGAGAAAAGGATTTTGTTTCACTGCTTTAGCAACATATGTTGCAAGAATGCCAAGTGATGGTTTTAGTTTCTTGCACAATTTGAGGTTGGGAAATGCTTCTTTGTAGTTTCCAGTGAATTTTTTAACATAGTTTTCAGTTTTTTCGTTGTAAAACAAATCCAACACACTTACTTTGGTCTAACATTCTTTGTTTTTCTCAATGTTTTTTTGGGCATCCATTATCCATCAACATGTTCCCTTCACAACATGAAACCATTACCATGGATTTGTCATTATGATTGGACATTTGTTCCTCTTTGGGAAGGTCATTTCATGTCTTGCATGTTTACATCATTAAAGAAACTACCAAAAAATTGAGGAGGTTTCCACAAAATAAAATATGGTTGTCAAAACTTTAAAATTTTTAATCCTATTTCTATATGAAATTATGCATCTTAGGTCATGTTTCACTACAGGTTTCCATTCCAACTCAAATGCATTTTCTTCAATAGGATTTTCCATTTCATGGCCTTGTTAAAACTACGACTGATTACAATAAGGAATCCTTCCCAATATTTAATGTTATTTAATAATATATGTTATAAATATTTCCCTAAATAAAAACAATGGCCCCTACATCCATACGGTAGCTTAGTTACTAGTTTATATATATATGATTTCAATGAAAATATAATTTTAAATTATATATATATGAATACTTATATATGTGGTATATAATATATAAGGTGTTTTTTTTAATATACCATCAATCCATTTATTTGAGAAGTAGATATAATTTTATGTTTCATACCATTATACATATATATAGATATGGAGGTAAATTTCTTTTTTTGTCTAAGTGGTTCATTTACAAACTGAACTAAGATGCCTATAATTGTGAAATTTACTCAAATTTTAAAGCACACTAGAGGAAATTAAGGCAGTAATTTTAGGAAGATAAAATTTACCATTTTCTTATTTTGCATTTATTTAGAAGAACAAAAATAGAATACCAAAAGCCAAAGAAGTTCTCTTTCTTTTACATCAAGAATGTTAGCATTTCCAAGTAGAGACAACATGTAAACACATGTATTTCCAAAGCAAAGATTCACTTTCAAGTGAACACAAAAGTAATCTTTTGATTAATTTTCAGATTTAGAATGAATTTCGATTTCCAATGTGGAAGAACCATTTCCCAATGAAGTCACATTTCAACTTTTGACAATAAATGAATCTTTACAAGAACTTCTCTTTTAAAATGCAATAATACAAGGTTTCCACCCTAAGTGGAAACAACATGGCTAAATTCACGAAATAGAATCTTCCATAGGCTCAATACAAAATCTTCATCTCAATGACATCTTCCAACTTCATAGCTTTCACTTTGCATTCTTCTATCTTCTCGAATTTGAATCATAATACAATGAAAGGCAGGTAGGTGACGCTCTCCGCCCAACCTATAATAAAAAAAGAGGAGAATCCATCCTCCTTATTGGTCCCCGAGCCCCAACTAAAGAAGAATGAGGTGTGTAATATAAATTTGACAACTTTCACAAAATGGCTTCAATAAGAGATGCATCCCACAATATACAACACATTCAATTAAACAAACAAAACAAGATTTACAAATTGTCCAACAAACACATAGGCTTGACTGCAAGCCAAAAGGAGCAAGGAATATGAGAACCATCTCCTTTTACCTCCCAAATGAGTTAGGGATTCCACCCAAAATACCTCCACGTGCACATCCAACTTCTCAACATATCCATTTTTCCTCCCAATGCAAAATACACAAAGTATAGTAATTTTATCATTTTCTCTCCCCATAGGTGGAACCCCCTTCTCATACTCCCTCCACAATTCCTCACAATTTCCTTTTCCCTCCCCAATGGTCCCATGCTTCCATCTCCCACACATCTTAGGAACATACTACACAAATCCCACTCACAATACACATACCCATGAAATTACAAAACATATAACAAGCAATAAAGAACAAGGTGTAGACCCTACCATTCCATACTAGCTTCCACAATATTGAATCCACAAGATTTAATCCTTTCCAAAACCAAGAAAACACCAAATCAATGCTTCAAGCTCTAAGAAATAATTCCCAAGATGAAGTTTCCAAAATGTAAATCCAGAAAAATGAGACAAGCAACCACCCATTCCTCCAAATTCAAACCCATAAATAGAAAATAGAATGAGGGTGATGAGGTGTGTAGTGCCCACTTCCCTTCGATGCTTTTTTGATTATTTTTTCTGATACTGTCGATTGCACTTATGATCTATTATAGCTTCTTTGATTTAGCATGTTAGTAGATATTTGAGATACTGAACTGTTATTGTTTTGATTTGTATATGATGCGTATGGACATTAGAGACATTTGATGTTGATCTTGATATAATTTTGACATGGTTATTTATCTGTATTTCAGACATGTGATATATTTAGTCATATTGAGTAGACATTTGATAATTGGATAAATGTTGTGATCGTTTTGACATGGATGAAATGTGGAATAGAAATGTGATAGAAATTTGTAAGTGATGTCATATTTTCATAGATGATATTAATTTGTATATAGTTGATTTTAGATTTATATCACATATTTTGACTTGAATGTTTTAATGCGGCCACGAGGCCGAAGGATGTATTCTTTGTTTTGCAGGTATATTATATTCACAACAACATCGAGGGATTTGAGACCAACCACATTGGAATTCGAGAAGAATTCAACTAGGGTCACCATGGCAACATGTAATTGTGTGTGTGTGTGTGTGTGTGTGTGTGTGTGTTAGAATTAATTGGTTAGGGGAAAATTGTGACCTAGGGGTCATGTGTTGTTTTGTTTTATTTTCCCTTTTTAATAATGTTGGTATGTGTTCCCATTTTGTAATGGAAGTTACTTGTTTTATTATTTAGATGGTTGGATATATGTTTACCCCTTTTATTATTCATGGGTTGTAGTGTCTTAGTTAAGCTAATTTAAATTTGTCCTAAACTAATTAAAGATGTGACCAAAAAGAAGTTCATTTATTAGACTTGATTTACTCTTGGATTTTGTGTTGAGTGATGTGTGTTTGAGTTTTGAGTGTAGCACACTCTACCCTTCATGGGAAAATCGAATTTGGCCTTAGAGGCCAAATTTGGAAGCTTATGAGACAAGTCAAACTTGTCCCACACCTCTTAAATGCCCATGCCAACCCTACCTATGGTTTGCGGGGTCAAATTTAGGCTCTTTTAGGTGTTTTGGGGGGATAAAAAGGTGAAATGTTAATTGCACTTTATTTCAAATATTTAATTTTTTCCTTTGGGGGAGTGGGCTTAGATCGAGTGTGTAAGGTTCTTGTCATTTCTCCAACCACTTATTAATTGTGCATTGGAATATGAGGTTGACCAAGTGATGTGCAGTGGAGAGGAAATGAGGTGGCATCCTAGTTGGAGCCACATCATCCCTCCCTCTCCTTTCTCTATTTATTGAATCCTTTCTACTTGTTTTGGGATTACATGATCATTTTAGTATCTTGAATTTTTGGGAGACGGAGAGGATTATGAAAGATTTTTTAGATTTTTGGATGCTTGCTTGGTCTTTGGAGAAGCTTGGAACTTCATACTTAGAACAAGCTCTACCATGGAGAGGTAGGAGCTTCACCTTAGTTTAAATTATGTTCTTTGCTTTATTGTATGTGTTTATATGTTGTGTTGAGTGTGGTTATATCCTCGGAATGCTTGTTAGGTGTGGGTAGATTTCCTAAGTTGGGAGTGGGAGGAGACTATAGGGAGTTTTTCTTGTAGGGAGGCATAAGAGATCACTTTCTTGTGGAGGGAGTTTGGGTTGGGTACCCCATCTAGTATGAGGAATGATTGCATTTCTTCTTGTTTTTACTATGAGGGAGGCATAAGGGGTACTTGAGGGAGGCATAAGAGTTTGTAGGGGAATTGTGTTTTGCATTGGAGGCTTTTAGGTGGGCACCCATTCCCATTGGGAGGCATAAGTGGCCTCCCCATAGGTCTTACTCTTTTGGCTTTCTTGATAAGCCTTGTGATTTTGTTGCTTTGTTGTTTTCTTGTTGTTGAGTTGTTGTTGTGTTTGTATGTAAATGGAATGAATGTGAAATTATATGTTAAGTATTGTGGAAGCTAGTATTTGTCACGAGTCTAAATCTTCTCCCATTGTAATGTGATTGGGGCTCAGGGGCCAATGGAGAGGATGGCTTCTCCTCTTCATTGGATATCTTGGTTGGGTGGAGAGCATTGCCTCTCCCCTTATTTTTTTTGTGAATCAAGAAATTTCTTGGAGGAGATATCTTGTTGGATTTGGAGATTGGAGTCTTGTTGGTGACCATGTGAAACTCCCTTGTATTTTACCCACTTAGAGTGGAAGAAATTGTAATAATGTATTTCATTCTTGTATTTACTTTTGTATGACTTCCCACATCAAGTGGAGAACATTGTTGTAATCTTGTAGAAAGGAGTTTACATTTAATATTTTTATTTTGAAAAGAGAAAGAAATATTTGTATGGTTTAGTTAGGAAATGAGAAAATGAAGTTTTCTTCATTGTGAATATTGTAGAGTTAGTTTTGTAAATATAAAAAAAGTATTTTCTCCTTATTGAAATCTTAGATGTATTGTGAGAAAAATAGTGCTTGTACTAAAATATTAAGCTATTTTACAAGGAAAGGAAAGTATATTTTCATTGAGTAGTTATTGTATTGTAAATGTGAGAGAGAAGAAAATTTAGAGATTGTTAGAAGTTGAGCTTGCGTGTGTAATAAACATGAATGGAAAAATAAAGTTATTTTAGCTATTTTGGATGTATGTACATTGTATTGAAACAAAGAGGAAACTAAGTTAGATTTTATCACCTTTAGCAATGTTAATTTTATAGTAATGAAATGACCAAGTAGTGAAATAGATTTTTTTATTAATTTTTCTCTTGTAATGGAAAGTAGAAGCTAGTTAAGCAAATGGAAATTATGCTTGTAAGTAGATGAATTTTAATAGAGTTGAGAACACTTTAAAATGAATAGATTTAGCTAAGAAATGAGTAAAGGAGCAATAAATCTCACATATAGAGCTCTAAAATGAACAAAGACAACTCAAAATGCATTTTTACATCCTTTAGCAACTTTAAGTTTTTGTAAAATTCTCAGCTTTATGGTTCTGTTTTTCAGAAATAGGACTGCCGCCCTATGCAGAGCGACGGTCCCGTAACCGCAACTTAGGCTATCGAGGTGGTCTCAAAACCGCCACTCAGTAGGGTGGTGGTCATGTGTTTGTCACCTAGATAGGGTGGCGGTCCCTGGACCGTCAGTTTGCTCTAGGCGGCGGTCCTGTCACTTATGACAGAATTCTATGGATTTGCACCTGTGCGTGAAATTTAGCCAGGTTTCTCTAATTTCGAAGTTGAAAAATTTAATCTATTATTACCAGCAAGTAAAAAAAGAGAAATACTATGGAATGGAACCACAAACCACACAAATGGTGAATTTAAAATCAATCTTTCATTTATAACAAAGGGGCTAGGGTTTGCCCCTAATTTAAAACCCAATACAATTTAAGCTTGAAATAAAAACTAGATTGGAGGAGGAAATCCCTTTAGATCCTTGAAGGAAATAGATTACATAAATAAAACTAAAAATACACTAATCCTAGACTAAATCTTCACTAAGAAGCATCCATGGATCTTCCTCTTTTGCTCCAATGGCTTCCTCCTCTCCAACCTACAAAATTAACAAAGGAAATGGACCAAATGAGAAGATTAGAATGAGAAAAAGTTTTAATAGAATTTCATAAGGATCTTAGGGATAAGCTTGGAACCCTAGGAT
This sequence comes from Taxus chinensis, assembly GCA_019776745.2. Taxonomy (NCBI): domain Eukaryota; kingdom Viridiplantae; phylum Streptophyta; class Pinopsida; order Cupressales; family Taxaceae; genus Taxus; species Taxus chinensis. Next base: position 473,409,264 of record CM034156.1, on the reverse strand, counting down.
CTAGTGGCTAAGATGGATTTGATCCAAGGGTGGAGAATTGACCCTACCTTTATTAAGAAGAAATATATTTTAAATGTTTATATAAAATCCTTAAGGGTATGTGTAGATGGGTGAGTGGAGCCAAATAATTGCCTAGGGGTGTGAGGTCCCTTTGAACCCTTAGTATGTGTAGAAATTTAATAAAGGATCCTTTAAGATATTAAAGTAATGAATTTAATAATTTAGCATAAGGTTAACCTTGTTAGGATTGAACTTAATTTTTAGAAAATAAAACATCTAATTAAGTGAATTAAACCTTGTTATCTTCCTATGGAACTATTGATTAATGTACCGTAGAGATAATTGTGCTAACATATAACTTTTAACTAAACATGGTTCTTCAATCAGAAAACTAAGTTAAGTAATGTAAGTAAGTAAATGAACCCTAAAGGTTAAGCACCCTTGTAACATCCTTGTACCTTAACCTCATTTATACCTTAAACAAAAAAAATTAGTCACATTTTCGGGTTAAGTGTTAGGTTGAAGCGAGTTCTTTGAATGTAATTTTTGCGGGCGTTACACTTGGTATCAGAGCCATGGGTTCAAATATTGGACCCTTGGGCACACCTAGAAAACATGAAACATGAACTTTTAACCAAATGCAAAGTTGGTTCTTTTAATCTAGAAAACCACAATGTTGTAAATTGTAAAAATAGAAAACTTAGAAAACTGAAACAAGACCTAGAACAATGAACTAACATACAACAAGCGATAAAGAACAAGGTGTAGACCCTACTATTCCATACTAGCTTCCACAATATTGAATCCACAAGCTTTTATCCTTTCCAAAACCAAGCAAACACCAAATCAATACTTCAAGCTCCAGGAAATAATTCCCAAGATGAAATTTCCAAAATGTAAATCCAGAAAAATGAGACAAGACAACCCCCCATTTCTCCAAATTCAAACCCATAAATAGAAAAAAGAATGAGGGTGATGAGGTGACTCCATGAAGGATGCCACTTCATCATTCCACCACTCCAACACAACAAGTCAAACCCCAACACCAAGTCAATTAAATGAAAAAGGTAAGGTTATGACATGCCCACATGCACACCTCACATGCACCCCATACCTTTCAAGGAAAAATAAAATGTGATAAGAAGAGAAGTGACATTATTTTCCCTTTTTACACTCAACAAAGCATTATAATGGTTTTCCCTTTTGACACTCAACAAAGCATTAAAATGGTCAAAATAAGCCACACACTCCATAAGTATGGTTAGTAGATTATTATTAGAGACAAGGGACAAGGTTTTCTTGTCCCAAAAGTCTCAAAAAGAACCCTCCAAATTAAATTTCAGGTTTAGAGAGGGAGAAAGAGTACACACCATCTAAATGCAATGAATTCATTCCACATCAAGAAAAAATAAAGGAATATCTACTCTATTTATTACCCAAATGTCACCTCTTCCTTTTAGTTTAAAATGACTAAATTTTAACAAGTGTTAATAAGTGTTAATAAAATGACTAAAGTTTCCCAGTAATTAAATACACGCACAACAAAATAAGACACACAAGAATTAAAAGAAAGGAAAACATTACACCCCATGGCCACACATGTGAGGTCACCCCCCATGGGAAACCTCCTAACTAAGAATGCAATTACACAACATACACATTCGATGCAAGTTGTAAAATTGGGCCATGTTGCAAAACACCCAACATCCTTTTGTGGTTGGTCCCCTATCCCCTTTCGGTGTATAACGAAATAATTTTCCTGCAATCACAAACAATAATACTTGTCTAGCCTCAAGGCCATATCAATATGTCATGGAAATAAAATCATATAAGACATCCATCATACAATCCTCCACATACATCAAGCAATACAACACACACACATATCTATCAATTAACAACGTCGTATAACGTAGCTAAAAAATTATCATCAAATTTACGGATTTTTATCAATTATTTGAAATAGCTTAACATTTCAATTCTACTCTAGTAAATAATTTACAATCATCAATAATCCAATTCACATTCTACAATAATCATGAAATTCATTATATCTACTGTAACTCCTAACTACTAGATACAATCAACAACATATTACCGATCCCCAATACCATCGTATGGTTAGCAATTCAAAAATCAATGAGACCACAAGGTTAGTCCAATACTTTGAATATACTTAATACGTCAAGAATCCAAATGTCATTGTATAACAAAGTGACCATTCTAGATTATTATCATATCCTTAAATTTCCATCAAGGTCCACAATACACCCATATAGTCCAAAGTAACAATAAGAACACAATAGTAATCATGATGTCCCTCATATCTTATTAACATGCTATATAAAATATAACAATAAGGTCCATGTCTCTAATCAACTGAAATTAAAATCATAGTATAATTAGTGTCGAAGAGGAGTGGGCATTACATTCCCCTCCCCTTAGATTTGACTTCCTCCTAGAAGTCACAGAAACAAAGCATATGAATAGAAGTTGCGACCTTCGTGTGATTTCTTTATTTCAAACAAAAGTGGATTCCTAGAACTAGGTTTGGTCCAACGCTATTGAACAAAGAGAAGGGAGATTGTTAGGCATGAGTACTAAACCTCCTCCAAACAAGGTTGCAAGTATATAATTCTATAGAGTAACTCTACGCTTTTAACCAAGTTACAACACTATGCATTTAAACAAGAATTTTCCAATGGAATCCCAAAGGATAACAACCAAGGTCAAAGAATAACATGAAAGGTTATGCACATACAGGGTCCACATAGTCACACATAGGTGCAACACATGAGAAGAGGGAAGGTAAAAACTTCCATTTGGGTTGAATTCTACTTCAAAGTTCACTATTTTAGACAATGTTATCAACTACAAATCATGACCTTCAATTTTGCATGAGAATACACACCTACTCAAAGGTCTAGAAAATTAAGGACCACACAAGATGAGGTTTAACAATCTAGGAAACACCTAAATTTTAACAAAAGAGTTGACGAGGATGCATAATTTTCATTGGAATTACTTTATATAATTTGAAAGGACTCAATTTAATTTTCATGGTAACACTAAGCATAATCTTGGCCACAAGGTTTCTATAACTTCAATTTGTACATAAATATTGAACACACACAAACACTAATCTTGATTTAGAAACCCCAAACACTTAGATAGTATTTCCACTAGGAAGAAAAGTAATCTTTTCCCAAACTAACATATCCACACAAGAGATACTAATCACTTTATATAACAACTAGAATTTATTTATTTTAATTCCTTCCCTAGCTCAAAATAATCTTAAAATGATCACAAGATTAATATCGTAATACATAGCAATACCCAAGCGAGATGGGAGAAAATAGACAACAAGGAAGGTCCAACTAACAATTTCCAAGGAAACACACCAACATCTTGGTAAGAACTTACGAAAGCAACCTACACTTTCTCTTTCCAGAGACAAGGGGGACAACATCATGGTTTTCCAAAAAGAAAGGCGAATTTCCAAAATTCCTTCATATCCTTAACATATGTTGCCTAAGCTTGCCAATAAACCTAGGTCACCAATGACCTATTTCACACACAAGGAGGTGCCTTTCTTAAACTAGGGTATAGACTCGCTCCTAAAGGACCACAATCATTCACTTGTCAAGCTAAGAGGTAACAAGGGTATGACGACCCCAAAGACTCCTCCAAGTGGAAATAACACACATTTATGTTCAAGGGAGAAAAACATAGATATAACACATCACTATCAACAAGGTGTTTCATTAGTCAGGGTGGATGGACAGACCTAAAGGGTCAAAAATAAAGTAGCATATACTTTTTTTATAACCATTTTTCTTATGTTTGTTGTTTGATATGACAAGGGGTGGTATGGAAAGTAATCCACCATATCTCAACCCAAAATCTTAGGCCACAAATGAGATTAGATATTCTTACAGTAGTTCAAGGGAACCTTTCAATTAGTTCAAACTTTCAAATTTTGTCCTTTATAATTTTTAGGGTGTGCAACAACAATTATACAATCAGGGTTTCTTATTTATACATTCTTCTTGTGTTCAATATAATAAAACTACTTGTTCCTTAATCCAAATGATAAGACACAATTTATAATTACATTTGCTAAACACATTTCTTATAATTTTTCTTAATTAATGCATTCCTTTTATTATGATATCCCATATCTTGCATCATTAAGGATCATCACCAATGTTGGCATCATATTTCACCATTCTATATAGGCGGAAAAATTATTCATTCTACTTCTAGGGGAGGTATAAGAGGTTTCTTACTATTTTTCACATAGTTTTATTTCTTCTAATAAGCTATCAGGTTAACGTAAGGAACCATTTTCCTTTTTCTAATGTTCCAGTTTACTTATTATGTTTCAAAGTTCAAGCCCCTCAATTAGAGTTTTATTATGTTCAGGTTAATCACGTTACCAATTATATTTTAATGAGTAGGAAGAGTCAAGCATATCACATTGTTAATTTTATGAGAACGAGATATCATCAACCAAAATGGAACACACCAAGATTACAAGAGTTTAGCAAAGAATTACATACATCATTGATGTACTCCAAGTGGGTCTCCACAAGTTCAATATGATTTACAACGAAGAAGCTCATTATATGTGCAAATTTTCTTTTACAATTTTAAGAGGTTTAGATAGGTTTGGGGGAGAAAACAAAGTTTGTGGTTTATACTCAAAATAGATTCACTAAATAATAAAGGGATAGTTTCCAAATAAAAATTATACCTCCACAAGATACCATCAACCAAGCAATAAAGCGACAAGGGAAAATTTACTCCATGGAAACCACACTTCATCATCAAGAGGACATCAAATTCATAGAGAATGGTCAACTGACTTACTCAAACAAGGTCTCTATGGCCAGGGGTTATAGCCTTGGAAGAAAGAGCATGGAGTAACCATAGCTAAGGTCATACTCTTATGACCTATACAACCAATCTCCAGGCACAAGCTCCAAAAGGAATCTAAGGCATCCATATCTACCTCAACATAACTCTCTCTCTCTCTCTCTCTCTCTCTCTCTATATATATATATATATATATATATATATATATATATTATAGTGTGGTATACATTAAACATTACAAGAGATCAAGACAATATTTGTAAGAGGTAAAAGATTTAATGACACATGTTATAGGTGTGGAGAAACAAGATATAGAGATTTTTGAGTGCCCGCATGCCTAGAGTGATGGAAATTGTAACAATTCAAGTACACACATTATGCAAGATGGTGAATATGGTATGTAAGATGCAAAAAATATCCAAAGGTATGATATGTGTTGATGTTTAAACACATATTATTGAAACCAGTGAACGAAGAAAATGGTCTTAAACAAAGGAATACTTTTCTTAAAACTACATGTAAGTTAGGAGGTATGGTCTACAAGTTGATAGTGTAAAAAAAATCTAATAATTTTGTTTCATAAGAGATGGTAGATAATTTTAGATTAAATAAGATTACCCATCTTAATCACTATAATTTTTTTATGGTTGCATAAGTGACACAAACATTTGGTGATTGAGAAATGTCGTTAGTCAAGTTATAGATATGGAGATATGAAGATGTAGTTATGTTTAACATAATTCCTATAGATGCATGTCATGAGCTACTTTGAAGGTCATGGTAGTTTGATTAGAAGGTGTAACATGATGTCTGCAAAAACACCGATAAGTTGGTAAAGGATGGAAAAAAATACAATATGAACCCAATGTGGGAGAAGGATGAAGTAGTGGAACAAAGTATGAGGGTTTTTTATTTCAAGAAAGTAATTCCCTAGTGAGGATTAGAATCACAGTGATTATTTTGTGTCCATAAAGAAACTCACAAAAATGGACAGCATGAAGACAAAAAAAATGAGAGATGAAACAATGTCATTCAAAGTAAAATACATGTTACGAGAATTTGTGGAAATATTTTTGAGTGAGTTACAAGAAGGGTTACTACATGTGAACAACGTAAATCACCACATGGATTTAATAATATGATTAATTTTTCCAAACAAGTGATATACAAGATGAAACCACAAGAGAATACATAGATACAAAAGTAATTATAGGGTCTACTCGATATAGGATTGATTAGAGATCTTGAGATCATGTGTAGTAACAAAAATTGTATCACCAAAGAAAGGTGGAGAATGGTGTATGTGTATAAATTATAGAACAACAATAAGATTGCCATCAAATATAATTTTCCATTTCTAATCATTTATGACATCATGAATTATCTAAGTCTAGCTGGATACTATAGAAAGATTGATTTGAGGGGGATATATCACCATATTTGCATAAGAGAGTTTGATGAGTGGAAGACCAATTTTAAGATGCAAGAATGATTTTATAAGTGTTTCATAATATTTTCTGGATATCACAACACAATGATTACTTTCATGAGGTTAATGAATAAATTCCTACAACCATTTAACCAAAATTTTTGGATTGTGTAGCTATATAACATTTTAATATTTAACAAGACATGAGAATAATATTTCTAGTGTGTATAAAATAATTGTTGAAATAGTTGCAAGATGAGAAGTTTTTCCTAAATTTTAAAAAGTGGAGCTTCATGTAGGAAGAGCTTGTGTGCTTGGGATTTTTGATTTTTTGCAAAGGTTTGAAAATGGATCCAAATAATATCTATGTAATAGAGGATGGCTATCACTAAGCATTTCTTTGTAACCACACATTTTTCATAGGTTGACAAGTTTCTATCACAATTTCACTAATAATTATAGTGAAATGTGTGTGTGTATCATAGAGAACATGTGACGGGATATGAATATTTTTTTTGAGATCATAGATGCAAAAATAAGATTTCAATAAATGAAGCAGAAGGTGATTGAAAATCTATTGTTGTCATTACATAATTGTGAAAGTATTCTAGCTATATTTTGATGCTAGTAGTACAACTATTAGGGTAGTATTAAGTCAAGAGGGAAAACCAATAGTTTATTTTATTAAGATATTATTTACAATGTGAAGAAGAAGTCTAATGTATATGATTAGGATTTCTATGAAATTCTGAAAATTCTCAAGAAATGGAGGTAGTACTTATTATCAAATAATTTTGTCATGTTTATTGATATCCAAGTATTATAGTTCAGAAATAGTTAGGGGAAGATGAATGAAATACATATGAAGTGAGTAGAGTACCGACATGAATACACCTTTTTGTTGAATCACAAAAAATAAATAAAAGGGTATTAATGCATTGAGTGGGTACAAATGATATAGATGAGATTGGATGTTGTGGGTTTTGAATCCATCAAAGAGTTGCACATGAAAGATGAAGACTTCATTCAAGTATGGAAATATTTCACAATACCTTTTGGTGTTGATAAGATACCTTGGAGGGACAATTTTTTTGGAAGTAGTACAGTTTAAAGGGATACAATTGTGCATTCTAGGAGGATCATTATCAGAAAACTTGGTCAAGGAAAATAAAAGTGGTGGATTGGTGAGGCACTTTATATTGGATAATAATTTAGCATAAATAGAAGATAGTTAATTTTTTCAAAGGATGAGTGTAGATGTGCCCAAATATGTATACGAGTATAAAATATGTTAGTCAACTAAGGGAAGATATGAAAATGCAATGTTGTACCAGCCTTTTCCCATACTAAAAAAACCTCGAGAAGATATAAACATGAATTTTGTGTTAGGCTTACCTAGGAAATATAAACGAGTTGATTCCATCTATTTTTCAATGAATATATTTTTAAAGATCCAACACATTTTATTTCTTGTAAGAGGAATAGTGATGATACTCATATCGCAAATATTTTCTTCAAGAATAATGTGAGGTTACATGGATTTCCATGAAATATTTTATTTGATAAGGATATAAAGTTTTTTTGTCATTTTTTGATGAAATAGTGGAAGGAATTGAATATGAAGCTACAATTCAGTTTAACATATCATTTGTAGACTTATGGATACATAGAGGTAGTAATAAAAATTATAGGAGATTCACTCATATGTTTTGTAGGAGATAAGTTAAATACATGTGACTTGGCACTAGTACAAGTGGAATTCACTTGCAAAGACCCAATCTAATGGAGCATGAAAAAATACATTTTAAATTTTGTATAGGTCTAGTCCACAAGGAGATATAATTGTGAGACTTACTGTAGAAATAAGAAAAGAGTGTAGAAGGCCCCCAAAGCCGACATCAAATAGTATACAATTGTTATGGTGACCACTAGCTTATGGGTTCAATCTAGATTTAAATGCAACAAAGTATGTTGGAGCGTCAACCAACTGTCCAAGTATTAGTGAGGTGGACTTGCCCTACTAAAGCATGCTTTGATTTGCCAGGTTGCTAGGTCCCACCTATAGACTAGGAGTGCTTCATATCTTGATACCTTAGTTATCAAAAGATGAAAAAAATAAAGGAGTGTATAACTAGATGATTTTATAGATTGCATGGAACAAGTGCACTAGTAATTGCATCAAAAGTTAGAAAAGATGAATACATAATATAAACAACACGTAGATTAAAATAAAAGGTAATTTGAATTTCATGTTGGATATTTTTTCTTAGCTCATTTACAAAAATAGAGGTCTCTTATGGGTACCTACAATAAGTTAAAATGTAAGAAAATAGGGCCATGTAAGGTTTATAAGAAGTTTGCAAAGAATTATTATGAGATATAATTACCAAGAGGCATTGATATCATGGACATATTCAATATTGATAATCTATATCCATATCATGAAGGTCATGAAAATGTAAAATTCTTGAGAAAAAAAGTTATTAGGGTAGACTGGAGAAAAAAATACCAGAGAAAGTGCAAAAATAGGAAGAAAGAATAATTGACTCTAGAATTAAGAAAAATATATGTAATGAGGAACATAATGAGTAGTTGGTAAAATGGAAAGGAAGTGATATTGAAGATGTAACTTGGTTGAGAACATGTGTTTTCACTCAACTTGAGATTCTTCAAGACCATCTTATTTATGTAAGAACTCAATATTTTAAAATTACCTGAGGTGTATGATGTAGGAGCATTTAGGCTCATAGACAATACTAAATTAATAAAAAAATGTTAAAATAGTTTGTATAGATTATGTAGTATTCTATGTTTGGTATTACATAATTACACAAGCCACGTGTAGCATTCTATATTTGGGAATGTGCAACTTGTGTAAGCCATGCAAGGGATTGTGCAATAACTATGGAAAGTCACATGGAATCCTACAAAATACTACAAGGATCTTCGAAGTTGTGTTGATGTTATAGAAATATTTGTCAAAATGAGATGATGTTCCTGATGGGTTCTTTGTATCTACCTAACATTGCAATATCCCTTAATTTTATGAATCCAGTGGTAGTGTGTATTTAACTTCAATGTGACATTTGATTGGCTTGAATGCATATATTAACAAAGCCCAATTTCCTTAGGAAGGTAGAAAAATATCAAGAAGGCTCATGATTAGTGAGAGTTGTGTTAGTAAGTAGTCTTAGTGTAACCTTTAGTTTGCTATTGATTCTTATTGTTTTTAGGTTTTATCATTGGGGATGGTTTATATGTGTGCATTGCTCCTATGAGTTAATTAAATAAAGATTGATGATGTGTTTCTACTATTCATTCCAATTTATGTTAATATAAATCTTATGTATATTTCCACTTGAAATTTTGAAAGGAAGGGGCCACATGGGTAAGATAGTTTGCTGGTTTTTGTTTTGTTGTTGTTAGTTTGTTGTTTTTATTTTGTTGGTTGTCGGTGCCGCTCGTAGAGGCTGGTTTGTTTGGATCCTCAATGTCTTATCTTTTTCTCCATCTTTTGTACGGGGTAGGGTCCCCTTAACCCTTCTTTACCGCTAATTAAAAAAAATGATGGTTGTATGGTCTAAGGTGCCTCTTCATTAGCCACCTTAACTAAATCTGTGTCAATCACTATATCCACTTAAACTGGTAGCATATCCCAAAAAATGAATTATTCTCCTATCATTTATATACATAAAAAAAATGTGGGTTTAAATATGAAAATTGTATGATTGTTTTCTTATTAGAGTAGATGTCTATACTTGGTGAAGATAGAGAATCACAATGATGTTTGTGTAATATTTATCTAATCATAATAAAATATATTACAAAAGACTACATCTCATATCCCAAAGAAAGTGAAAATATCATATTCAATATTGTGATAAAAATTTGAAGCAAGCCTCATTTAAATTGAAAAAATGCCCAAAAAAAAATTCGACACATTATTTTAAAGTTATTAAATGCTTTGAGAAACCATCGTAAATAAAAATATTTACTTTTCTAATATTTGTATATTAATATGTTTTCCATTATATATACATTGAAAGGTGGCGATTCTTGTATTCCATTTGGGTGATTTTGTTAAATAGGATTCTAAAACTATTTGTGAGTTGTATAACCAAAACCAAAATTCCAACTTAGTAAAAGCCGATCAAAATGGTATTAAAATTTGCTGTAGAGCTTTTCAAACTAGATGTATGTTAAAGTATTAGTTGTTTTTATTCAACTTAGAGAATATGGTGGAACTTCCAAATTACTTTTCTAAGCAAGACATGTTTTTTTTTTAGCGAGTATTTTGAGGCATTTTATTACATTGGGAAAGTTGAGATTTTTAAAACGTATTTATACTAACCATTTATTTTGTTATATATTAAAAATTATTCTCATAATTGAAGCCATTTAGTCTTTTATTTATACTCCCTTTTTGTAGTGATACTAGTGGCATGTTCAAAATCATAGAATCCGCCAAGGATCTATTCATTCAAATGGCCTTTTGGCAATTTTTTGTTACTATTAAAGCATTTTACAAAAGGATAATCCACATGTGGTTTGTCTTTGCATGTGAGGGTCAATGTAGCACATCATTTTATGTGAGTTATCACTTGAAAAAAATTAGGCTTTCGATAAGATTGCTCATTTTTAAACGTGGCCTAGTTAGATTCCTCTCATATGATTTTGTGGATTGATATATGAATCCACTCATCTATGAATGAAGTCCCCATTTGATACAAACATTATTTGGTATCAACCTTAATTACTGTCCCTAATATGTGTGATGGTTGATAATAATAATAATTGTATTATATAGAAATTATTTTTAAAAATAAATTAATTATGGAAATAAATGTGGGTATATATTATATAGAATAAAAAGAAATGAGTTCAATCTTAGGAGAAATGAAAGTGTTTTTAAAATAATATTCTATTCTCTCCTTACTAATAACCATGCCTTTCTAGTGCACGAAGTGCATATCCCTAGGTTATTTACTTCAGTATGCTAAAGTGTGAAGCACAAGGGAAATTGAGCTTTATGGTGGAAGGATGAATTTTCAAAGTCATTAGTAGTGAAAAGTAATATGGATTGTTTTTTGGGCTTCAAATCGGAGTTAGATGACTTAGTGGTGTCCACCTTTGAAGGTTTGAAGGTGGAGGTTAATGTGGAGATACCAATTATGACGAATGATGAGGGACGTCCTTGTTATGTGGTGCTGTCTGGACATATAAAGGAGGTAGATCATGGGATTTTTGGGCACAACAATATTGTGGCATAGGTTGCATTTGATGACAAGATTAGTCCCTTGGTTTAGTTGGGATATTATTGCAGGGAGATATGGAAATTTGTATTGCTATCTCATTGACAAAGGAGGCATAAACTGCGGTGGGTAATAAGAGGAAATGATAAAAAAAAACTAATTGATCGTAATGTCCCCATTCCTACCTCCACGGTCTAGCAATTGGTTTTCCATCTTAGCCTTAGTCATACCCAAGGGGGATAGCGACGTAGATGGTTGTTGGGTATGGGTTTCACCTACATTTCACTTATATGTTATGTTTTGGCGTTATGCATGTACTTTATGATGACTTAAGTGAAAAAGGTGGGGTAATGTTCTATTTCTTCATTGGGGTCACTTAAGTGGACTGTTTTTTGGCCTAGGAGAAATAAAGTCACTTTAAGTGATGATTAAAACATGACATATCTCCAGGGGGTCGAATTAGGGTTTTATGCGCACTTTTATGATGGAAAAATTTATAAAAGGTGGTGTTTGGGGAGGAAAAAGGATCTAGGATCATTTTGCCATCTTATGTTGGAGCTTTCGACTTGTTTTCCTTGCTTGTGGAGGTGAAATTCCATATGAACCCTAACTTTGGTAGTGAAATATCTACCCCTAGCTAGTAGAGCACTCTTCGGTTGTGAAAGATCCAATCCTAGTCTGCTATTGTGGAGTTTATTCAAATCAGGTTGTTAGATTTAGAGTTTCAGAGGCTTGTTGATCCAGTTTCAAGTCCAAAAAGAGAAGAAATTCATATTTAGTAAGAGGGATCATCTACTTTATTAGTGGAAACTTCTTGTTATTGCATGTTGATGCATGTTGTTTGCATGTTGTTGCATGTTAGTTTAATTGCAATAAAAGTGAAGATATTGGTTATTTTCTGATTTTATACCTTGTTGCCATAACTATACTTTGTTGTCATATTTTTCTATATACTACTGTCATAAAAATCAGATTGTTATTTGTGAAAATTTAGTTGGAAATCTTGAATATAAAATAAATCCAGAAAATAGATATTTCAGTGGTATCAGAGAGGTCTTTTCTGCAGCCTATTGGGTAGTGTATGAAGGTTTATTCCAGGAGGAGTACAGCCAAGAAAGAAGGTCCAAACATGGCGGATAAAGATGGAAAATCAGAGGAACAACTGAATGAGGATTTTACGAAGAAAATGTTTATAAATATGGTGAAACAACAAGATACTACAAACCTCTACTTGAACCAACTCATAGAGAGATTATCATAGGGTGGCCTTGGGAACCATATGGAAAGAGGTGAAAAATTAATTCTGGGCTGCAGACTCATAGAGATGAAAACAACAGATTAGGGAAGCACACTCCTTTATCCCAAAACACATAGTTGAGCATGCATGAACCGGTTTCCCTAAAAGTTTTGGAAGTGACACTAGTAGGGAAACAAGGGGATATTGTTGATGAGCATACTTCTTGGGAGAAGTATGAATCCTTGAGTGAAGGGTTCAAAGATAATATTCCTTTCCCAGAGTATAGCAAGATGAATATCGGTAGCTGGCACAAGTGGGATCACTACTCTCATGTTCCCGAGCTACAGAGGCGATTGGGGCAGATTTTAGTTCCACACTTTGATGGATCCAAGAAGTGTACCACACAATCATGGATTCGGGAAGAGGATGTAATAAAATTTGTAATCCTACATCTTGAGGGAGATGCACATGATTGGTGGAATCATGGCCTTGTCACACAGGGATACATGCATATTACAACTTATGTGGATTTTGTAGAGAGACTGGTGGGAAGGTTTGACAGGTGGGATCCTGACAGATTATTCAATGAGTTGACTCATTTGAGACAGATAGGATCCTTGGATGGGTACATTGTAGATTTTCAGCGGTTGTCAATGACAGTTACTGATGTTTCTAAGGTGAAGTTGACTTCACTTTTTATAGCAGGTATGACATATTTAGTAGTAGGGTTTATGAAGGCATTCAAGCCTTCTTCACTACACGATGCAATCATGAAATCCCAAGATTTGGAGTTAGCCACTCCAAAGCCAAGGTTTCCACCTCGAGTTTAGCAGGGAGGACCCCTATCTAGATCTGATGGTTTCCAGCCGAAGGGGTCATCACAAAGATAGGAGATGGGTAGAAACTTTGTTTTGATTTACATTCACCATGGGCCTTAGGATATGATTGCACGGGAAAGGACAAGGCCCAATTCATTGAGGTCTTTGAGGAGGGGGGGGGGGGGGAGGAGAGAGAGAGAGAGAGAGAGAGAGAGAGAGAGAGAGAGAGAGAGAGAGAGAGAGAGAGAGAGAGAGAGAGCTAGGGACCCGGGAGATGGATGACGGAGATGAAGACACTTTGTATAGTACTGATGAGTAGGAGGATGAGGTTTTACTTCAAGAGACTATAGCCACTTTTTCTAGTACCCTGAGGTACAGGGCATTCAGAGTTAGGGGAGATATCTAGGGGAAGCGTGTTGTGGTACTTATTGATAGTGGGGCTACCCACAACTTTATTGATGCATCCTTGGTTAAGAGACATGGCCTATAAACATAGAAATTTGAGGGCTACAACATTGTTGCAACCAATGGTGAGTCTATGAGATGCACCTGTAAAGTTCCATAGTTGAGCATCACCATGGGGAACTACACCGATACTGATGACATCTATATTGTTGGGATTGGAGAGACAAACGTAGTGTTGGGAGTTCAGTGGCTTCACTCCCTTGGATAATTTCATACTAACTTCCAGACGATGGAGATGAAATTCAAGTATGAGGGAAGGAATGTGACCTTGAGGGGTCTATCCACAGGAGCACCCAGGGTAGTCATAGCTAAGAGGATGGAGAGGATCTTTCGGCATGATGAGGTGGATTGGGCCATTCATTGCTTGGTTTTGACCAAGAATATAGGGAGTGATCGTCTAGAGTATCATGTGGATGTCCAAGGCCTATTGGACAAGAACAGTGCAGTTTTTCAGGACATACCCCCAGGTGTACCACTAGATGGGGGGTTTGAGCACGTGATTAAGCTTGGGGACAACAATCCAGTGGTTACTACTCCTTACTATCACCCCTAATGGTTTAAGGATGAGATTGAGAGGACTATACATGAACTTCTGATCATGGGACATATTAAACCTAGTTCTAGTACTTTTGCTTCTTCAGTGTTGCTGGTGAAGAAGAAGGATGGAACCATGTGAATGTGCATAGATTACCATGCAATAAATAAGAAGACAATAAAAAATAAGTATCTTGTGCCACGCATTGATGAACTACTAGATGAGCTACATGGAGCAATCTATTTTTACAAAATAGACTTGTGATCTAGATATCACCAGATGAAGGTCATAGAGGAGGATGTGTATAAGACAACTTTCAGGTGCCACTATGGCCACTTCAAGTTTTTGGTGATGCCATTCGGGTTGTCTAATGCACCAGCCACATTTTAGTCCTGCATGAACCATGTGTTCAACTACCATTTGTGGAAATTTGTATTGGTCTTCTTTGATGACATTTTGGTCTCCAGTAGGACGTGGGAGGATCACATTCAACATCTTGATGAGGTGTTAGGAATTTTGGAAGCTAATTTGCTTTATGCGAAAGCTTCTAAGTGTGAGTTTGGTATGATATAGTTGCTATATTTGGGCTATGTGATCGAAGGAGGTCGAGTCAATGTGGATAGGGAGAAGATTCAAGTGATTTTGGATTGGCCACCACTTAGGACTTTGAAACACATGAGAGGATTCTTGGAATTATGTACATATTATAGGAGGTTTGTGAAGAACTTCTCTCGCTTGACTGCACCCTTGATAGACTTGACCAAGAAGGGGGATTTTGCTTGGTCAAATTCAGCACAATAGGTTTTTGGTCACCTTAAGGGGGTGATGATTTCTTGTCTAATTCTTACATTTCCATATTTCACTCGGCCATTTATACTCAAGCGTGATGCATCAAGAGTGGGTGTTGGAGCAGTGCTCATGTAGGATAGGCATCCCATTGCCTATGAGAGTCAGAAATTGAGTCTAGTAGAGAGAGGATTCTAAATTTATGATAAGGAGATGTTGGCCATTATGCATGCATTAGTCAAATTCAAACAGTATTTAGTGGGTAAATTTTTTTTTGTTCATATAGATCACAATAGCTTGATGTTTTTTTAGAGGAAAAGGATCTCAATGACTTCCAACAGAGATGGGTAAATAAGATACATGCTTTTGATTTTGACATAGAATACAAGAAAGGTAAGAATAATGTGGTGGATGATGCACTGTCTAAGAGACCTTGCTTTGATTCTATGATTTGCTTTATGTCAGAGATTTCAGCTGATTGGAAGGCTCATATACTTGTTGAATACTCCAAAAATTAGTTTGCATGTGAGATTATGGATGGCATTATTCAGGATGATCAATATAGAGTTATGGACGACCTCATCTACTACAAGGATAGAATTCTCCTTGTACCAAATTCCAAAATGAAGGATAAGATCCTTTAATCAGTGCATGATACACCGTTGGTTGGACATCCAGGATATTTTAAGACATACATGTACATTAGAGAGAGATTCACATGGAAGGGGTTAAAGGACGATGTCCTTAACCATGTCAGGGAGTCTTTGGTTTGTTAGCAAACCAAGGTAGAGCACTCTTTCCCTGCAATACTTCTACAACCTCTTCCTATTCCAGAATAGAAGTGGGAGAGTATATCCATGGATTTTATCACAGGTCTTCCCTTAGTGTATGGGCACGATTGCATATATGTGGTGGTTGATCGGTTAATTAAATATGCCCATTTCCTTTCTATGCCTTCGAGGCATAAGGCAATGCAGGTGGCTCAAAATTTCTTCACAAGTATTTTTAGGCATCATGGGTTTCCTAAGAGTATTATCAGCGATAGGGATAAGATTTTCATGAGTACATTCTGGCAGAAGATCTTCAGGCTTGCAGTTACGGCACTGACACCTAGTACCAGCTATCATCGACAGACTGATGGGTATACTGAGATAGTGAACAACTGGATAGAGGACTACTTGTGTAGCTATGTTGTAGGACATCAACGTGCATGGGTCAAATGGCCACATATGGGGTAATATTGTTACAATACCACCTACCAGATGAGTATTGGTATGACTACTTTTCAAGCATTATATGATTATGAGGCATCCTCATTTGTAAGACCTATTATTATTAGATAGCCGAGCTCCCAAATCTCATGATTAGGTACAGGAGAACTAGGACATTCTAAAGGCTCTCAAGGAGAACATATAGAAAGCACAGAATCATCAGAAGGTATATGCAAATAGGCACAAAGTTGAGAGATCATTCGAGGTTGGAGATTTGGTCTTCTTATGGTTGCAGCCATACAGACAATCCTCACTCAAGAAGAGTGGTGCAGAGAAGCTAAAATTACAATTCTATGGGCCATACAGGATAGTTTGCAGAGTTGGGGTAATAGCATATGAGTTAGAGCTTCTAGAGCACAGTAAGATTCATAATGTCTTCCATGTTTCATGCCTCAAAAGGGCACTTGGACAACATATTGCACCTTCCACAAATATACCACCATTGGATGACGAGGGGAAGTTGGTCTTAGAACCAGAATATATGATTGAGGTAAGACAAAGGAAGTTTTGGAACAGGGTAATCAAAGAATATCTAGTGCAGTGGAAAGACTTACCACTAGAGGATACTACTTGGCAGGGAGAGCATATTTTACAGCACCCTAGTTTACATTCGCTTGAGGACAAGCAAAAATCGGGAAGGGCAGACTGTAATGTCGCCATTCCTACCTCCATGGTCTAGCGACTGGTTTTCCATCTTAGCCTTGGTCATACCCAAGGAGGCTAGCAATGTAGATGGTTGTTGGGTATGGTTTTCACCTACATTTCAGTTATATGTTATGTTTTGGCATTATGCATGTACTTTATGATGAATTAAGTGAAACAGGTGGGGTAATATTCTATTTCTTCATTGGGATCACTTAAGTAGACCATTTTTTGGCCTAGGAAAAATAAAGTCACTTTAAGTGACGATTCAAATGTGACATATCTCCAATGGTGGTTGAATTAGGGTTTTATGGGCACTTTTATGATGGAAAAATTTATAAAAGGTGGTGTTTGGGGAGGAAAAAGGATCTGGGATCATTTTTCCATCTTATGTTAGAGATTTTAGCTTGTTTTCCTTGCTTGTGGAGGTGAAATTTTGTAGGAACCCTAGCTTCAGTAGTGGAAGATCTACCCTTAACTAGTAGAGGACTCTTCGATGGAGAAAGATCCAGCCCTAGTTTGCTATTGTGGAGTTTATTCAAATCGGGTTGTCAGATTCTAATTTTTAGAGGCTTGCTGATCCAATTTCAAGTCCAGAAAGAGAAGACAACCATATTCAGTAAGAGAGATCATCTATTTTATCAGTGGAAACTTCTTGTTATTGCATGTCATTGCATGTTGATGCATGTTACTTGCATGTCATTGCATGTTGATGAATGTTGTTTGCATGTTAGTTTAATTGCAATAAAAGTGAAGATATTGGTTATTATCTGATTTTATACCTTGTTGCCATAACTATACTTTGTTGTCATATTTTTCCATATACTGTTGTCATAAAAATCATATTGTTATTTGTGAAAAATTGGTTGGAAATATATAATATAAAATAAATCCGGAAAAGGGATATTTCACAGTTCAAACGTAAATGACATTGCATTCCTAATAAATTAGGTGGATGTGTGGGATTACTTTTGGTGGATTGATTGTTATTCCTAAGGATGATGGAGTGTTTTTGATATACTCTCGGAGTTGATGGATGTTTAAAGGATGGCTAATATTGGGCACTTTATTGTGTTGGTGGGGGGAATTTAAATATTTTTCCTTCGGGTTTGGTAGATCAAGAATGTTTGATCATTTCCTATGGTATTCCCTCAAGTGGGAGTTAATGTTTTATTTTTTACAGTTTTGTACAAGGTTTGAGGGCCCTTTCAAAACCTCCTTATTACCCAATAAAATAAAAAACAATAATATGTTAAAAAATTGTAAGCTTTTGCATAAAATATTGTTTGGTAAATGATCTTTCATTTCTTTTAATAATAATGCTAATAATAATTATTAATACTATCATCTCTTTAAAACATTTTCAATATTAGATGTCCAATGCAATGATGAGATTGTCGACTCGTCAAGTCATTTTTGGGTTTTTTTGTATTTGACACCGTATAGAAAAGCTAAACCGTAAACGACTATCGCCATGTATATGCAATGGTTGTCAATTTTAAAAGGTATGTATATTAAAATTATTTATAAAATATTAGTCAAGAAGTAATACCATTTTTAACATGTGATTGTATTAATATATTTAAGACTTTGTGTAAAATTATAAGGGATTGCTAAAAGAGATCAAATTATTATAAACCTACATTTTTAAAATATTTATTTTTATTTAATTTAGATATTAATATCCACTAGAAGTCAGGAGTGGCTGATGGGACTGAATAAGATATTACATGAATCCAGTACATAAAGGGAATTCCAAATGCACCTCCAAAAATCAAAAGAGATAAATAAAATGAGAAAATCAATTATGTGAACCGAAGATTAAATATCTTGAAACTAATAAATTATAAGTTCCCTACAAATCTAAATCATTTATCTTCATATAAAAACTTTTATAGTGTTTGAAATCAATTATTTGTAAATAAGCACCGGTAGTTTTAGAATTATTTGGATTAAAAAACTTCAATTTAAATCTTATTTATTAAAATCAAAGTGTCTCACAAATAAACAAAACTAAACAACATAAAACAATAAAATTAAATGTTACATTTATTCATCTATGAGCAATAAAAATATCTTCCTCTCACCAAAAATTCCTTTGACAGAGAGAGCATCCACGTAAATCTCCTTTCTGATTGGTAGTGAATGGTTATGGCATTGATATTAATGCTTATGACATAAACGAGGCATTATATTCAACCCACTTAATGAGAAGTTAATGAGAAGTAGGTGGGAAAATTATAAATGTGGGAAGGTGGCTAACCACAATAAGGTGGTATGCTGTAAATGTTAGAAAAATAAAAGGGAACAAATTCATGTGAATTTGATTCTCCATTCTATATTTGTTTTAATTTATTTGCAACTTGCAATGTGCATTGTTTTTAGTTTAATTGTTTTGGTACCAAAATGAAATGTATAAACAATGTTTTCTATTATTAACAATGCAATCATCGTGACGATAACCTTGGCTTCTCTTAGCTGCATTATTATATCGTACAAATGCAATACGTTTTTCTTTTTGACAAAAATTAAGTGCCTTATTCCTGCCAGCACCACGAAGGTTTTAAGTGTTACACTTATCCAGGCCGTCAAACTACTCTTCAAAAAGATAAATTTATTTTAATATTGACCTTATTATTCACAACAATACTATTATTACTACTAAATTGCATTTGAGGTTCACGATACGTTGGAAGGGATATAAATGCAATATTTTTATGGATTTTTATTATGGTGTAGCACGAGGTACGATAATTGTTAAGGTGGCGATGTCAATTGCTTGTATACACAAAGAGGTTTGATGAAATTGATGAGCTAGAATGATGAAACTAATTTTGAAATGCTGAAGTGAAGCAAATCTCAATATATTTATGTAGTTAAATGTTTTGGAGATACAGAGGAAGGGATTTCAAATGCAAGTGTGTCTCTTCGTTTTATTAATGAGTGCACTTGTGAGAAATCACATCTATCTCTAGTTGAGTGTCTTTGAGGTCTTGTGAGGGCTGATTTGAGCCCTGTAGTAACAACCCGAGCATATGCTTGTTATTTATTATCATGAATTTTTTTGTTGTGTATAGATGTTTCAACCCTTTAAAGTTTTTGTGTTCTCCTACTGAAATGTGCAAGTTTGTTCTTGAAATGAGGAGACTATAGTCTTTTGTTGTTGGTTTTTTATTTCTATTGTTGAATAAGAAATGCTTAAATTGTAATTGGTGTGTGTTGAATCCATATTAAAAATAATTATTTTCCAACATTATAACTATGTCAAACATTCACTAGAATGTTCAATTGACTTTCATGAAAGAATAGGTGAAACTCAAGAACCTCCCTAATTCAGACCCACTCCAGAAATGCTAGAAGTTGCTGAAAATAATAAACAATAATAGAATTGTAGTATAGCCAATAAATCAATCAAATGAATTTGATGTAAATAAGTTTCCAATTTGCAAATAGAAATGGTCTATATATAGCAAAAGCAAGAGTTGTAGTCCAACTTTGCTTTTGACTATATGATAGACATGTGTGCAACAATCATTACATGAATAAGCACATATGAGGAAAATGGTTAAGTTATAAGTGCCACTTATCCTAATCTAAGTCTAGGAGGTGTGCTAAGTAGAATAAATTAACAAATACTAATTAAAGCTAAATAAACTAAGTAAAGTTAAATAAAATGTGCATATGTATAAATATTGCACTAACTCCTTCCCTTACGTTAAACTTAGGGAAATCAAAAGTAAAAAAATTGGTTCTAACAACTAGGTCTGATAAGTTACCCATGTACAATAAGTACAACTAGAAAAATGAGATACAAAATAAAGTTCTATCAAAGAATAAGACTAAATTCTATGAAGACTATACTAGATGGGATGGAGGTTATCACTATACAAATTGATGTGATGAAAGCCATCATTGAAGAATATCCAAGAAGTGTAAGTGAAAAGAATGGTGAAGAACTCAAATCTACACAAGTGGTATGAATCCACCATTCGATCATTGAAGAAGATAATCTGATATTGCGTTCACCATAATAGCTTCAAGTATTTTCAATATGTTGAATGAGTTGATGAAAGCATACAAGAGTACAACAAGAATTCCATCAATTTCATGAAGGTGATTGTTAGTGCAGAATCACAGCACCCCCGAATGGCCCATGTGTGAAGTGGGGCATTCGGTGTGATTACACAACATGGGACCATCTCTCAAGTTGTGGGACTTGTAAAACTTGAGATGGACCTTAGGAGAAAGCCGGTTCTTGCTTCCTAATCTACCTGCCACAAGCTAATCCAATTCAGGCAAAACCTATTCTATCCTAATCTAACCATTCCAAGGGGACAAGGAGAGAGAGAGAGGGTGAAAGAGCTTACACTAAGTGGTGATACACTAGAAAAGGGAGTGGTTGAATCACAGACCCGACCGCCTAAAGTGGAGAGAGGTGAGCATAGGAGAGGGTGGACAAGATGCACCACAGACCAAAGATAGATTTCACACAGAGCACCACTTCGAAACCCATTAAGCACAACTCCTAGGACCTACAACGAGCATCAGAGTATGCACAAAATACCATGCAATGATGAGAGGCAAGAAGAGACAACAAAATAAGCAAAGGATGGACAAATGCATCACGAAACAAATTATATTGCTCCAAAATGTTACACAATACATCATCAATGGGAAAGAGGCAAGAAAATGCCATTACATAGCCATGGGAGGAGGCTTAGACTCCACATTCTACCCTAAGGAAGAAAGAGGGAGGGGGGTAGGAGAGAAACAATGACCAACCGTTTGAATATGCCCCTTCATTACAATATATAGGAAGAATAATAGAGAGAAGAGGGAAGAATTCGAATCCTGCTTCAACCACCATCAGATATGAATTGAATCCTGCTTCGAAGGCTCAACCACTATCAACCAATGCCCCTTGTGGATCCGCCCACAATTTGTCATGTCTGGTTCCATGTCTGCTTGGCGTGCCAAGGAAGAAGAACGATGGATCAAATCAAATCCAATCTGATTGTTGGAGCAAATCAAATTCTGTATTAATGGCCTGGGAGAAATTTTCCTACTTCTCACCCACTTGACCCTGTTAAAAGTGATATTCTATGTTTCCATGGTGTAGAGGGTATCGAGACGTTTCCAAAAAGTCTTCTCTCGTCGAAATCTGATTTTCTTGTCAAACGATATGGCCATTTGAAGATTAGGGTCACGCGCGCGTAATATTTAAAAGAGTCTATCCATATAGGGTCCACGTGGTAGCCTCACGCTTCTTGGAGATTTGGCCCCTACCTTGCACTCCTGAAATTATGCCGTATTAACACATGGTGGCTTTCGTAGGCTCCTTGGGCTCTTTTGTATTTTTCTAGAGTCCTTCATGTTTGCTTGGCGAGGCCAAAACTTTGACCCTGTACACGTGGAGGCTTTGCGCTCATTTGAAAACTACCCCTAGATTTTACCTTTGAAGTTGCACGGTCAAGAAACATGGAGACCTCCACTTCCTTTTGGGCTTTTCAATGGCCGAATGCACTTCTTCAGACTCTGGGACACATGGTGGGTTGGCGCTCGTTTGGAAACCCGCCCCAAATTTTACTTTTGAAAGAGTGCCATGTTGACACTTGGCTTCTTCCACTGGCCTACTTTTGCTTTGACTATTCAACCTTGACTCTATCCCCTTTTGGACTCTGGGACATGTGGAAGGCCCGCGTTCATTTGAAAACCCACTCAGGATTTTACCTTTGGAGATGCACCGAGCTGACGTGTGGCACCTTCAGCTAGAACCTTTATACTTAACCAATTTTGGGTCCGCCCATGCTTTATTTAATGCACCCCAACCACTAAAAACACTATTTAGGTCTTGTTCACATTTTCAATAAAATCACCATCGATTCTTCATTGAGCCCCATATTTATTGATCTCTATGCATTTGGTTCGAAAGTTATGGCATTTTGAAGTTCGGGAGTCGGGTGTGAGGTTCAGAAGGAAAATAGAGGAAAGGCACCGCGTAGGTGTATACACCACAGAAAAGAACGCATACTTGCGGAAGATAAGTATGGAAGTAGGGTGTGGACATCCAATTGGGGAAGGACGTGCGACAGCAGAAAGAAAAGAGGGTGCGCGACAAGAAGTCCCAGAACTTAGCTGATTTAGAAGGCGTCTGTGGAGGGGCACGCGGAAGGGCTACAGCCTATGTAAAGTGCCAAATGAGCAAGTCTATAGGTGTGCAACCTGAAATGTAAAGCATCAGAGTCAGAATGAAGATACAAGTTATCCAAAATAACTAGGAGAGTTATTTGGATAACAATTTGGTGACTTTCGGGGGTCATCTTCCTACTAGATGAAGAGATCAGTAGCCTTAGAAGTCTGTTGGGCATGGATTCAAGCTTGATAAAAACAATTCTGATCTGAATCTTTGAAATCTTGTCCCTGAGCCACTTGAAACATTATTGGAACTAGAGCTGATCTCCCCAAGCACTACCTTCAATGGATTGTGCATGAGTAATAAAACACCACAACACATTATGTACAAAAGGGAAATATCATACAGGGTCCAAGTGGAACATGCAGAGTGTGCAAAAGCACTTCTTCTACTAAAAGCAAACCTAATTCTACTCCTACACTAACCAAAGATAAAGAAAAGTTAAAAAAAGTCTTCCACAGGCAAGGAGAAATAGCTTCCTTTTCTCAAAAGAGGCGGCCATGAAAATGATTTGACACTGAATACGGCTGCTTGTATGAGTGAAAAACTGACAATAAGCCAGTCCTCCACCCAAATCATCAAGGTATCTACATCAACCATAAATACCTCCTCAAGTTGATTGGTACTGGACTCCTGGAGGTGTTGATGATGACCCTTGGTACTTTGATACTCATCCTCATGCTTAGAAGCAAGCATGACTGGTTTTGGTTTCTCCCTTGGCTCCAATGAAGCCAAGTACCTGATTGGGCATGGTTTGATCCTTTGGATGTGCCCCTTGATTTGAAATTTAACTGCAAAAATGGATTTTTCTTGCTGACCCTCCTGGATGGATGGTGTGAAAGGGATGATGACATCCTCTTGCCTTTTCTCTTCCTTCTCTTGTGAAGAACATGGAAGACTCATATCTTCCAACCTTGGTTCCAGAGGGATGTTGTGAAGTGCAAGCCTTTGTACTTTAATGTTCTCCTTTATGGCAGAAGGTTCATGTGCTTGGAAGGTGGAAGATGGAGGAGAAAATGATGTGTTCTCCATGGTCTCTTCTCCACTAAAGCAATCTTCTAAGTCTGACAAGCATTTTGCCTCCTTGTTGTCCTATTGCATGTGCTCTACCTCCTCCATGGTGTCCTCTTGATCTGCAATTTGATCACCATGGCTCCCTACACTCTCAAACATGAAGTTTGAAACATAAAACTCTTATTCAACATCATAGATTGAAGGGGACGAAGTGGGAGGAACAACTGAAGGTTCTTCTATAGCCTACCCCACACTTGGAGCCTCTGAAATTGTATGGTCCTCCTCCATCATGGGTTCATCAAACAAATCAGGCCCTTGAAATGAAAGCAAGAAATATTCAATTATTCCTTCTTCATTGAGTGACTTCAACTCTGATTTGATATCTCCCAGCTGCTCCTCTTCAATGTGACTTGGAGCTGATTTTTCTTACTCCTCAACTGGTTGTGCTGCTTAAATCAGATCAACATCCTCTTCAGACAGGGTGCCATCATGGACACTGCATTCAGAGTAGACAGACTACTGATCTTCTTCTTCTTCTTCTTCTTCTGCAAACTCAGCCTCAGCTACCACTAGCTCATCAACTCTGACCTCCTCCAAGGGCTTGACCATCAAGGGGATATTTGTAAACTCAAATTTGGAAGCCCAACTCTTCAGATTGTCTGTCGTTTCTTCTCTGTTGGGCTCCACTTCTTGTTGTTTTCCTTGACTGGATTCTTGAGTCTCTTCCCAACATGGACTTGGGAAAGCAAGAGGAGTGAAAGGTTAGGGTTCAACTAGCTTTTTAATTGTTTGTGGTGGGGAGGGAGGTGGAACTTCTTGTTTGTTTAGAGGGGATGATTTTTTGGAAGGGAAAAGGGAAGAGGAACTGAGGTAAGGTGGAAGACTAGGAGATGGAGATGAGAAATCAACACTTGGGGCAGCAACTAAGGGGCTTGACTCTTGATCATGCTGAAATGATAAAGTTTGAGAAAGAGAAAATGAAGGACAGGGAGCTGGTGATTGACTTACCCATTGACAAGGCTATCTCACACTTTTCTCATAAGCCTCAATGTCCTTAATCCATTGTGTAAGTTGTGGCATCACTTTAACCATGAAGTCAAGCTTCTCTTGAGGGCTATAATGTCTTGGAAAAGGGCCTCCCTATGGATAAGGTGCTCTGTAACCAATCTTGAATTCCTTCATTTGTGCTATGGCCCTTGAATGAACCATGCCAGCCTCCATTCTTTGAATCTTCTCTAGCAAACCAACATTCTTCACATAGTTATCACCATTGTATGCACCCCCTTGTTCTTGATAAGCTCTATGGCCAGACTGACTTTGACCCTTCTCATATGGGTAAGCATAATGGTCCTAGATCTAATTATAATGCTGATTTGGAAGAGTTGAGAAATGCATTGGAGGTGAACTGCATTACTGATGTAAGTGTGAGTTCCAAGAAGGAAATGAAGCCATGGTTGCACAACTTAATGGAATGGGAGAAAATGAAAGAGATGGAAGAAGAAAATTGATGAAAATGGGTGGAAATGGATGGAAAAGGTCTACAACTTCAGAGATACGGTTGTTGACCAGATAAAGTTGCCAAATGTGTTTACATGTTCCTCAAAAGGTTGAATCTCAACAGGAACACAACAACCTGCTAAGATGAAGTGGTAAGGTGCTTCAGACCTGTCCCACCAGGTGTACCAAAACTGTTAATGCGGTCACACGGTGGCTTATGATTTGTTGTTTGTAATGAGAAATCTTGGAAAGATGGAAGATCTAACCTCAGTGTCCCACTAATCATATCAAAACTATTAGTGCGGTCACACAGTGGCTTATGATTTGCTATTTGTAATGAGAAACCTTGGAAAGATGGAAGATCTAACCTCAGTATCCCACCAGGCATGTCGAAACTATTAGTGCAGAACCACAACACCCCCGCATGACCTGGGTGTGAAGTGGGGCATTCGGTGTGATTGCACAACATGGGACCATCTCTCAAGTTGTGGGACTTGTAAAACTTGAGATGGACCTCAGGCGAAATCCAGTTCTTGCTTCCTAATATACCTACCACAAGATACTCCAGTGCAGGTAGAACCTATTCTATCCTAATCTAACCATTCCAAGGGGACAGGGAGAGAGAGAGAGGGTGAAAGAGCCTACACTAAGTGGTTCAATCATAGACCGAACCACATGAAGTGGAGAAAGGTGAGCAATGGAGGGGGTGGACAAGATGCACCATAGACCAAAGATAGATTCAACACAGAGCACCAATTTGAAACCCATTAAGCACAACTCCTAGGACCTGCAATAAACATCAGAGTATGCACAACATACCCTGAAACGATGAGAGGTAAGAAGAGACAACAAAATAAGCCAAGGATGGACACATGCATCATGAAATAGATTCTATTGCTCCAAATGTTACACAATACATCATTAACATGAAAGAGGTAAGAAAATGCCATTACAGAGCCATGGGAGGAGGCTTAGACTTCACATTTTACCCTAAGGAAGAAAGAGGGAGGAGGGTAGGAGAGAAAAAATATGCCCCTTCATTACAATATATAGGAAGAATAAGAGAGAGAATAGGGAAGAATTCAAATCCTGCTTCAACCACCATCAGATATGCATTGAATCCTGCTTCGAAGGCTTAACCACTATCAATCATTGCCCCTTGTGGATCCACCCACAATCTATCATGTTTGGTTCCCTGTCTGTTTGGTATGCCAAAGAAGAAGAACGACAGATCAAATCCAATCCAATCTGGTTGTTGTAGAAAATTAGATTCTGTATTAATGGTCTGGGAGACGTTTCCCTACTTGTCACCCACCTGACCCTATTAAGAATGATGTTTTATGTTTCCATGGCATAGAGGGTATCGATACATTTCCAAAAAGTCTTCTCTCACCCAAATATGATATTCCTGTCAAAATATATGGCCTTTTAAAGATTAGGGTCACAGGCGTGCAATATTTAAAAGAGTCTATCCATACAGGGTTCATATGGCAGCCTCGTGCTTCTTGGAGATTTGGTCGCTGCCTTGCGCCCCTAAAATTGTGTTGGATTGACACGTGGCGGCTTCCGTGGGCTCCTTGGGCTCCTTTGTATTTTTCTTGAGTCCTTCATGTTTGCTTGGCGGGGCCAAAATTCTGACCCTGGACACATGCAGGCTTCATGCTCATTTGAAAACTACCCCTAGATTTTACCTTTGAAGTTGCGCAGTTGAGACACATAGAGACCTCCACTTGCTTTTGGGATTTTCAACAGTCGACTGCACTTCTTCAGACTCTGGGAAACGTGGAGGGTTGGCGCTCATTTGGAAACCCACCCCAAATTTTACTTTTGAAAGAGCATCGTGTTGACACTTGGCTCCTTCCCCTGGCTTGCTTCTGCTTTGACTATTCAACCCCATCTCTATCCCCTTTTGGACTCTGGGAAACTTGGAAGGCCCACGATCATTTGAAAACCCACTCAGGATTTTACCTTTGGAGATGCACCGAGATGATGCGTGGCAGCTTTCGCTAGCACCTTTATACTTAACCAATATTGGGTCCGACCATGCTTTATTTAATGCATCCCAACCACCAAAAACACTATTTAGGTCATGTCCACGTTTTTAGTAAAATCACCATCAATTCTTCATTGAGCCCTAGATTTCTTGATCTCTGGCATCTAGTTCAAAAGTTATGGCATTTTGAAGTTTGGGAGTCAGGCGCGAGGCGCAGAAGGAAAACAAAGGAAAGGTGCACGTGTAGGTGTGTGCACCGTAGAAAAGAATGCATACTTGTGGAAGATAAGTATGGAAGCAGGGCGTGGACATCCAATTGGGGAAGGATGTGTGGAAGTCGAAAGAAAAGAGGGCACGTGACAGGAAGTCTCGGAACTTAGCCAATTTGGAAGGCATCTGTGGAAGGGCATGTGGAAGAATTACAAGGTGCAGGGAGCACGCGGAAGGTCTACAACCTATGAAAAGTGCCAAATGAGCAAGCCTACAGGCACACAAACTGAAATGTAAAGCATCAGAGTTAAAATGAAGATACAAGTTATCCAAAATAACTAGGAGAGTTATTCAGATAACAGTGATATGATGTGCTAAGGGTAAGCAAGAGACACAACACCTAAAGAAGAAATATGACTACATCCCCATAATGTTGAATGAGTGGAGTAAACAAACTAATATGTCTACATGAGTGGTCTAAATCCACTATTTGAACATTGAACAATGAAAGAATATGGATATGCCAGAAAATGATCACTAAAAGGAGACAATCCAACTGTCAAGGTGTCAAATGATATAAAAAGGGTCTCTCAAAAATAGCATTACTGATGATAATACATGAAAATTAAGAAAAGTGTATACAAAATAATCCACATGTGAATGAATTAGACTAGGCAGTGAAAAGAACCCCCCCACCCTCACCATAACACTTTATAACTCGGTGCAAGCATGCATCCCAAAAGAATGAAATAAGACAAGTAAGATATTGTATATACCAAAATAGCTTGAAACAAGGATTTGTATAAAAATCTAAGAAAGTCCAAATAGAAAAATGAGAGTTCCTCCAAAACAAAGGGAACACTACTAAGAAAAATGAGAAGTGTGTGATCCATGTAGTTGAATGGTATAGGATCCACAACTGTAGAGCCCACACAAATAATGCTAACAATGCCACCAAAAATGTTCTAAAATCTATCTTATATGAATAAGGATGGTAGTTGAATATGTATGAAATAATAAGTGAAACTCAAGAACCTCCTCCATTTGTACTAACTCTAGAAATGCTAAAAACTGCTAAAAATAATAAGCAATAATAGAAAAATAGTGGTGTCGATAATCAATCAAATGAATTTGATATCAATAAGCTTCCAAGTTACAAATAGAAGGGGTCTATATATAGCAAATGAAAGAGTTATAATCTAACTTGATTTTTACTATATGATAGATGTGTGTAATAACTTCCACACAAATAGGAACATGTGGGACTTGTGGTTAATCTATGAGTGCATGATATAAGATAATTACAAGAAAACCTAAAACCTTGCATAAATTATGAAGTATGGCCAAGTATTCCAGTACATGAGAGAATGGGAGAGAGGTAGACAAGACAAATAAGGCATGGAAAAATTAAGAAGTGGTTATGTGGGGGTGCGCAAATGTTTTGTGCAATGGTTTGTTAGTGTGCAACAAATTTCGTATGTTCTAGAATACAAAGTGCATGGTAGAATATATAGCGTATGAAAAAATTGAGAATAAGGGCATGCATAATAGTGTGCAAGGTTTTCACGAAGGTTTATGCACGTAGGAGTTTTGAAGAGGTGCAAAGGTGGTGGGAAATGATTGCATGATCTGGAGAAAAAAGGAGTACATGGATATATTCAAGGTTAGTGGACATAACATAGTAAAGGAGGATTGCACAATAATTATCAAGGGACATGTTAATGAAAAACAAAAGGAAATAGGTGAAGGATGATAGTCAAAACACTTGTCAGACACGAGGATAGACTGTAGACTAGGTAGTTGGCAAGTAATTTCTAAACAAATTTTCTTCACTACTAGGTTGTCATGGAACATGTAGGTAATAATTCAAACCCAGCATAGTTCAATGTCATTAATGATCCAAATTCAAAATTTACTATGAGCAGGATAATAAGTCTCTAAAAGGAATTTCAAATGATGAAAGAGTGAGACACAAACATGTATTAAGATAGATCCAATGTCCTCTTTTAAGAAACAAAGGAATGGTTGATTGAGCGACAAAATTTCTAAGGAGTGAGATAGAGACAAAGTAAGCCTATAAGAGTCCTAAGTGTATACACCACCTTTGTATTAGCTAGATTTATGTTATAAAATTTATAAAAACCCTATTAGAGGGAAGGATATTAAAGATGTTGTTAGCTTTTTGAAGTTAATAGAGACATTTGTGTGTTTATATTCAACTGCGAGACTCTCCAAATGATGCAGTCCATCATTTTAGTCATCTAAGTCATCGTAAGGTGGTATCAGAGTGGGGTTACAACTCTTGGAGAGAATTTTAGGTGTGAAGACTCATAGAACACAATATGCGAGGCAACTTTTCAGAGAAGTAAAATTCCACTAAGAAGAGATGTCAATAAAGTTACAACAAATACAACAATCATGGGTGCACTTTAACATGTCATGAATGAACTTATGGGTATGAGGAATAGGATTGATGTTATCTAGAATAAGATAGTGGTAGGCTTTGTGGCTCAAAATTCTCAAAGTGACAATGAAGGAGAAATAGGAGGTATGAAAATGAGGAATAAGAAGTTGTAGAGGTTGGCGAAGCATAACTCTTATAATTTATTTCAAAAATGGGTCAAGGGCCAAGAATGTATGTTCCATGTTTCTAAAAAAGAGTGGAATAATACTTTGAGTTTGAGGAGATCAATGACCTACAAAGATTCAAGGTAAACCAAACTAAATTGAAAGAACACATGGCCCTATGGCGAAAAGAAATCAAAATTAAGTGCAAAAAAGGGGGAAGGATTAAATTTTTCACTATGCTATAATTTCAATGAATATGAAAGGTAAATTGCTACCATCATATTACCAAATTAGTTTGTTTAATAGGTTACAAAATTTAAGGAAAACCATTATGCCAATTATGGACTACACATGGAAGAGTTCCACCAGATCGCTATTTAATCTAGACTTGTAGAGTTGATGAAGATAAGGTCATAAAATATGTTAATATCATGAGATTTGGCATTTAGGAGGATATAACTGTTGTTGCAAATCAGTAGCACCCCCTGGATGTTGATCAGATTTCTAGTTTGATCATACTAGCATCCAGTGTGATTGCACAACATTGAATCCTTTCCCCAAGTGTGGGACTTGCAAAATGAGAAAGGAATCTCCAGTTTAGAGGCTGGTTCCTCAATTCCACTGGTTAGATTTATCACTTACAAGTTGGAGAGGTCTATATTCCTAACCCTACCCTAAATTCCAAAGGAGACAGAGATAGAGAATGCAAAAAAGCTAAAACTAATGCTAATAGGTGATGCACCAAAGGAGTGGTGAGCATTTCTCACTTCTACAGATTGACACAATTCATAAAATGCAACAAAACAACATGCACAAATTGATAACTATAATGAAGAATCAGAAATTAGTCAAACAACACCAGTAGAGGATGAAAAATTAATCACAGGGCCTGTATTGTTATTTTAACATCAAAATCACTTGCATTATAACACCTAGGAGGAAAAAATGAGTTGCAGTTCTTAGAAAAGGTCTAATATTCCACCAAAATCACTTCCAAGGGGAGAAAGGGGACCTGCAATACACAAAAAATGTTCAACCCTTTGAAAATGAGCCAAAACTGGCTTTTACAGTGCAAGGGATGAGTCCAGGAGAGAGAAACACGGGAAAACATGGAAGGGATTCAACCATTGACCAAAATGCCATCAAAACAGCATGGGCGTCCTTACAGACCCATTCCCTGAAATTTTTAGCCATGCTAGGAGAGAATGCGAGCCATTCTTCATTAAAAATGGTGGTTGAAACGTCATTTCTGTCCATGACCACAGGCCAGAGGCGTTTTTTCAATTTTATCTCTCAAAACTCTATCAAAATGCAGAAATGACCTCAAAATCTTGTAGATAATTTCACCAGCTTTCCATTGATATAAAGAACGCAAAAAACCAAGCTCTGGATCGAAAGATATGGCCATTTGAAATTTTAGGGCAAAAACAGGGCCAAATCGGATTGGCGGGCAAAAATTTGAATTTTTTACCTTTTTGGTCATTTGAAATTTTTTCCAAAATTTCCCCACTCTCTGCCTTTCCAGGTGCCACGTGGCATGTTTCTATTGGGTGTGGGCCCATCCTGCTTCATTTTCCATGCGCCAATACTTAGCCAAATTTTTCAAATTTCCCCCTGGACACGTGGCATCACCTGATTTGCCAGTTGGCCTGCGGGAAAAAATCCTCCATTTAAAATTTCACCAAACACTTGGTGAAAATTCTAGGTCTTCCCCCGACCCCCGCCACTTCCATGACATGTGGCGGCATCTCATTGGCCGCGGGCCTTTCAGGGAAAATTTTCCCAAAAAACTTCGTCGAGCCATAACTTCAAAAATACATGGAGTTAGGAGGAAAACTTTACCTTTCTGGAAAGCTGAGAAATCGCTCTATCCAATGGTGTCATTTTTAGAAATTTTTGAGTGCCTGAAAAGCAAAAATTATGACTGAGGCACAAGAGAGGAGAAAATGAGAGGAGTTAGCCACAAAAAATGAGCAGGGGCACATTTTGGATAACAATAACTCTTATGTGCATTCACATAGTTGAGGAGAATTTTCATCTTTCCTTGAATGTGGAAGAATAATTGGAAGCAAGAGTTAGAGTGAAGCCTAAAGAAGAAGTTTCAATTCACACAGAAGAGGTGAAAATGGTCATGGTTGTAGAAAACCATAAGAAGAGGAGTGCATTAGCATGCAAACATGTATGTAAAATAGTTCATGGGAGGAAGGAACATCATAATCATCAAGAGGGCACAGAATATTTATTCAAGGTAGGGGAAGAGGATTCTCTAGAACATGATTCAAATGTAAAAAATAATGACATAACAAAAACAAGTTTTGAAGTGTGCAAGGTGAAGTAACAATTAGGAACATAGAAGCTAGTGCACATATAGTGCATGGTGATGTGGAATCAATAAGATCTAATAATAATTTTTAAGGAAAATAACATGAACAATACCTAATGATAAGGAAGGTGTTTCTAAAGTATTGTACAAAGGGAAGATGAGCTAGTGCAAAATAAAAATTTGTTCCTAACTATATCAAATTCAGGAGGTAAGTATTGTAAGGTGATTGCTGATAGTGGTAGCACAAAAAATATGGTTTCCTGTGAAATGATGTAAACGTTAGGGATGAAAAGGATTTTCCACCCTAATCCCTATAAGGTATCATGGTTACAAAAATGCAATTAGGTCTTGGTGAGAAAAGTCTTCTTAAGTTCCAGATTGGGAACTATTATGATGAGGTATTGTGTGATTTGATACTAAAGGATGTTTGACATCTACTACTACTAAGGCCTTGGAAACATGATTGGAAGGATATGCATGATGGGTACACGAATGCTATTTGATAAAAAATATGGAAGTAATTTTAATTTCTCACATTCAATAGACAAGGAAGAAGGTAAAGTGTATAGTGGAGCATGTGCAAGAATTTTAGTTGTGTTAGGTAAGGAGTTCCTGCAAGAGGTTGAAGAAGAAAAGTCATGTTATGTGCTTTTTCCAAAGGGAAGTGCGTGAATATTATGTAAAAGGTGAAAATTTTCCCAAAGAAGTGTGTGGATTGTTGATCAAGTTTATAGACATAGTGACAAAATAATTTCCACAAGGCTACCTCTAGTGTGTATTATCTGTCACTAGATTGAATTGATACCAGGGTCAAGTTTCCTAAACAAAACACCATTTATGATGAATCTAGAGAAGAATGTGGAGGTAATACGAAAAATGAAAGAGCTATTAAACAAGGGTTTGGTAATAGAATTTTTAATCTTGTGTATGGTATACTCAGTACTTGCATAGAAGAAAGGAGAAGAGTGGTATATGTGTGTGGATTCAAGATTTATTAACAATATAACAATCATGTCTATATTTCCAATGCTAAGAGTGGAAATTTTGATGTAATTTCCTGGTGGTGTGCTATACTTTTATAATATTGGTATGAAGAGTGGTTATCATCAGATTCACATAAGAGAACTTAGAGATGTGTGGAAAATAGAATTCAAGATGAAGACTTCTATAAATGGTTTGTTATGACAAATTCCCCAAGTACTTTTGTGAGGCTGATGAATGAAGTATTAAAGTCATTCCATGGAATTTTTTTGATTGTATACTTGGATAATATAGTGGTTTTTAGAAGAATGAAAAATAATCACCTGTATCATTTGCACAAAGTGATGGAACACTTATAGGAGAAGAAGTTGTTGACAAACATAAAAAAAATGTAGTTTTGTGCACAAAGTGTTGATATACTTAGTTTTTGTGATATTATATAAAGGACTATAGATGGACCCATAAAATTTGCATGTAATAATAGCTTCATTGTATCCAAGGAATGTAACTAAGGTCTGAAGATTTTTTGGGCTAGCAAGCTTTTATAGGAAGTGCATCCATAATTTCAACAGAGTGTATGAGGCGATCATAGAGACTATGAAGTGAGATCACAAAGAGGTTGTGTGGAATTAAAAATCATAACACATCTTCAAGGAATTGAAGCAAGGTATTACAAAACAACCAATGTTAGCATTAACAAATTTTGATAGGGTTTTTCAAGTGGATTGTGATGTTATTGGCATAGCCATAGGTGTAGTATTGAGTATTGAGGGAAAACCCATTACCTATACTTTATTGAGAAGTTAAACAATTGCAAGAGAATATATTTTATCTATGACGAAGATATTTATGCTATTATGTAGGCATTGAATAAGTGGAGGCATTATTTTTTTCCAAGTGAATTTATCTTATGAATGGACCATTTGGCATTGCAGTTCGATATTATCTAGGTGAAGTTGAACCAAAGGCATATGAAATGGGTAGAGTTTCTACAAAGTTACTCATTTGTGTTGAATCATTGAATTTGCAAGTTAAACAAGGTTGTAGATGTCTTGAGTCGAATATTTCTATTACTGAATGTAATGGAATAATTCCATATTTTTGGTAATTGAAAGATTTTAGAATATGACACACTTTATTATATGTAACAAGTATAGTGACACATCATGCATAACAATGTTTTTCTTTAAGGAGGTGATGTTATTGCATAGATTTCCATTGAGCGTAATCTTTAACAAGGACACAAAGTTCTTATTTCATTTTTGGATGACATTATAGAAGAATATTGGAACACCAATGAATTTTAGTTCATCATATCATCCATAAATAGATGGAAAAACCAAAGTAGTGAATAGAGGTTCAAGTAATTTATTTTGCTACTTGGTTAGAGACAAGAAAAAACAATGGACTATGGTGTTAACACAAATATAGTTAACCTAATATGACTCAATTAACAGGAGCACATGGAATAATCCATTCAATATTTTCTATGGAATAAGTCTAGAATAAGATTAGTTAATTATGATAAGTAGTTGATGATAAGATAAAAAAGGGAGAATAATGTATAATATATATGCAAGCTACATGAAGATCTGCATTATAAATTGGAGGAAAGTAACTATAATTACAAGGATCACATAGATGAGACCAAACAAATCAAGGAATTTTAGGTTGAAGACCAAGTGGTGGCACATTTGTACAAGGAATTTTTTTGAAAGGGAGAATATAACAAGATTAATTGAAGAAGATTGGGCCATGAAATTTTTTGAAGAAGATTGGATCCAACACATATGGGATCAAGTTACCTGAGGAGTTGGATATCTCACTAATATTTAATTTTTTTAATTTTTATGAGTACCATGAACATGAAGGTAGTGTGTAAGAAGAAAGGAATGAGTGTGTAGAATAGTGATGAATGGATACATGAAACATAATAATTTTTTTTCTAGAAGAAGCTAATACCAGAGAAAGGAAAAGAAGAAATTGAGGCCATATTAGACTCAAGGGTAATAAGAAGATGCACAAAAATGAATACATGGAATAGTTAGTGAAGTGGAAGAATCCTAAAAGAGATGATGCAACATGGATGAGTCTGAGGGAGCTTGGTCGAATGGGCCATACAATTGATGACTTTAATTAGTGAGAGGGAGATCATTTTTGTTGAACTCAGGGTGTTTGATGCTTTATTAATCATGGAAAAACCTAACATCTTGCATAACTTACGAATTTTTGCTAAGTATTGTTGCAATGGAACAAGACAAGATAGTGGGGGCATGAAAAAATGTAGTGATTACATGGGAGTGTGTAAATGTTTTTCACAATGGTTTGTTAGTGCATGAAAAATTGTGGTTTGTGGTAGAATTATGAACAAGGGAATGTGTAATAGTTTGCAAGGTTTTATTGAAGCTATACACACATAGGAATTTTGAAGAGGTACGAAGGTAACAAATGATAATTGTATAATGGAGTAAAAATGAATGTGTAAATCTATTTAAGGTCATCACACAGAAATTAGGAAATGGGGATTTCACAATTGAATACTAAGGGACGTGTCAAGGAAATGATAGTGGAAGTAGGTGAAGGATGATAATCATAACACATATTAGATAAGGGGATGAAATTTTGAGTAGGTAGATAACAAGGGTATTCTAGATGGATTTTCTCAGCTACTAGGTTCACATGACACAAGTAGGTAAGAATTCAAAACCCAGGTAGTTTGAAGCCATTAATGAGGAAAATTTAAATTCAAATTTGAATGGGCTAAGGATACATCTCTAGAAGGAATTTTAACGAAGGAAAGAGTAAAAAATGGGTGTTGCTAAGGTATATACAAAGTCCCATTTCAGGTATTTGAGGAATGGTTGGTTCAGAAAAATAATTGTGAAGTAGCTAGCCAAAGAGAAAATAAGCTTATAGGTGTCCCATGTGGACACACCACCTTTGTATTAGATTAGAACTCTATTATAAATTTGTAACAATCCCATTAGAGGAAATGATATTATATATTTTGTAAGGATTTTGAAGTTAATAGAGACTTTTTCTATGTTCCATTGTGAGACTCTAGAAACTATGCAATACCATTTCAGTCTACCCAGTCACCATCACTGCCACTTCTCCTAATCTAAGCGTAGGAGGTGTGAAAAGTATACTAAGTCAACAAATATTAAATAAAGCTAAATAAACTTAAAATAAAAGGTGCATATATAGAAATATTATGCCAAATGTTATGCATACATTAGTATGTACTCGATGGGAAGAAGTTGTTCTAAGTCTCCCATCAATATAATAAGGAAACCCCTCTAGTATTTTTTGTTATGCCAAGGGATATCCTCACTAAATTTGATGTTTATATTCCTTATCATTTTTGGGACTATGAATCTCATCCCATCTACGATGACACATTCAATGTGTCCCATTTTTTAGTGGAAGATTGATAATGCTTGTCGCTCTAAGAATTTCATTTCTTGTATAGGAATCCATAGCCTGACATATATACATGTACCATTTATGTTGAATGTAGCAACACCAATTGGAGTGAGGAGAAGGGAGATAGACCTACTTCTACATATGGTTGCATGTAGGTTTAATGCAATCAATTGAGTATGAATTTCATGTTCCCATCATGTCTTGAATATTCATATGTAGTTGTGGGTGGGTTTATGGTAGGCTATCTGCAAACACTTTTATAGGTTACTCATTATTTAGTGGATATGAGCATTGGTTAGGGTGTGTACGAATCATCACCTTGCTGGGTGTGGTTATCAGTGTGAGCCAAATCTATTAAATTCAATCTTGTATTATACAAGTTTCCTAATAATCCATTTTGATACCAATAATTGTTGCAGTCAATGTCTTAGATCCCTAACTTGTCAATGTCATTCATTTTTGTGGGCCCTACTAAGCATGTGTGAGGTAGTAACTCCCATTCTTGTAGTTTCACTTATATTTGACACTCTCCTTCTATGTTGGTGCACATATTCCAAAAATTCTTTTTTCTACAATTTTTCTCTCTATTTTTCATGCATTATAGGTATTTTTTATTTTCTCCCAATGTGTTAAAATTTGTGCCTTAATTACAAAAATGTCTATCTATATATGTCAAAATTGTTTTTATAGTAAAATTTCTAACTAACAAAATTGTTCGTATGAAGGGAAGTCAAGAACTGGTATGCTAGGATAGAATGGGAACACACAAATTATGGTAAC
Source organism: Taxus chinensis (assembly GCA_019776745.2). Classification (NCBI taxonomy): domain Eukaryota; kingdom Viridiplantae; phylum Streptophyta; class Pinopsida; order Cupressales; family Taxaceae; genus Taxus; species Taxus chinensis. Next base: position 473,370,963 of record CM034156.1, on the reverse strand, counting down.
AACTTAAATTTTTCTCCATTTCTATCCCTTTTCTTGGTTTCTATACTTGGTTTACAAGCTCTGCGTAATCTGTAAGAACATTGGATACTATATTCTCATTGGTGATGAGCAAGAAAGGATTCTCAATACAAAAATGGTGGAGACCAAAATGATAAAATAAGAATTCAATTGCATTAATTTGATGAGTAATGGTTATTCCAATCTAGACAATCCATGTTTGGTGTGTTTTCTACCCATGGGAAACCATTGATATGGGAAAACATTTTTTCTTTCCATGCATACTTCTTCATTAACAATAAGATAACATAGATATATTTTTGGCGTGGATAGAAATATATGTTGTGTAATCTAACATGTGTCAATAGTTTCTTCTTTGGAGGTTTTAATGTAGTATTTATTCATGAAAAATTGTGAATCTTTTTTCCATGTACAAATATGCAAGGCAGGGATATTTTAGTTATGTTTGAATTTCTCTGTCAATTAGTATAAGATGAATTTTTTAGAGGGGTTAGTGGCAAGATTTAATGCAAATATGGCCATTTAGTGTCTAATAGACTCAATGTGAAGAAAAATGCTGAGATACCACATTGTTTTATCATATTTGTGATTTTTCGCTTACCCTTTGACTAGTTTTGTTACACCTCGTAATTTAACAATTAATTTGTCTGTCATTATGAAATATGGTTGATGGATTAGTTATTAAAAAGTGGATTTAATAATTATATGTATGTTATTATACATACAAATATATACATATATGTATATGTTAAAACATATACACATAGGTATATAAATGCATGCATAAACACATTTGTATATATGTACATTTTTTCTGTTATAAGATTTTTTAATTTTATTAATCTATCTTTGGATTTCATTAATTTTGGATAAGTCAGATTATCATTTTCTGGTTAACATCGTTGCATGATAATGACTTGTATCGAATTTGTTACGGATTGTGAGTTTTGTCGTTATTTGGAAAGGGTAAGTGCATGGAAATGGGGGGCCAAAAGGGGACTTTTTTTTCTTAAAAATAAAAATCTTCAACTTGTACGAGTTATTTGAGATAATTACACTCAAAATTTGAAAATTTTATAAGAACATGAATTGTAGTATTTTGAGTCTTGTTTCTAAACTACTATTTTTTTTAAATGGTTAAGTGTAAGTGGGTTAAAGATCTGAAAATCTAATAGGTTCTCTTATTTTTATAAAAAAAACATAGTAGACAGTCGGTCATGCCCGCTCCCCCCGCCCGCGCACCCCCCCCCCCCCCAATATTTGAGCACTAATTAGTATTTTTCAAAACCCTTTGGTAGAAATATATATAGGAACATCTAGTTTGGGATAGTTTTTTATTTTATTTTTGTAGTAAGTATTTTTTTATGATTTTTCAAGTAAAAAGATTTTAAAATTTGAAAAATAAGGGATAGCTGACCGTGCCCCCGTAACTACCTCAAAAAATATAGAATATGTGTGTGTGTGTGTGTGTGTGTGTGTGTGTGTGTGTGTGTGTGTGTGTAGAATTAGTTCTAGTTTGAGACTGTATAATTTTTATTCAATTTGGATGATTTAAAAAAATATTCACGATGAAAGATAGACATGTATAAATTAAAAAAAAAGTTATAAAAAGACATAGTTAGAAAGTAATAAGTATAGAAACCTTATACTAGTTAGAAATTTTGAAAAATCATATATTTAGAAAGAATAAAGTTTACTTGACCTCGTAGTCATATTTTTAATAAAAAAAATTATTGTTTTAGCGAAATATATTATGGAGGAAGACACATTTTATCATTTTCTTCAAAAACACTGTGTTTTTTGTGTTTTACTATGTCCATGCCTCTGGCTTGGGGATCCAAACTGAATCCAAGCTAAGAGGTTTACCTTGGAAAATGGAAAAAAGAAATGCATATGCATTATAATGCATACACGTTTCCATTTTTTTATATATTTCCTACCCTCCAACATCATTTTCCACCTATTTCATGGGACTTATGTCCCCACTCTATCTGATCTTCACATTCTAATATATTCATGTGTGAATTTTGAGTAGTTGAGGTTTTCCCCTACCCCACTATCTATATTTTAATAATCATGGAGGATAAAAAATGACAGAAGGACATGAAGAAAGTCAAGAATAAGACACTAGAGAAATTGGAAGAGATTATAATAAAGAAATTCAAGTGGATGCAAAAACTTCATGAAGGGAAAGGTACATCTACTATCTCAAATGCACCTGATGTTTTAGAAAATGAGGATGAAATTCATAATTAAAATGAAGAGAATAATGATTTTTCAACGAATATTGATAATGAATTATGTACTAATGTTGTTATGGATAACAAATTTAGTATGAACCTAAATGTTGAACCTTTACCTGAGAATCCAAATGTTAATTCTAAAATTTTCATGGAAATAATGAATGAAGAAAGTAACTTTGCTAATGAATCTTTACCTCTAAGAAAACCTCCTTCCATTTTACGTATAAATCCCATTCACTTAATTAAAATTGATGAAAACATTATAAAACCAATGCCTAACAAAATGTCTAAAAGAACTGTGAGAAACTATTGGAATTTGGGATAATTATTTTGATAAATTAAATGATACACAAAGATGTCAATTATTTGTTACGTTGATGAAATTAATTAAGACAAGACCTACAATGAAGAACCTATGGTTAAGATCATCTAATTTTTATGATATAAATACAACAATTGTTGAAAATATACATAAAACATACCATATTGTAGGTGTCAAAAAGCACACCAAACATAGTAATGCTATACGGCGTGCACTTACTAATTGTAAAGTAAGTGATAAAATAGCTAATAAACTCTATATTATAAAAATAAGTAGAGCTTTGAAGAATAATAGAAAAACACTAATGAAAGTAATAGGGAGACACAAAAGTCTTGAGTCAGCCAATAACACTAACCATTGAGAATTCTTTGGTATAATCCCATGGAAATACAAGGATACATCTAACATTCCAAAATAATTACTTGTAAAGTTTTAGAATGAGAACATAAGGGTGTCATCGAATAGAAGAGATGCAGTAAAAAGAAGAATAGGTTCTCGTAATCGTGAAGCGCATGTAAAACATTTCTTGGATATGATTCAAATAATTTTTTTCTCTAAGTTTAATAATGAAAATCTAAAAATTAACATAAGCCAAAAAAAAATTGAAATGGAAAAACCCTTTTACATGAAAATCAATCACTCACGTACCACTTGTTGTTGTAGGCATCATGTTGAATTTTCAATGCATTATGATGTTTTTTGTCAAATACGTTGTGTTTTGCATACTAAAATCATGTTGTATGAGTGTGGAGTAAATGTCCCACCAAAATTTGTGAGGGAATTTATTCCTACAATTTTTTGTGAAAGATCATTTGGACAATTTTTTTATAACAAAGCATGTTTAGATGGAACATACAACGTATGTGGTGGCTTTCTGAAATTAAAAATTTGTATCCATGAGGAGAGTACAAATGCAATAGGAAAAGAATTAGTTGGTTTCATAAAACATAAATTTGTGGCATATCAATTAAAATATGGAAAATAATCTAAGAGGTGTGAGCTTGTTACAGAACAATTACTTGTATCAGAATATATGGTCAAATTCAAAAAGAAATTTTTTTATGAGTATACAAGGCATAGATATGGAGCTCGATGGTTGGATGAACAATTAAAGTTAAGAAAGGACGCATTCCCACTTGTTACTATTTTTTTAGTATTTGACTTCATAGATAATTACACATTACAACCACAAATGGAGGTTTAGTCACAATATTATCACTCTGTGCAAGTTGCTATTTTTTGTGCATATAAACATCATGCAATCTCCATAAAGAATTGTACAAGGTCAAAAAAAATTAAGAGAGTATCCTTTTTACATTAGTGATGATCAGAAACATTCTACAGAATATGTGCAAGGGTGTTTCCAATTGTTTTATGTGAAGATGGTTGAGAGAAACATTGTTTTCAATCAAAATTACATTTGGTTGGATAAGTGCACATCACAATTCAAGAATTCATGAATGTTTTATTGGTTAAGCAAGATGCACAAAAAAATAGGTGTACAACATAGTTAGAGTTTTATTAAGGTAGGACATAGGAAAAGAGAGCATGATGGTGCATGAGCATGTGTGAAAAGAGCCCTTGTAAGAGAAGAATTAAAGTTCAAAAATGGTGCTAAATTTATAGGTGCATAAAGTATTTTTAATTGGTGTAACAAGAACATGGGTCGTGAATCTCAAGAGATTTCACTAGTTCATATATATTTCTAGTTGATAGAGGAAGAACATTTGGCAATCTAAGATTATATGATAGTTATAGGATCAAGTTATATGCACTCATTCTGTAGTTCAAATTCAAGTTCTTGCTAGGTTCATGGCATGTTTTTGCCTATCATACACTGATTTTTGTGTGGAGTGAATGTGAGTTACAACAGTGGGTGAATGAATTGAATTTTAAACCTCTAATTCCACTCGACACATATTAATTTCAATGAGCATTACAACTTACAGTGTCTTCAAATCATATGAAAACATTAACTGACTTTGACCAAGTCTATGATTTAGTACAACAAGGTACATACACGTCATGTTATAATATTTAAATTATTAAAGATAATATCTTAATGTATTTTAAATTTGACTTGAATTTGAATTTGTGATGTATGGCATGTTTTTGTAGTTATTGCTACAAAATTTAACGAAGAGGGAACATACCACTTGTCTCATTGTGTAGAGGGAAAACAAAAATTAACTTACACGGTCATTAACAGTGAAAACCTTGAGTATCCCACTAGGTCAATGGTAGTTAGTGGAACTTGAATTCAACGACATTCTATCAAAAAATCAAATATTTGGTTTTTTAAATATTATGAAGTACATAGATGGATACTTCACTATTCACATTTGGTTCTTGCAATAAATATTCAGTTGATCAAATATCAAGGTAGGCCATCAAACATGAATCTGTGGAAGGTTCGTGAATCACATCACGAATAAATTCTCACTACTGTCATGAGTAGATTTGATCCATGTGGTTCATTGGATTGAATTTCCAAAGGTATGTTCACTTAAGATTAGATATACATCTACATGTGAATTTAATTTGAATGTTTACTTTAATGATTTTGTTTAAATTTAGTAGTTTTTAAAATTCTATTTTATTTCTTACTAACATGCTTACGTACGTTAGTGGTGCCAAAAAAGCTTCCACCATCACGTGGTTAGCACTATTAGTAGAGAATTTCTTATTCTCAAAGCTAAGAAAAGCTAAGGGGAATTAAATATTGGAAACAAATAACAACACAAATTCTCATTTCACCACCTATATTATATGAACAGTATCTTCTTATTAACATGTTTCCTAGTACTTGTTCTAAATGCTCAAAATAATGTCTTGGACTTTAATACAGTTATCAATACCAAATTTCTCTTCTAATAGTGTATTACCATGTAATTTAACCCTTTAGTATGTTTCACATTTAAGGATTTTGGTCAAACTCAGTTCTTATTTCACACCTATCTCCTACCTCTACTAGCTTCTTCCCACAATCCATTTGATGCCTCTACTAGCTTCGTGGCACAGTCCATTCAGTTTCAAACTTAGTTCTTCTTAAGGGAATACACCCATCCAAAATATCATGAATGCACTGGGATCATTGGGCATGGAAAGGAATCCTCCCTAAGTGTTTACTAGGAAACCCTAAGGTGTAGCCGTAGTCAATTTAGTGCCATGAGATTTTGTTTGTAAAATATTACATTGGGTAGCCTTACACTGACTCGCACTGAAGTATTTGGCACCTTTGCAAACAATATGACAACGAGAAGACCAAATTGATATGGGGAAAACCAAAACACACATTTTTAGATGGTCCCAAAGTGGTGGTTTAGGATCAGAAGAGAACTTTTGAGGTGCCACAGAGACTGGTAAATCACATGGGAAAAATTATGCCCCTTTTTGCTCTCAGAGCTCTTAAGGCACTAATATATAATTTTTGCCCCTAAGACAAAAACTGGACAACTTGAGTCAATTAGACCCTATGACCAAGAAGGAATTCATGGGAGAACTTGGGACCTATAGGAAAATTTTGTGCTTTGAGAATATTTCTAGACTCCTGCTATGGTTTGGGATCATCTCAGATCATTTTTCCCTTTTTCTGGTCTTGCGGGCTTAAGGTTTGTTCAGGACAAGAAAATTATTGTTGGGAACCACTTCTAGTGAATATAAAGAGAAAATGGAAAATTTGATTATGTTATGTTTTGGAGGGTCTTTTCAAGTTTCCATGACCCTCTGGTTTCAAGAGTAAAGGCTAAATGGTATAAATCAAGGAAAAGAATCAGTTCAGGGTCAAAGCAACTCGATGAGCTCATGATGCATTATAAGGGTTTCCCTCAAAATATCTCGATTGATCTAAATGGTGTATGAGGGTGAGATAATGAGTTCCAACTCATTTTGGAGACTGAGTCAATGCCCAAAAATCAACTCACCAAGTTGACAAGTTATCAAGGGGAGGGCGCGTAAGTATGAAAGGTGGGCTAGGTTGATATTGGAGGATGATCGAGTTGTCTTAGCAGATCACTGAGCTCATGAATGGTTCGACAAGTCAAGGTTTACCTACCTTGGAAAATAACTCAAATGTTGATCAAGGGACCAGGTCTCTCAGATGACGAAATGGTAGTTCAGAGAAATGGTTGAACCAAGTTTCTCACAACACTATTGAACTCAGTTCAAATGACTCGAGCTTGAGCTCCAGAGGAGATGCATAATGGAACATTGACCATGTCAACTTAGTGACTCTCAGTGTTAAGGAATCTCGATGAATGGCAAGCTCGAGTAGGCCCGGTGAGGTTTTAGTAATTGACGCATTTCAGAGCTAATGTAGCATGAGATCATAGATTAGTTCGAGTCATCAAATCTCGGAAGAAGGAGCCCAATATGAAAGGTCAATCCGCTCAAGGAGGCCAAGAATGTAGGATTGGAAAGAATGAGCCTAATAATCTCGTCACATTAGCAAATGGGGCTCGAAATCATAGTGGTTGAAATTTGGCATAGGATTAAAGCTCACTCGGCCAAGCTAAGTTGAGTCATGGAGAAAGAGGAGTCAAGATCAAGCTCCCTGAGCTCGCTCAGGTCACAATTTTCAAGAGGGAGATAGCTATAGCTCATTCACTGGTCGATACAAGGTTGAGGCTATCATCTCCAATCCATGTGGAAGGATCTCACAAGAAGAACCGAGCTACCAATCTTAAGGTGATGCAAAGGAAGCTATATAATTAACTTAGTATGATGGAGGCGAGGTTGACTTGTGAGCATGAATAGGTTTGGCAGTGTCTAGCTAGAAGCATAGAACAAGAATGTCAAGGTCTAGCATAGGATCGTGGCATGATTGAGGAAGGAATGGGGAGAATTTTGTAGAGGAATTTAACTTGGAGTCAGAAATTTCTTCTCTGAGTTGATTCAAGGCCAGTGAACAATGGGTATATTAACTAGGTGGAGTTCATTGTAGAGCTAAACAGCTCAAGGGAGGAACATAGTTTGAAGGGAGATGAGACCATTTCCAGTTTATAAGGGTGTAGAAAGTAAACAGAGAGGGATTTTTTTTGGGAGTTGTGGAATGTGAATGAAGAGGTCATGCTCTAGTCATTTGAAAGCTCAATGAGGCATGTTTAAATGCAAAGGGTGAGATTGAGGTAGGCTAGAATACATATGAGGTATGCATTGATTTGAAAAACTTGCCACAATGAGTTAGAATATCAACTCGGAGGATAGGGTTCGGTGCAACAGATATAATTTTCTATGGAACTCAATAAATGAAAAGCTTAGAATCAAGCTCAGGTCAGTCATAAGAACAAATAATTCTATGCATAAAGTTTGAGCTCTGTGGATTCACCAAGACACGCCATGGAGAGATGAGCTCAGGTAAGCTTGAAACCAACTCAGTGACTCATGCATAAACTCAGCGAGCTGAGTTGGGGATTGTGAAAGAATCAGCTGATGCATGGCTCGTGGAGATGAGTTCATCACATAGGGTGAGCTCAGAATGCTAAGTTAGGACCATGACAACTTTATGGGAAAAATACAAGTTGAGGCCAAGTTCGAGTTGGAAAACTAAGGTGAAAATTTCGTGCTCATGGATTTTTTAGGCCCGTGTCCATGCGGAAAGATAAGACAATTAGGCCAAGGTTTTTTAGGGATCCAATACACAAAGGATGTCGAGTCTGTTAAGGATTTGTGGCAAGAAGTGGGTGATGCAGAAGAACTCACCCAATGAGTCATCTTGGTTTGGTGAAGAAGTTTCGATGTTTCATGGAGATAGTGAGTAATTTGGTAGAGAATTTTCAAGCCTTTACGGCCATGGTGGAGATATTGCCTTGGAAAAAAAAGACAACAACTCCGCGTGTGAAAATTTCATCCCGAATCATCGTGTGAGGAAGAGGATCAGAGCACGTTGGTGAAATTGAAGGAGGTGATTGATGACTGAGTCATGGCAAGTGAATCGCCATGTAAGAAGGAGGATCAGGGATCAATGTTGAAGGTGTAGGACTGAGTCAAATTCTGATTGGTGCAGTAATAGAGGTCAGTGCATGGAGTTTGAATGCATTGCAAAGGAGGAATGTCAACCATGCGTGAGTCGTTCGACATCAAGTTTTAATATGGCAAGTTTTCTTGTGAGACGAGTCACTTAGTGGCAAGCTTGCAAGCAAAGCTCAAGGAGTCGAGCCATACAAAGGAGATTGTAGAGAGCGTAGAGTGGATTCGGTTAGAAGATAAACTTGCGTGTAGAGTGAGCTATGCAAGTGCCAAGAAGAAATTTTTGAATATCTCAACGAAGCCAGTTGTTAGGTTCACTGAGCACGAACTTGTTGCATGATAGAAGTTAACTCAACATTAACACAAGATGAGCCTTAAGCTTTTGAGCTAAGTGATTACAGGTAGGATCGAGTGAGTTTCTTGATACCAGGCCATAGGAAAATATTTTTTAATCATCGAGCCACGTATTTGGCATGTGATGAATTTTAAAGGAGCTTAGTTGACATGATGATTTGGGTTGGTCCGAGTTGAAGCTGAATCACTTGACTAACTAATCTTTAAGAACAAGGATCTCGATGAGCGAGCCATGTGGATCGAGGTTTTAATATGGAAATTCCATGGTGTTTTAAACAGAGCTCAGCTATGGAAGCATTTCAGGCTCATAACGCGGAGTCACGATTTGTCACGAAGAACTATGCAAAGTTGAGGAGCTTGTTTCGGAGTTGCAATGCCAAGCTCAGTTGGGCCCATTGGAATAGCTCAGACACGGATGAACTATGAGGTGACAAGGACATGTTGGTGTGTTAAGGACTCGATGTTGAACCAAGTTGAGCCCAAGATTGGGATGCAGAGTCAAGTTAAGCATAGCTCAAAGAAAAAATCATAAAGGACTTGGTGAATGTAATTTTTCTAAGCGGGGACACGAAATTGATGAGATTCCCCGAATTGAAATCCTCGTGGAGAAGGGAAATGTGAAGCTAAGGGGCTGAAACGTTTTGATGTGGCAATGTAAAGTGAATTGAAATGGAAGAATGAGCTTGTATCTTATGAACTCGACATGTGCGTGGGGAGTCAGATCTCAGTCACGACAGTGGAGAGCAAGCTCTTTGGAGGAGCTCGAGCCCAACTCGATGAGTTGGCTCGGTGAGCCAACCACTAAGTAGGTTTGTTTTTATCATTTTTCATGGACCCCCCCTTTAGTGCAAACCAATCCTAAGGGGGGGCCACCACAAATAGTAATTAAATTATTATTTTTATTTAAATATTTTAAATAATAATATTTATTATTACTATTTAAATATTCCTGTAATTAACTGAGAGGATTAAGTCAACTAGTCCTTAATGGAACATGATGGAATATTCTTAATGGTTTAACCAACTTTTTAATAAATGAACCATCATGTACCTTTAAATAGAAAGGAATTTATTACTTTTCCTCTTCTCTCTAACAAAATTCTTATATAAATGTAAGTTAGAAGCTCATTCCAACAGTTGGATAAGTTATACAGTTCAACAATTTAACTTTCAAGCCTCTCTATCAAGACTGTAATGGAAATAATTGCCTCTTATGAATGCATGATGCATTGTGTATGTTGTTGAAGTAATAAAAGTGTGTGTTTTGTGACTATTCTTGGTCCTTTCATCATTCTATACTTCTTTGTGCCTTTCTCATGCCTACAGGTACACTGTGTAAGTTTAAGTTTGTATTGTAGGTTCTTGGAGTTCTGTGCTTATTGAGTGGTGGAGTAGTGCATCCATTTGAATTGTGGTTCTTGTTCACCCTTCTCAAGTTCATCCTTCTTCATTGGAAGACTGATAGATTGTTTTGTCTGATTGATTTTAACAAAGGGAACACATGCTTCCTAGTTTATGGTATTCTATTACCCTCTCTAAGTTGCAGTAGGTGAAGTTGTCTTATGGTGCACAACACCCTCTTCAAATTAACCCTTCCTGAGTCTGGAAACACCCTTTATTTTTTGCATCACCATCCCTAGTATAGTTTCATTTCTTGCAAATATCTCCCTAAAACCCATGATAATGTTAGCATAGGCATAAATAACCATTTTTATTACACTAGGAGTAGTATAACACTTAGTTTAGGAAGAGGAAGTTGGCCTTCTCCAGAGTTTCACCTCGATCCCAATTCCCACATCTTAAGAGGTGATCCCATGTTACCGAATCACACTGAATGTCCTATTCAAATTTTAGCCATTATGAGGGCGTAATGATTTGGTGATAATAGTTTTTGGCATGCTCAGTGGGACCAAGAGTTGGTGCTTCTCTTCTCACTTACACAAGTCAAAGTACCTAATGACTCTAGATCTCTGGATTTAAAATCTCATTGCGTTAACTTATGTGAAGAATTTAGATGAGATCTTCTTCAAATAAAGGAAATTATCATCATATTGAATTATCCATGTATCCTCTGAAGAGAAGGAGAAGAGGTATATCAACGTCTCCCGTTGCAGCATCACCTTGTAGGGGTTATTCGAATCCTCCTTATAGAAGGTGTCCTCCACCCACGAACAATCAACCTCTCGTTGTTATGGTGAGGAACCAATTTTTCCTCCCTTTTAATGCAAGCATTCCTCTTCTGCTGGTTCAATGTGACCCTATACCTATTACGGCACTCAAAATTTTACCCTTCTACACAGGGGAAACTCACGTTACTCTAGTGGAACATATTCTTGATGTAGCCAAAATTTGTGCAGTACATAATATCATGGAGGAAAACATTGTGGTTAGACTTCTTTCCACTTCTCTCAAAGGAAAATCACTTCAATTGTTTCAAGGTTTAAGTGTTAACACTATAACCACTTGGGACGAGTTAAGAGAAAATATTTGTAAATAGTTTGAAGACAAGAGTGATCACCTGTCACTTTTGGAATAACTCACTACCATAAAGAGATCTCCCCAAGACTACATGAATGATTTCAACTTCCGATTCCATAGGACCTAGAATAGGATTCTGACACTCATAAAACCTTCTCTAAATAATGAATTCTTGTACTATTTGTGAACCTTGAATAATGATGTAGCAGTTATGATCCATTCCATGGGAGGGACTATACTACCTAATGCCTACAAAGTTGTCATAGCAGTGGATAATTCCTTAATCCAGGCTGGAAAGATATCTCCATGACCGCCAATGCCATTATCTCCAAATCTTATTAAAAATCAGCCTGTCATTGCTCCTATTCTAATAGCCTCCAAGCAACCAGGTCAGTCTTCCCATGCCTCTTTGAATGACCTATTTAAGGTCAATTCACTACTGTAAAAAAATTTTAACAAGCTTTTTGCACTAAAGATGTAAAAAATTCAATACAACCATCCATACAAGTGACAAAACTAGTAGTACCAGGCTAACTTTTCTCCTTTTCAAGGGAACAATCATCCTCAAAATCAAACTACAAGTCAAGTTGCGAATGTTAGGCATTTGAAATTTCGGAACCCTCTTACTGGTAGCTCATCTAGAGCCATAGTACCTTTCTAGAATAATCTAGTTCAAGAATATAAATGGTGTTATCCTTGTTCTCAACCCCACAATCAAAATATTTTCCCCAATGGAGTTCCTAGCCGGGCCCTTATGGTTCAAATTGTATCTACCCCTCTAAAGCCAATAGAAAATTCATCTACAGAGGAAATAACAAATCAACCACAAGCACTTAAAGAAACCACTTTGCTAAATTGGCAAGTAGAAGATTTTTACGGGTTGAATACAAATTCCTCATCACTGGCTACAAACACTTGTTTCAAAAAAAGTGCAATAGAATCCCAATCTTCTAAAAATGATCAGGAATCCACTTCACAATGTTAGCCAAAATTAGCCATCGATAAATATGTGGAAAATAAACCACCATAAACACATGTTAGCCAAGCTGCAAGGAAAGAAGGTTATTCAGGAATCACGGTGCCTAACAAGCATTTTCCAAAGGAGGATCCAAATGCCCAAAGAAGTGTCAACAAAGTAGGAGAAATTCTCTTCAGTATTGTAGAGAAAATGAAGAATACCAACTTGAGCATTACTATGTGGGTTGCACTCTCAATTCCTTCTCAAAGAAACTTGTTGTGAGAGGCTCTAAATAGTTTTGGTACAACCGATGGATCATCGGGTCGTGGAACAACAACCACTATGAGTTTGTCAACTGGAAGGGAAAATTATTCCTAAGGCCAAAAAATCACCACCATTCTATATTTCCCTAATCATTGGTGATCATTTAGTACATAATTGTATGATCAATTCTGGTTTCAGTAGCTCGGTCATGGCCAAAAAAATTGCATATGTACTAGGCATAAAATATTCACCAGTTGTAAGAGGATTTTTCAGGTAGATGACACATCCATTTAAACTATTGGAGTTATCAAAGGACTTCAACTTACCATGCATGCATTTTTGAGTTTTTTTTTCACCCAAGACATATCAGTCATTGATCTCCCTCCTCTCTTTGCCATCTTCCTATCACAAGATTTCACTGCCAAGATGGGTGGTTATCTATACACTAATTGGTCACATATGATTCTCAGGACTCGATACGGAACCAGAGTAACTATAAGGGTGGAACCAATCTACCATAATCATGTAGAACCCTATACTGGTAGTCATATAAATGAGAATTATACTATCAGTGATCTAGAAAAAGAAGATGTTGATCATGAACTGACCACTCTTGTTGAAGAAGTCCCTGCTACTATGTTTGATGGAGTGGAGATCATCAGTACAATCCCTATGTTGATGTGTTAGTAGAGGAAGAAGCTGGTTTTTTGCTTTTAGAGGAAATGAGATTGGGTACATACTACATTCACGAAGAAGGTATGATCATACCGCAACTGGTAAAAACACCAAGCAATTCTAAAGGACTATGGAAATTGTTCTTCGATGGCTCTAGGAGTAAGAATCGATTCGGTGCTGGTATTATGTTAATTTCTCCAAGAAGATATAAGTACTTTTTATCTTTTTGGTTGCAATTGAGTTACACTAAAAATTTTGCTGAATATGAGGCCCTTGTGTAAGGAATCCAACTAGCTCAAAATAAGGGAATCAAATCCCTGACTATTTTCGGAGATAGTGAGTTTTTTTTTCATCAAGTGACGGCACACATTGCATCTAAAAATGATCTTTTAAGATCATACAAGAACCGAGTCTAGGATTTGATTGAATATTTTGAAGATTTTGGGATCCATGTGGTTTCTAAAAATCAAAATCGAGATGTTGACAGGCTTGCTAAAATTGGCTCGTAATACGACATACCTGTTGATATCATGAAAGAAGGGCAACAATCTATCAAAATAGTGGTCTAACCTTTAGTTCCTTATAACGTTAGTAGCTGGAAAGTGTTTGATAGTGACAAACAAATTGTTCTTTTCCTACAAGAATAGGCAGAGTTTGCTGCGAAAAATCAAGATAAGTTGCAAGAATCATATGGTGATCAAATCATAAAATTTAAAAGAAACAAGCTACCAAAAGGCTTTGTTACTCTGGAATCCATCTTCAATTCAGACGATCATGACAAAAGACAAATCTCTAACATGGTGGTCAAAGAAGAAGATTTTGAGGAAGTTAAAGTAGTAAATGAAAATTTTATGAAGATTAGAAAAGTGTGTAATTCCAAATAGAAAGAATCTTTCATCAAAATTTGTCAAGAGTATCACGACAGTTTTGCATGGATATAAAGACCTGCTTGGTTTTGATCTAGGTCTAGCACAACATACCATCGAATTGGATCCAAATGCCAAGTCAATTAATCATAAATAGAAGCCAATTAATCCCAAAATTGAGCCACTAATGATAAAGGAGCTAACCAAACTTATCGAGGCCTGTATAATTTTTCCTATCAAACATTCCTTTTAGACAACCAATTTGGTCCTTGTAAGGAACAAAAACAGAGAAATTTGTCTGTGCATGGATTTTAGGTATTTAAACTGTGCCTCATTGAAAGACCATTATCATCTTCCATCAATGGAGAAAATCCTTCAAACGGTGATAGGAGGTCAAATATTTTCTTTTCTCAATGGATATTCATGTTACGATCAAATTCTAGTCCAAGAATCCAATTAGTTCAAAATAGATTTCAGTACGAAGTGGGGCACGTATGCTTACAACAAAATACCATTCGGATTGTCCAATGTTGGAGCTACTTTCCAAAGAGAAATGGACATGGAATTTAAGGGACTAATCAATGATATCATTTTCATTTACCTTGATGATATAATTGTATATTCTAAGCATGCAGAAGACCACTACATGCATCTAACGAAGGTTTTTCGAGGGTGTAGGGAATTTGGGGTTTCACTCAATCCTAAGAAATGTATTTTTGCAGTGCATGAAGGAAATTTGTTGGGGCATGTTGTTTCAGTGGAAGGACTTTTTATTTATCTAGGCAGGATCTTGTAGACACTAAATCACACACTTTGGTTAAATATTTAGTCCTGGTCTCATACTACTATTCATATGGTTCTTGAGTGAAAAATAGTACTAATTAACCCATGTATTTGGCCCTTTTGCTTTGCTTCATGTCGTTAATATCGATCTTGCACCTACACTTTCCTAGTACATATTTTCAAACTACATTTTCCTTATCTCTGACTGGGGTGCCTAGCCAGGACTAGGCCCCCCAAGTACCGTGACCCCTCTGGGGAACCTTAATCCTTTTTGCACTTTACTCTCACCTTTTGGACACTTTCTAGTCGTTTTAAATTTCTATCTTTTTGATGGTTGGAATTTTTGGGGATAATTATGAAATTAGATCAAGAGAACCATATAAATATAAATTTATGATACCATAATGAGGGACCAATCACTAAGCACTACTACTATCACCTAAGGTTGCATCCATTGAAGGCATCTAGAGATCCATTTGCATCAATCTAGCTCCATCATAAGGGAAATAAGGTTGGTTATCTCTATCACAATTCATAGGAGGGGAGTTTATTCTATTCCATGCACCATCTATTTATATTCTACATCTAGTTATTTCTCACTACTCATAAAGTGAAATTGGCACAAGAGTGCATCTTCACACGTAAACCTATAACTACATTGGGTATGAGATGTAGTGTGATGCTCAGTGATAAGTCCATCAATTTAACGGCTGAAGAAAATATGACCCCTCCATATGCATCTTTATTTTTTAGGGTTTTGATGATTTTCTTGGTATTTTGTAAGTGTTTCCTACATCTTTGATTTGCAGTGACATACAACAAAGTTCAACGACATTCACACGAAAAGAAGCGAATACATGAAATCATTCAGTGACACCTCAAAGGAGGTTTCTTGGTCATTTCCACAGACCAGGGAACCCCTGGAGCCCCCATCCTTCTCCAAGTGCCCTATTTTACTTAAATAACTCATATTTACACTTTCTCAAGCTCTTGTGTTATGGGTTTCTCCTCCTGTCCATCCAGTCTCCACTGCAACACATTCCCATGACATTTACAAATCAACTAAGGCCTTTCTAACCCTCTTTGTATTTATTGTTTCATATTTCATTTCTTATATTTCTTAGGTGTACTTCATTCACTTATTTATGCATTCATTTAATGCTTCTATAACATCAAATTAGACTATTACATTCCATTTTAGTTGAATCATTTTGGTGAACCTAAACTCGATCTTCATGTTTAGGATCCTCATTCTTTTCCTCTATCACAGTTCAAATTTATTTATTTGATATACTTAAGATGTATCCCAATTGTCAGTTTGTTCTGCAAAAATCCCTAGACACCATATATCTTCCTTAAAATACCCTGCCACATGAAATAATCTCTATTTTTGACCGTTTGTTTGACGATCCTAATCCTTGTGATCCTCCATCTAATCAATCCATGTTGGGCTCAATTCAAGATTTGCATTCTTTATTTCTAGACAAATTTTAGGTTATGGAATCCATGATTATATCTCTTGAATATGAAATCCAACAACTTAAGGACGCTTCTCAAGAGCATGTTTTTTCTCCCTCTACATCTCATCTTCATTTTATGTCTTGTACATGTGCTCATGTTAGTGAACCTCAAATCTTTTCATTCGCCACACCTCTCAAGTTCGTAATCAATGATAAGAAATAATATATTATTTCAAAACTCATAACTCATCAATTAATCAACTTTCCATCTACTCATTGTTATCCTCCTCATCATCTTGAAATATATCAAGGTCTTCCATATTGCACTTATCATCAAAGCAATGGACATGCTAACAATGATTTTTATACTTTACAATGAAGAATAAAGCAGCTTGAGCATTAAGGTTTCATCTCATTCACCGCACAATTTTCTGTGACATGTTCCTCTCCACTTGTTACATCTAAATGGGTTCTTAAATCTGATTCGTCTAATAAGGAAAGTCAAGAGCCTTCTAAGAAACCACCAATGGCATCACCAAGTCAACATAAAAAACCTCCTTTAAAAATCAGTTAAACACCTCTTTCTCTCGAGTCATCCACAACATTACCAATTCTAAGTCAAATTACACACACTCATCTCAAGGATGAGCTCACTCCTTCTCTATTAAAGGTATTTGCGACATCATCAGGCCATGTTCAGAAACCACCTTTTATAGTAAACTTGTAATTCCAACGTCTGCTATAAATAATGCCTATGTCGATGAATGGGACTCGGATGAAGCTCATGATGATGATGAGCCATTTTATGGTCACACACCATTACCACCTCAACATCCCATCACTTTTGTTAAGGAAACTACTCCTTACATTGATCCACTTAGTGTCTTTTGACTATACCTCCATCACTTGCATACTTGAGGGACATAGCATGCACACACGCTTTATACTATTATTATCAAATTTATAGCATACACATCATCATCTACACCGTAGCATTAACATTTTTTGATGGCGCACTCTTATCCTTCGATTCACACTTGACTGTTGAGGGAATCCTACACATGAACCTCACACACTACTCATTAGACATCTTGCATTCTACACTACACATGTCATCCTCTACACATCACATGGTCATCTTTCATCATCACATATACTACCCACATCTTCTTCTACGTGTTGCACTCATTACTCTATGACGCACTCTAGTCTCACGGTCCATACTGGACTGTTAAGGGTATACATCATAAATGAACCTCATCACATTCATGCATTCATCATTCAACCTACTATCATGTGAAATTCCTAGTTTAGTGATATGTACCATATGCTACATCATCACTTCCACTTACATAACGTAGTGGTATATGCCTTAGGCTATAGCACCACTTCTTCTCCTCATCTTTTAGTGATATACATTGTAGGCTACATCATCACTTACACTAGAATCATGTCATCACCAATTTTGATCATCATTTAATGATATATGATTTAGGCTAAATCATCACTCCTTTAATCATCTTGTCATGATATACGCTTAGGATATAGATTCACACACACTTCATCTCTATGTTGCATTTCATTACTACATATTCACCATAGCGCGCTACACACAACACACACTTCGACCATTTCCTGATGATGCACTCTTGTTTATGATTCATTCTTGACTTCTGAGGGGGAATAAACAAATGAACCTCACTACATACAAATCCATTCACTCGAGGTGAACACATCTCCTATCATTCATTTTGCATTCCATTCCATCCATCCATAGCATATTACATATCTTGTTCACATTTAATTTTTCTTACATTTTCTTGTACATGTTCATCTTATTACACATGCTAGATAGATCTCCTATATGTCATTACCTTTATCATACACACATGCATGTTCACATCATTTTCTACTTTTGATTGTAGATTATACAGAGCTTCTACATGCAATATGGGTGCTTTACTACTATCAGTCCCACAATGGTTCTTAGGGGCATCCTCTTTCGTACACTACAGGTGTTATTGTTTCATTTTATTTCATAGCACGCTACTTTATATGTTATACATGATTTTGACATACATTTATCTTTCTAACATGCTAACAGGTGCTTCATGTACAAAATTTGTTTGCATGATTACTTGTTACCATGGTTATCCATTGTGTGTACTTATTTGTCTCTATTTGTTCTTATATGCAGGCCTTTCCCTTTTGTTTCGTGTGCACACTGGTTTGTTTTCTTGTATCCACTGTGGCCTTAAGTAAAGTTTGACACCGTGAGTTATGTCTCATGTTTGCAACCCACTTTTTCATGGTCTCTGATTGGATTCTTGTGTCTTTACTTGCATTCTATCTTACACATTGTTTTGGTAGCTTACACTTGTCTTCTACATGCATTTGTGTTTGTAATTACACTTTTTTCCTAGCCACTTGTTTGTGTGTGCTTTGGTTTCTACCAAGCACATTACCTTCCCCCTGCAGGGCACAGTTTTTGCAGTCAGTCCTCTTTTGAGGCCACATCCTCTAATCTACTACGTCGTATGTACCCCCAAAGAGGGGGTTTCATTTGGGTTTACACACCACACATCACAGTACTGATACAATTTAGTTTTCATCCATGACACAATGGTTTATATAGTAAGTGGGTTCATATCAGTCTATAGGAATCCAATACACATCATATTTAACAGGACATGGTGTCCTTAGCACATGCGGGTATAGTTACAGGGTTAGAGGATAAAATATAGAATCCTCTCTACATTTCCATGGCGTCGGGTCATCTCACATTCTCAGGGAAGCAATTACATGTTATATGAACATCATACTTTCATCCCTACACTTCTTTGGCCATAGTGGCGTGAGATCGCCCAAAAAAATTGTACTTCATCGACATTTACAAGATCTTTTCCATACCCTTTTTCTCATCGCGGATCAGGTGCACATGTTCCTGTTTCATTTTATTACTTTCATTACATGATTATTACATACATACATGTGTTTTTACACATATACATGTGTATTTGACTTCTTGATCATCTTCTCCTTTACAGGTCTATCCGTATGAGAAGAAAGTCGTCAACACCAATAAAAATAGCACACACAACATACTAAAATATAGGTACATGACACACATTGACATCTACACATACGCTTCTTCCCTAGGTCCACTCTCATCACTTTTACATTTTTTCATCTTTAGTCTCCACACTCCATCTTTTTGTCACTCCATGCTTTTTCTAGTCCCTTTGCACAATCTCTATATCACTCTACATGGATATAAGGTACGCATCTCTATATACTTTATGTTGCCGAGATTTCCGCTCACCAACATAAAGTGGGGGAAAATGTAGACACTAAATCAAACACTTTGGGTAAATTTGTAGTCCCGGTTTCATACTATTATTCATATGGTTCTTGAGTGAAAAAGCGTACTAATTAACCCATGTCTTTGACCATTTTACTTTACTTTCTATCGTTACTTTTGATCTTGAACCAGCATTTGCTTAATCTATATTTTGATACTACATTTTCCTTATCTCTGACTGGGGCACCCAACCAGGACTGGGGTGCCCCATGCACCCTACTCTCCTCTGGGGCACCCTGATCCTTATTGCACTTTACTATCACCTTTTTGGCACTTTCTAGCCGTTTGAAATTTCTATCTTTTTAGTGGTCAGCATTTTCATGTTTGATTACGAAATTAGATCAAGAGAACCATATAAATATAAATTTATGAGACTATAATGAGGGACCAAGCACTAAGAACTACTACTATCACCTAAGGTTGCATCCATCAAAGGCATCTAAAACTCCATGTGCATCCATCTAGCTCCATCACAAGGGATAAAATGTTGGTTATCTGCATCACACTTCATAGGAGGGGATTTTATTATGTTTCATGCACCATCTACTTACATTATACATCTAGTTATTTCTCGCTATTCAAAAATGGTGACTGACACAATATCACCTAGGGCACAATCTTCACACACACACACACACACACACACACACACACACAGACACACACACCTAGAACTACATTGGGTCTAAGATGTAGTGCAATGCTTAGTGATAAGTGCATCCATTTGGTAGCTGAGGATAGTCTGACCCCTTCATATGCATATTTCTTTTAAAGGGTTTTGCATTTGTTTCCTCCATCTTTGATTTACAATGACATCCAATAAATTTCAGCGATAGGAATCGAATACAGGTGATCATTTAGTGACACCTTAAAGGAGGTTTCACATTCATTTCCACAAACTAGGGCACCCATATCTCATACTAGGGAACCCTATGCACCCTATTCTACTCAGACATCTCAGATCTGCACTTTCTTAGGCTCCTATGTGACAGTTTCCTCCTCTTGTCCAGTGAGTCTTCATTGCGACACAGTCCTGCGACATCTAGGAATCAGCTAAGGCATTTCTAACCCTCTTTGTATTTAGGGTTTCATATTCCATTACATAAATTTCTTAGGTGTACTTCCTTCACTTATTTATGCATTCATTTACTACTTTTATAACATCAAATTAGACTATTACATTCCATTTTAGTTTAATCAAAATTAGAGGAGATCATGATTTAGTTACTTAGGGATCCTAGCCCAGAGATATGCGAAGATGCATTGGAAATAGAGGAGACATCGTTGGGGAGCTCCTGGAAAGAAAATGAAAAGGGGAAAATGGTATACCTTTTTTTATTATGAAGAAGTAGAGAACCTAGATACTAGCCATATAGACGGTGCACACGAGGTAATGGACTCTATAGATGAAAAGGTGTACACGTACCATGCTCCTATAAAGACTAAAAAGGTGAATATTTACATTGAGGATGTGCCTAAAGAGGCCATCATTGGATATTACTAGTCAAAACAAGATGCAGGAAAGATCATTGAGATCTTACATGAATTTCAGGACTTGTTTCCAAGAGGCTATCATGAGTTGAAAGGTGTGCATCTCTCATTGGGAGAGATGAAGATTAAGTTGAAAAAAAAATTCCGTCTAGTTTGGAAGATTCCTTATAGGAGGAACCTGAACCTGCATGTGAAGGTGAAAGAGGAAATTGACAAAATTCTTAAGTCTGGAATCATTAAGACAATTGAGGAATCAGAGTGGGCTAGTTCCATGGTGATCAACATCAAGAAAGATGGGTAGATTAGGATCTGTGTTTATTATAGGGAACTTTACGCCTCATGTATCATAGATCCTTTTCCTATGCCTTTCACAGAGGAAATCCTTAAAGGTGTTGTAGGGCGTGAAATTTATTTATTTACTGGTGGATTTTTAGGGTATCATCAGGTGTGTATTATGTGTGAGGATCAAGAGAAGACTACTTTTGCCACTTAATGGGGAAGTTTTGCATATATTGTCATGCCCTTTGGATAAAAGAATGCGCCAACAATATTCTTGCACATAGTTGTGCAAGAATTCCATGACTTCATTCATAATTTTTTAGAGGTTTATCTAGATGATTGGACAATTGATGGGTTATTAAAATATCACTGTGATAATTTTAGGCTCATGTTTAAAATATGTAAGAAGCTAAGCATCTCTCTCAATATAAATAATTGCATCTTTTCTATACCCTTCATAACTTTACTTGGGCACATTATTTGTAAGGATGGATTGTTGGTGGATCTAGCTAAGATTGCAGTGATTTTGGGATTAGAAGAACCTACCAACCAAAGTGAAGTGCACAATTTCTTGGGTCATATTGGCTATTACATGAAGTTTATCAAAGGGTATGTAAATATTGTCATGCCCTTGGAGGAATTGATCAAAGATAAAGAGAGTTTTATTAGGGTGACGTGCAACAACAACCATTTGAAACATTGAAGGAGAAGCTTATGATTGCACCTATCTTACATTTCCCCTCATGGAAAAAATTATTCCATGTCCATGTCAATGCCTCTGGCATGGCTATTGGTGCAGTCTTGGTGTAACCAAGAGAGGGTAATGTGGATCATCCAATATGCTTTGCAAGTAGGAAGTTTACACTAGCATTGTAGAATTATACAACAATAGAGTGTGAGACATTTTCCATGATGTAGGAATTTCACAAATTTTGATAGTACTTATTGGCGACGCCATTTATTTTCTATATAGAACATATGGCATTGAAGTACTCAGTCAACAAGCCTATTTTACAAGGGTGCATCTACCAATGGATACTCCTTTTTTCAAGAATTTGATTTCACACTTGTAGTAAAGACATGAAAGAGTAACCTAGGACCTTATCACTTATCACAAATTAATTTTGGAGAGGACACACAAAGTATTGAGGACATCATGTCCGATGCACAATTATTTAGATTTAATCACGCAC
Organism: Taxus chinensis; assembly: GCA_019776745.2. NCBI lineage: Eukaryota > Viridiplantae > Streptophyta > Pinopsida > Cupressales > Taxaceae > Taxus > Taxus chinensis. The sequence continues at coordinate 473,348,251 of CM034156.1, read as the reverse complement.
CTGCCAATTTGGAGGACATAGCAGTATTTTTACATATTGGACTTGCACCAGAGGGGATGAAGACATTGAAAAAGAAGCAACTTTCCATTTGAGCACCAACCTATCAACTTATTGGAGGAGATTTGTATAAAATGGGTAGAGATGAGGTCTTGCACCAGTGTGTCCTAGAGAATGAGCATGAAGCCATTATGGAGGAAGATCATAGAGGTGTTATAAGAGGAAATTATCTAGGAGATGTGACTGCGTGTAAGATCCTATTAGTAGGCATATGGTGGGAGACATTGCATATAAGGATACCAAGGATTTTTATGAAGGTCCCTATGATCATTGTCAATGAGCTAGAAAAACCTGGAAATAGAGATGAAATGCCTTTGCAGGCCTATAGAAAGTGTGAAACCTTTTGAGAAATAGGCAAATTGAACTTTTGTAGGACCTATTGCACCACCCATGCACGTAGGACTAGGATGTGCACTAGATCATCACATGCACAGACTACTCTCATAAAGTGGGCAGAGGTTAAGCCTACAAAGGATTACATGGCAACCACAGACAATAAGGTTACTTTGGGAAAACATAATCAGCAGGTATGGATGCCTCTTTGATCTTGACAAGTGATAGAGGAGACTCATTTTTTAAATGAGACTATTAGAATTTTATTTGTAGATTTTATGGTGGCACACCATAAGACTTACTCCAGATTGACCCTCAAGCGACGCGGCCTAGTTTGTTGAAGCTCCTTCAGTGGAATTCAAAGCGCGGTTAGGCCTGGAGACTATAGATTTAAAGTTTTTGCATGTTGACACAGTTAGGTCATTGTAACAGCACAAGGTGTCGGTCATAATTGAGGAATTAGGGAATAGGGTTGTGGAAATGGTTGAACTAGGGCACAAGATTTCTTGAGTGATAAATATTCTAAGCAAGTGAAGGAAGGATTTAATGCTTAGCATAGTGGAGCTTAAGACGGATTATTATCCAACACCTAGGGCACATATTTATTGCATGTAGGCAGGAAGTAACTAAAGTAATGCAGTGGATAAGTGCATTGATGAATTAATGGCAACTAGAGGAGAGGTGTTCCACTATATCACCTAAGTGGAAACAGGAAGATGGAGGAAGGAAAGAAGTCCCGTAACATGACAGATAACATCCAGAATAATGGTTTTTTTGAGATATGGAAATATCCAAGATAAGTGCTTGTAGGGCATCCGTAGGAGTTTGCAATTGCCACCAAGTACAAGATTAGTGATTTCAACCATCGTTCAGAGGACACATTTTAGCGCAAAATAAGATAGCTAGAAGTGCTAGAAAAAAAAATGGATTCAATTATAATCATAAGGATGGTAACCATGATTCTTAGTGACTGACAATGGTGATAGAAGGACTTAGAGAGCACGATATTTCTATAGTTATACGAGTTTCCCTTCTGTTAGTTAATCATGAGCTATTGCCACTTATCAATAAGATTAATTTCGTAGGTCCATGAGGACTATTTTTGTTTTTTTTGTTGTAAGGATCGAACTCAAGTGCATTACCTGATGTACTTCATCAATCTTTCCCTTGGTCACGCGACTGATGGACTGCACTAGATGACGTGGCTTTACAAATTGTGAAAAATGATCAGCAAGTGCTCATTGTGTGAAAAGGAAATCTTGGATGATGATAACATCCTATAGAAGTACCTGTTCATCAGGTCTATGTCGCACCGATCAATGGCAACTAAGCAGTTAGAAGTGTTGGAGGTGATCTGGAGAATGATGGTACTTGAAAGGAATTTCTTAGATTAGAAAGCCACGTGATAAAAGGGGCCACACTAAAATTACATGAGGGAGTTGTTTGTTTCAGATCCAGAAATACTACTTAATTCTTGAGGCGCACAATCCCATATTCTTATTCTTCTCAGGGATTCATTCATTAAAGGAACTGAATTGTTTCAATATTGTCAAGGAGTGGCTCAAAATGTCCCTAGTGTGGGGTAATGTTGGTACAAGAAAATTAGGACTAAGTATCATGGACAACATAAAGGATTACGTGTAATGTATGCACACATCAGAGGATCAAATTAGCACAAATTAAGGGGCACACACAGTGGGATAAATAGGTTAGCTCATGGGGCTGTGCGCATTTTTATCATGTAGATATTGAGCATAGGATTTGAGCCATTTTTCCAGAGATCAGGTGCTAACTACCTAGAAATGTCAAAGATGGAGTGCCGCTCAGATGTAAACATCTGGGAATAGAGATTAGCATCCAAGAAAGAGAAACATAAAGCACATGCAAAGGAAGGATAAAGTAGTTTCATGGAGGCAGGGAGATAAGTAATAGGAGGTTAAAGCATGTTATATATTTCAGCTCTAGTCTATTAATAATAAAAGCATGCATGTTATTTTGTGAGAACTTCTCTTAACAAGGAATGTGCATAAGGTGGTGAAAGGAAAGTCCCCACCCCTTATATATGAGAGGATAGTTGAAGAATCTATACCCTAAAAGGACAAAGTGTGAAGGAAAGTGAGTAATTGTAGTGGTTGTAAGAACCTAGGGCACGCATTTATGAAATTATGAGTTTGGAGTATTGAATGGTTACAATGGCACCGCATGAATGTAACCACTACATCACCTGATGTAAAAGGAATGGCTAAAGGTATTCATAGCCCATAACTATGTAATTACACACCTAGATTCGTAATGGATAATTATGAGTTAGATAATGATCCAGTTGCATGGTGCTCCGCAAGGCAGCCATGTGAGTCGTATTTGACCAAGTACAATTAACTCTAGTGTTTATTTACTTGGATTAGTTATTTCTCCTTATTATATGTGTTTCCTAGATTTCTCATGATATGTTGTATCTTTTATTAGAAGATGGATTATAGATTACTGAACATTGCATACTAACATTTATGCTAAGCAAGGTGCAAAGGAGGGAACTGGTGGCTACACGTGCTATCGGGTGAGCTATATCAGATTTTCTCTTCTTTGGATGAAGTGCCTGAGCACTGCCTAGCTCTGGTTGATGTCACGGGAACATTAAATGGCTACAATGTTGTTCCCCTCATAAGAATTTTAATGTGCATGTTCTACATAATTAATTAAGAGAGTTATAGTTTTTTGCAGTTAGGGCCTATAAGATATATAACTTGATATTTGTAGATGATTGTCTTGAGGTAAAGGAAACTTCCATTGCATGTCAACTACCTTTTGGGTAGTGAATATGTGATGTACATATGTTTTTGTTAAAAATTCCTTGGCAGTAAGACTTTGACCACATTCAATATTAGTTACAATATTGGGCACATCTCTAATGATTTTTTTGATTCGGTTTTCTCTAGATTTGTTGATTCCCCTAGTGCATAAGGATGGCTACATAACATATATTCATATAAGGTTATGAAATTTGATGCAATCCTTACAAGGACTAGATTTCATTTTTTCTTTTTTTATTTCATAGTAAATTTTTGTAGAGATAACTTTGATGTTTTTAATTGTTATTATTCATTCATATGGTCTAAGTGAGCTATTAGGGGTAGAATTATATTTAGGTTTTTTTATAATAAGATTAAGAAAATATATCAATGGTGAAAAAGTCCCCCAACGTCATGGTTCCCTTGTCTATAAATTCCATAGACAAATTAGTAATATCATCTAAGCTTGAAAACCTTAGACACCATAGAAAATAAGGATTTGCAAAAGAATTTGCAAAGCCCATGGGTGGCTCATATTTTCTCATGGGAGCTACATTCCTTTCAGTATGTGTAAGGGTCAGTTGTTCAGTGCCCTAGAACAAACATAAAAGTTGGGGGAGATTTTATATGAATATGGGATACAGGAGCCCCTGGTGAAAGCTATCCTTTGCACTCATATCCAAATAATTCCAATAATCAGTTAACAATATTTTTGATTTGATAGAAACTGATTTTTTTTGAAAACATGTTAGATGCTCGATCTTACCACACTATTTTGCATCATATATTTGTGCGCTATCCTAAAAAGTAAGCGACTATCGTGGAGACAATAGAGTATGCCCAACATTAGATATCATTTCCTACATTTAGTTTTTAATCTTGCCCATCTCGTATTTCTAATGTAAGTGTCAAAGGTCTATTTCCTATTTGAGTGCCTAGATTGACAATCTCCTTAACTACTTTGATGGGTATTAACTTCCTCTAAAATAAATACTAATCCCTCATATCGACTATTCAAATGATGCATGCAATATGACGAGCATATAAGGAGACCCAAAATGTCAGAGTTTACATATCTAACATATGCAATGTTTGGGATTCAAACAGGATGTAGGAGTTTCCTGGAAGAAGATTTTTTCATCGCACTCAACCACATTAGTTTTTGAAGAAGTTATCTCCAGATGTGCATTGCCTAAACTGAACTTGAAAACATTCGAAGGGACCTTGTTTATGTTAACCATTTAACCTACCTAGAAGAAGGCCATATTTCAGAGTAGTGTTTTTTAAGAAATCCTCGCACAATGAATTTTGCTAAGGTCGAGAGTCTAAAAAAATTTCAATTTTTTGGACTTTGGAGGTTTTTCTCTTTTGGATTTTTTAAGCTCAATTTCGGAATTTTTTATGTGAAGTTTTCCAAAGCTTGAATTTCCAAAAGTCTGAATTTTCAGAATTTCAAGTTTTCAAGTTTCAAAACTTTTTGGCTCATTTTCGTCTAAATTCCTCTTGGACTTCCGAAGTCCGAAACTCAGAAAGTCTAAATTTTTGGATTTTTGGGTTTCAGGTTTTCGGAGTTCTCCGAGCCATTTGTAGTATTTTTACTTGAAGTTTTCTGAAGTCTAAATTTCCGAAAGTCTGAATTTTTAGAATTTCGGGATTTTGGGTTTTGGACTTCTCAATCGCCAATTCATCTTTCACTTCCCATTTTTTCCAAAGTCTGAAATCTTGAATTCTTGGAATTTCAGAGTTTTAGGTTTTCAGAAATTTGGAAATTTTGTGTGCAATTAATTTCCACCTACCTCCGTACGGATCAGAAATTTACCATTAATGTCGGGATTTCTATATAAACTTGAATTTTTACTTTTTATTTTTACCTGACACTTTCGCTCTGACATTTCACTCCTATACTTTGCGGCGTCCTTTTTAAGGTATGTTTTTTGGGTTTTATTTTCTTTTTGGTTTAGGTCTCCTTTTCCTCCTCCTCTCCATTTTGGTTTCCTCTTGTTTTCCCTCTGTTTTTGCTTGTATGTATTTCTTTTTTCACCATGTTTTGTTATGTGAGTTTTCTCCAGGTTTTAAAGTATGTTCAAGGGATCTTTTTAAGTCCCTCGTACTTCCTCCTATTTCTCATTTTCCATCTTGGCTTGTTAACGTTTATTTTGCATTTTCCTCCAGAAATCATCCTTTCAGGCTTATTCAAAAAACTCATCTTGGAGATTTCTTTCAGCAAATCACAAAGCGGGTGATTGAAGATTTTGGGAAAAGAGAATTAAAGATTTTAGGTTTTCAGAGATTTTAGTTTCAGGTTTTCAGAGAATTGGAGATTTCAGGTTTTCAGAATTTCAATTTCAGGTTTTCAGAGATTTCAGTTTTGGGTTTTCAGAGAATCGAGATTTCAGGTTTTTGGAACCGCTGACTTCGGAAAACTTTTTCAGATATTTCTTTCGGTGATTCCTTTCAGAATTTTTCGGTTCAGGATTTTCAGAGTTTTCTTGCTTTCAATTTTTCAGAAATTTCTGCAACATTCAACTCCCAAAACATACAGGTTTTGATGTCAGCCTCCACTTCAAAGGGAAAAGAGAAGATGAAGTACACATTTCTTGGGGTTTCTCCACAATCCTACTTGACCTCTGACTTAGGAAATATCGGGGACACTGATATAGGACAAATTGATCTTCCCGAGTTCTGGGAAAGATTTAAGGCCCCGAACAAAAAGCCATGGATGCAGGCCATCTTCGATGGTGGTTTTTCCCTTGCCGCCAGTTTTCCCGCATCTATGTATTACCTAGAGTTTGTCCTAGCTACATCAGCCCACTATGACGAGGACTCTATGTTGATAAGATATAGCAATGATAAGATGGTAACCCATCTAGACCCAAACTTCTATGAAGACTAGTTTAAACTTCTAGACGTTCAAGATTATGCCACTATCTCACCTGAAATAGTAGTTGAGCACTGGGATAAAAAAGAGGAAGTATGCTCGAAGGTCATGATGAAATCCTACCTGACTAAGAATTTTGCCAAGTTTCCCAAAACTATACATCGATCGGATTTCATTCAGGAAGTCAACGATCTCATTATACTTTTAAGCAGAGTTTCAGGTCTTCCTTCTATAAAGGAATTCCAAGAATGGATGTTCTTATACATAGCAACTATCAAGAAGAATGATGAGTTTATCCGATGGGGTGAACATATTAGTAGCAACATTCGCTATCAGTTGGGCAAGGTGGTAGAAACCAAGACTTTCTACATGACATCTTTTCTAGTATATGCAGCTGCTACTATGGGGGATTTTGTAGGATTGAATACCAGGGGTGTTTGCAACACCTCCCAATATATGAATTTTATCCCCAACTTACTCTAGATGAGGGGAGCAAGCACTTCTGAAGAATCAACGATGCTTTCTTCACCGTTGTCCTCTATCATTTCGATAAAGAGTTATATAATCAGAGGGTTTCTGATGAGGCTTTCCAAGAGGTGCGAGAATGGGGAGAAATCTACTTTCAATTTCCCACATTCACCTACATTCAGATTCTGGGTTTCATAGGCACCCAAGCAAGTTGCCAAGGTGCCCCACTGAAAAATGGGTTCTTTTGGAGTTGGTTCAGGTAGTTGTTGGATTACCATAAAATCCAAAATAAGCGTCACAAGGTGGGAATGCATTTCCCTAATTCAATTGGCAGGTATTCTTGCCTAAATATCCACAAGCCAAAGAATGTGAATGTATAAATGGTTGAGGTAACCCTGCAGACCTTCCACCCATGAACTAATTTTGATTATTGGGGTAAGTTCGGGGAGACAGGTAAGTCCAGTGCTCATGTGCCCCAATTAGAAGACATATGGATTCATTGTCAGGATGAGTACATTTTGTAGCAAAGAGATTATGAGAGGTTAACTCTAGATGAAGTGTGGAAATTTGGATTGGCTGATGTGCCAAAAGACTTGCAGGACAATGATGAGGTCCTAGATCCATCATACAGGAATGACAATGTTGTCAATCAACCACTGTCATTGGTTGATTGGTATGTGGAAGAGTGCAACAATACTAAAGAAAGGGTGGGGCCCATTCTAAGGAGAACCTTCAGTTGGTTGGCCACCTTGGGAATCTCACCCAAAGGGGAAGGTCAACCTATAAATACAGGGTCTACATCAGCAGTAAACCAACCAACACCCACAAAAGGCAAGAGGTCGACTCAAAGGGTTCCTACCATTCCAAAGAAGATCTCATTTGTGGTTGGTGGCTCATCTCTTTCTAGGTCTACTGCTCCCAAGATTACAACATCTACAGTGCCAGCTACTGAGGTAGTTGAAGTGAGTGACTCCCCTAGTGTCATTCAGGATCCATCCCATCTTCCCCTTCCTCCATTATCACTTCCAATATCAGTTCCTTCCACTTCTACCATCATTTCTTCCTTCCCATCCCCTTCTATGGCCCAGGTATTTTTCATCACTTCCAGTTCTATCAGCTAGGGAAAATATTGGGTCACCCATTTCCTCTTCACTTCCTTTAACACTCCCATTTTCTTCAATTTCAACCCCTAGCATTGCTTTGTCAATTCCTATGGCTGTCCTCACACCCACACCTTCCATCATTGCTACCTCTTCTTAGATATCAGCTGGCATTCCTAGTGATCTTACCCTAACTGATGCTTCAGGTATCGGATCTGCTACTCCATCTTCCTTGGCTCTAGCCATACCAGAGTGGTTATTTAGATAGACTCCTAAGCAAAAGAAGAAGGTTCCTCTGGGAGATGTGATAGATCTCAGTATATTGGAGTCTATGCCCAAAAGATAGGCCAAGAGACCAAGAACCGTATCAATTCTAATGGTTAATCCATCTGGAGAGCGTGTGATAGAGGTGGCTACCCCTGTTGAGGGGAAAACTAAAGAAACCATCACAACAGCAGACTACCAGATCTCAAAGTTCTCATTGGGGAAGGATACTCATGAAGGAGCCAAGAAGGATGTACACACTGCTCTAGGGGCCCTCTTGGAGAAATACGACAAAGACAAGGCCACCAAGGATGAGCTTAAGGCCAAAGTCGAGTAGCTCACTACACTGCTGCGTAGAGTAACCCATCCCACTCCATCCACTGACATCTCAACTACTACGGCCATGAAAATTTCATCTACAATCGATGATATTTCCTATCATGAGCTCGAGAAGCTAGGCCAGAAAGGGAGAACAGTAAATGGGTGGATGGAAAGAATCTTGCAAGAGGCCAATCCTTTGATTAAGGAAGCCGTTGAGATTTATACTGATTTACAGGTTGCAAAAACTACTATTGCTAAAATGGATGAATATTTCTCTGAAGATAATAATAACTTAAACTTAACTTTGGCAACATGGAGTAACATTAGAGAGGAAGATTCTGATTTACTTCTGCAGGAAGAGGTAATTGATGATGCCTCTAAATTGTTCGAATATCAAAAGGCTATGGAATTCCGGTGTCAGGTGCTACAAGATATGATCAAGAAATTGGAGGATAAATGAGTGGAGATTATAGATGCCCTCAATGATATCTCAGAGGAGTTTGACAATGCCAACTGCAAGTTCTTCAATGAAAATATCGATGCTCTTCCCAAAGACCAGATTAAAGAAAATTTCAAAGATTTGGTGAAGCGGGATGACGATGTTGCAAAGAATTTCAATAGTGATTCCATTGATCGACTGGTTCTATGTCATAATTTCATAGGGAGACTAAGGAAAGTCACAAATAAGCTTTGAAGGTTTCCAGCCAGGATCACGAAAGAGATTGAGATAGCGGACGTAGTAAATCACTATGCGTGTGGTCCTGGAGATGAAGAAACCCAGGGTGTTATCCAGTGCTTCTTCGAGTACCGACATCGAATGGCTGTTGGGAGGAAGGAAAACAAAAAATTGTAGAGAAAGGAGATGCAGGTAAAGCAGGCCAGAGTTGAGTGGCTATGAAAGGATAGTTTCAAGCTCCAGAATCAGTCAAAGTTGTAGGGTTGACTTGGTCAACTTTTTGCAACAAATTTGCTATTTTTATGGGAGCCTGTTCCCTTTTTATTAATGACATTACTATTTTTAGTAAAAATTTAGTTGAAGGCCCAGCAGTAATGGCTCAGCCTAGGAACTTATAAATAGTGGAGTGCTTCCATTATTTGATATAGACATTTTTAGAGATTTCTGGTGAAGTTTCTCTTCAAGCTTGGAAGAGTGCTTTCAAAGTTTTGTTGAAACCTTTTAATTATATTCAAGAGTTTCCTTGCACTTGAAGATCTATTTTATTGTGTTGATTAATTAATCATTGTATGCTTTGTGAATGCAATTCCTTGGCGTTATTTATTATCTTACCTTTATTTCAGATTATCTACTTCATATCGTGAAAAGAATAGTGCGGTTAATTTTCATCAGTTGTGAGAAACTATTTTCCTTCTACTGATTAAGATTTACATTATTATTGTCACTCAAGTGGATACTTGACATGTGCTTGTGATTATTATCTTGATAGATTATCTGTGTATCAAGTCAAAGCTGATCTTTATATTGTGTATGTTTAAAGTTTAGCGAAGGAACGTGTGCTTCTAGTCTGTGGTATTTTATATCCTTTCCAAGTTGCAATAGGTGAAAGTGGCCGATGATGCAAGCATCATAACCACATTAACCCTTCTAGAAGTTGAACACCCCTTTTCTTGGTGCATCACCACTTCTAGAATAGATTTTATTTCTTTGCATTCTCTCTCCCTAATCCCACGAAATATTAGCATAGGTCTAGTTAGCCATCTTTCTTACATTAGAAGTAGTGTTGTGTTTAGTTTAGGAAGAGGAAATCGGCCTTCTCTGGAGGTTCACCTCAAGCGCAAGTCCCACAGCTTGAGAGGTGATCCCATGTGTCCCAATCACACTGAATGTTGTGATTAATTCTTAGGCCATTTGGGGGGTGCAGTGATTTGGTGACAACAATTTTTGGCACACCCAGTGGGACAGAGGTGGTACTTATCTTCTCATTCCATTGACACAAGGTACCTGGTGACTCCATTTCTCTAGAATTCAAAGTTTAGTAAAACGACTTATGTGAAGAATTTACACAAGAGATTCTTCAAGGAAGAAAAATCATAATCATATAGATCTTTCTTTGTCTCCCCCAAGAAGATGGGTAAGAAATATTTCAGTATCATTAGTTTCCACTTTACCTCGTAAAGGGCATTCAAATCCTCTTGAAAGACATTTTTTCCCACCAAGGCACAACCAACTTGTGAATATCATGGTAGCCAATACTTGTCCTTTGTTCAATACCAAGAGTCCTTTGCTAGTTAGCACAAAGAGACACCATACCAACTGCTTCCCTGAAAATTTTACCATTTTACACTAGAGAGACTAATGTTTCACCTCGAGAGCACATACTAGATGTGGCTAGCATCTACACAGTACATAGTATCATAGAAGATAACGTGGCAGTTCGAATCCTTACTACTTCATTCAAACGTAGAGCGCTTCAATGGTTCTGGAGTTTAGTTGTCAGGTCTGTTACCACTTGGAACGATTTAGGACGAAGTTGTGTAAATAGTTTGAGGAAAAAAGTGATAATCTCTCACTAGTAAAACAATTTCATACTATCAAGAGGTCTTCTCAAGAGTATATGAGCAACTTCAACCTCTATTTTGACAAGACTTGGAAATGGATCCCAGAACTGGTAAGGCCATCCCCAGAAAGACATTTCTATATTACTTACGGGCATTGAATAGTGATGTTTCCATCATGATTCAGTCCATAGGGGGAAATGTTATCCCTGTTGCTTATAAAGTTTCCGTACGAGTTGATAATTTCCTTATTCAAGTAGGTAAGATTGCTCCCAGCCCTCCCATTCCTATTTTTGCAGAGATTACAAGCCAATAGCCAGTCATTGCCCCAATTCCGATAGCTTTTATTCTAGTAGCCACGCATGCATCCAATCCCTCAAATGATTTGGCTGAGGTAAAATCACTATTACAAACTTTCGGGAATGAACTCGTAGCAATGAAGAGGCAGCAGTCCCAGTATGCTCACCCCTTTTAACCCCAATATCAGACAAACCATCCTCCATTTCAAGGAAATAGTCAACCATAGAGCCAAGCCATAACCCAAGCTACAAATGTGAAGCCTTTGAACTTCCAGAATCCCTCACCTTCCAGTTCATCTAGAGCCATAGTTCCAGTCTAGAATAACCTTGTTCAAGACTATGAGTGGTGTTATCCCTGTTCTCTACCCCATAATCAAAATCTCTACCCAAATGGAGTTTTGATTCAAGCTCTTATGGTACAAGGTATATCGGCCCCATCTGACTCATCAACTAAACCAGCAGCCCAAGATAGTCAAACCCAGTTCACTGAGGAAACCACGTTACTAAATTGGCAAGTTGATGATTTTTGCGGACTGAATACCGACACATCCACAGTAGTTGCAAATACATGTTCTAAGAAGAGGGCAATAAATCCTCAAAATTTGACAACTAAGTAGCCAATTTCCAAGATTGAGCAGGCATTTCCTTCACATCCTCAAGTACAATCAGTAGCGGATAAAGATGCCGGGAAGAAATTACCAGAAAAAAATCTACCTTCGAAGGGTGATGGACCTGTAGGTATTACGGTGCCCAATAAATATTTCCCAAAGGAAGACTCTAACGCTCAAAAGGTTATCAGCAGAGTAGGGGTAATACCATTCAGTATCATGGAGCAGATGAAAAAGACTAATTTGAGTGTCACCATGTGGTATGCTCTCTCAATTCCATTGTAGCAGAATTTACTGCGAGAAGCTTTAAATAGTTTCAGCACTACTGATAAAACCTCAAGTCATGTAGCATCCATAGCAACCAGTTTGTGTCAGCCAAAGGCAAAAGGGATTCCTAGGGTCAATAAAATGTCACCATTTTATATCTCTCTAATCATTGGTGATCATTTGGTTCATAATTGTATGATCGATTCTGGAGCCAATAGCTCTGTCATGCCTAAAGAAAATAATAGATGTGTTGGGGATTCCATATACCTCAATTTTAAAAGGAGTTGTTCAGTTGGATGGTACTGTGGTCAAGCCGATTGGAATCATCAAGGGATTTCATCTTACTGTTCATGCATGTCCTAGCCTGTCATTCACACAAGACATATCAGTTATCAATCTTCCCCCTCTTTTTACCATTTACTTATCACATGATTTAACTGCCAAGATGGGCAGCTATTTATCAGCTGACTGGTCACATATGATCTTGAGAACTCACTATGGGATGAAGGTAACCATAAGAGTAGAACCAATTTCTCTTACCCACATAGAACCATACACATCCAAACCCACAGATGGTAACTACACCATTTGTGACCCAGAAGAAGAGGTTGTGGATCATGAACAACCCACTCTTGTAGAAGAAGTGACTAATGTAGTACTTGATGAGGTAAGTATAGACCATCAGTACAACCCATATGCTGATTTATTGGCTAACAAAGAATCTGGTCTGTTGTTTTTGGATGAGACTAGATTGGGAAATTATTGTATACATGAAGAAGGTTCAACCGTGCCTCAATTGGTTAAGGAACCCAACGATTTTAGAGGACTATGGAAGTTATTTTTCAATGGTTCAAGAAGTAAAAATGGATCTGGTGTAGGAGTCATGTTAATTTCTCCTGAAGGGGATAAATATTTCTCATCTTTTCGATTGCAGTTCAGTTGTACTAACAATGTCACTGAGTATGAGGCTCTTATACAAGGGTTACAGCTGGCCCAACAAAGAGGAATCAAATCCCTGATCGCTTTTGGTGATAGCGAATTGGTGGTTCATCAAGTAACAGCCCGTAGTGCATCAAAGAATGATCTCTTAAGATCATATAAGAATCGAGTTTGGGACCAAATAGAGGATTTCAAAGCTATCAGAACTCATGCGGTTCCTATAAATCAAAATCAAGATGTTGATAGGCTCACTACTATCGGATCTCAATATGATATACCTGTGGACTTCATGAAGGAAGGGTAGAAAACAGTCAAAATGGTTGTCTACCCCGCAGTACCAGATAATGTAAGTAGTTGGCAGGTTTTTGATAGTGATGAGAAGATTGTTCTTTTTCTACAACAAGAAGAAGATTCACCGCCAAACACCAAGGAAAATTGCAAGAATCCTATGATGACCAGGTCATTCAGTTAAAAGGGAACAAATTACCAACATGCTTGGTCATGCTTGAATCTATCTTCAATTTGGATGACCAAGACAAATGACAAAGCATGAATATGGTGGTCAAGGAAGAAGATTTTGAGGAAGTTGAGGTGGCCAGCAAGAAATTTTTAAAGATTGGTAAGGTATGCACTGCTCAAGAAAAGGAAGCTTTCATTGAATTATGCTGAGAATATCATGATATTTTTACATGGAGCTACAAAGACCTGCATGGTTTTGATCCAGGCCTAGCTCAACACATGATTGAACTGGATCTGAACTCTAAGCCAGTTCATCAAAAACAAAGGCCAATCAATCCCAAGGTTGAGCCACTAATGAGGAAAGAGCTAACCAAGCTTATCAAAGTCTGCATAATTTTTCCCATCAAGCATTCATTGTGGGTAGCTAATCTAGTGCCCGTAAGGAAAAAGAATGGAGAGATCTGGCTTTGCATAGATTTTAGGGATCTAAACAGTGCCTCATTAAAAGATCATTACCCTCTTCCATCAATGGAATAGATCCTCCAGATAGTGGTAGGAGCTCAAAGATTTTCTTTGCTAGATGGTTATTCAGGGTACAATCAAATTCTATTTCAAGAATCTGATCAATTCAAAATGGATTTCACCACTAAGTGGGGCACATATGCATACAAAAAAATGCCATTTGGATTGTCCAATGTAGGGGCTACTTTTCAAAGAGCCATGGACATGGAATTTAAAGGACTCATCAATGATATGATCTTGGTTTACCTTGATGATATAACTATCTATTCCAAACATGCCAAAGATCATATTACACATCTAAGAAAGGTTTTTCTAAGGTGTAGAGAGTTTGGGGTCTCACTAAACCCTAAAAAATGCATTTTTACAGTCCAAGAAGGCAAGTTATTGGGAATATTGTTTCAGATGAAGGAATCCCAATCAACCCAGCTAGGATTCAGTCAATTTTGTCTCTATCCCTCCCAAGTCACAAGAAGGGTCTCCAGAGCTTTCTGGGAACTATAAACTTTGTTCGGAGATTCATTCCCCAATTTGCAGTGTTAGCCAAGCCACTGATGGCCATACTTAAAAAGAACATTCCTTTCTCATGGAAAAAGGAAGGGAGAGAAAGTTTTGAGGCTATCAAAACTGCTATTTCCCAAGCTCCTATGCTGGTAAATCCCCAGTTTGACAAGGATTTTATTCTCTATGCTTTTGCGGGTCATGAGAGTATTTCAGGTATTCTCACTCAGTAGAATGATGATCTGATGGAGAAACCAATTGCCTTCTTCAGTCAGTCTCTCAAGGAATATGAGCTCAAGTATTCTTTCATCAAAAAATAGGTCTTTGTGGTCATTCAAGCTCTGAAAAAATTTAGGCACATGTTGTCCAACAACAAGGTACACTTGATGGTTTCTCATCCTGGCGTTAAAGAGTTTTTTTTGAATAAGGAGATGAATGAGAAACGTGTTGGGTGGATCACAAAAGTAATGGAGTATGATGTGCACATTAAAGTTACTAAACTTGTCAGAGGCAAGGGATTATTCCAGTCAGTTGGCTGCAGACATGGAAATTAAGGATGATAAGGATGTTGGCACTCTTCAATATTGATGAAGGAAATGATCAGATTGATTGGTTAACTAAAATGGAAAATTTCCTCCTCTCAGGAGTGTATCCTCCAAATATGAATAAGATTCAATGACATACTTTCCATCTATGGTCTATTCTGTATGTTGTGGTAGATGGCATTCTCTTCCAAAAGGATTTGAATGGTGTTCTTTCACGCTGCATCAAACCAGAGTAGGTGAATAAGATATTGGAGGAATTCCACAATGGGCTGTCAGGAGGACATTACTCGACACAAACGACTGCTACCAAGATCATGCGAGCCAGTTACTACTGGCCAAAATTGTTCAAAGATGCCCATTTTTGGGTAAGGAAATGTAAGGAGTGTGCTCTTTTTACAGGAAAACATAAGCTGGCAGCTCTCCTGTTGCATCCCATTTAGGTGGATCAACCCTTTGTTCAATGGGGGTTGGATTTTATTGGTATGATCAATCCTCCATCTAGTGAAGGACATAAATGGGTCCTTACTGTGACAAATTATTTCACTTGTTGGAAAGAAGAAGTGGCTTTGAAGGAGAGCAATGAAAAGGTTGTCCTTGAATTCTTGGAGATTATCATGACAAGGTTCGGTGTTCCATTTACTGTTATCTCTGACAATGCAATGGCATTCCTTGGGATGAAAATAAGTGAATGGGCCATCAAGAATGGAGTCTATCTCAAGACTTCATCTAATTACTATCCACAGGGAAATGGGTTGGCTAAATCTAGCAATAAGAACCTAATAAGGATCATCAAGTGCACGATGGAGGCCAACAAAAGAACCTGGCATACACAGCTTAAGGTTGCTCTATGGGTAGATCGAATAACACCTAAAAAGGCCATTGGGGTTTCACCTTTCATGCTTGTATATGGAAGGGAAGCAAAGTTTCCACTTTCCTTGGAAATGCCTTCCCTGGATTTGGCTTATCAGCTTGAAGTTATGGAGGATGAGGCCTTAATAGTGAGGTTTTCAGAACTCATGGAACTAGAGGAAACTCAAAACACTGCCATGAATACATTGACAGAACATCAGGATCAAGTTAAGAAATCATTTGATAGGAAATCCTATGATAGGTTGTTTAGGGAAGGGGATTTGGTTCTAAAATGGGATGAAGATCACGTGCCAAACCAGGAAAGCACACCAAGTTTGATGCTCTCTGGAGTGGGCCCTATGTTATCACAAGCTGGAAAGAGGAAAATTCATTTTGCCTATCCAGACTCAATGGAGAAGAATTACCCATTCATGTGAATGGGATACACCTCAAAGCTTGTTTTTGAGGAGGTTCCACCCTATATAGTTTTTTCTGTTTTCCTCCAAGTGCTCAGCACATTGTTTTGTTTGTCTTTTCTTTTGCTTTTGTTTTTTCTGTTTTGGTTTTGTTTTTTTTCAGAATCCCTTGCCAAATGTTTTGCTTAAGGCTACTGGTCTAGATGCTTAGCAGGCAAGCTTTCCCTCGAGCTCGCAAATTTTTTTAACCATTTAACCTACCCAAAAGAAGGCCATATGTAAGAGGCCATATGTAAGAGTAGTGTTTTTTAAGAAATCCTCACACAATGAATTTTGCTAAGGTCGAGAGTCTGAAAATTTTCAATTTTTGAACTTCAAAGGTTTTTCTCTTTCAGATTTTTTAAACTCAATTTCAGAATTTTTTATGTGAAGTTTTCTGAAGTCTGAATTTCCAAAAGTCTAAATTTTTAGAATTTTGAGCTTTCAGGTTTCGAAACTTTTTGGCTCATTTTCATCTAAATCCCTCTCAGACTTCCAAAGTCTGAAATTCTGAAAGTTTGAATTTTTGGATTTTCAGGTTTCAGGTTTTCAGATTTCTCTGAGTCATTTGTAGGATTTTTACTTGAAGTTTTCCGAAGTTTGAATTTATGAAAGTCCAAATTTTTGGACTTTCAGGTTTTTGGGTTTCGGACTTCTCAATCACCAATTCATCTTTTGCTTCCCATTTTTTCAAAGTCCGAAATCCTGAATTTTCAGAATTTTGGACTTTCAGGTTTTCAGAACTTTGGAAATTTTGTGTGCAATTAATTTCCACCTACCTCCCTACGGATGAGATTTTTACCATTAATGTCGGGATTTCTATATAAAGTTGAATTTTTAGTTTTTATTTTTACCTGACACTTTCGATTTGACATTTCACTCCTGTACTTTGCAGCGTCCTTTTCAAGGTATGTTTTTTGGGTTTTATTTTCTTTTTGGTTTAGGTCTCCTTTTCCTCCTCTCCATTTTGGTTTCCTTTTGCTTTCCCTCTGTTTTTACTTGTATGTCTTTCTTTTTTCACCATGTTTTGTTGTGTGAGTTTTCTACAATTTTTCAAGTATGTTCAGGGGATCTTTTTAAGTCCCTCGTAATTCCTCCTGTTTCTCATATTCCATCTTGGTTTGTTAACATTTATTTTGCATTTTCCTCCAGAAATCATCCTTTTAATTATTTGGAAAATTCATTTTAGAGAATTCCTTCAAGAAATCACAAGGCGGGAGACTATTTCAGAGATTTTGGGTTTTCAGAGTTTTCCAATTTCAGAGATTTCTTGCTTTCAGAATTTTGGTTTTTCAGAGAATCTGAGGTTTCAGGTTTTTGGAATTTCAGTTTCAGGTTTTCAGAGAATTGGAGATTTTTTCACTTTGGATATTTTTTTTTGAAAACTATTTCAAAGATTTCAATATTGAGTTTTTAGAAATTTTTTTCAAGTTTTTGGAGAATCAGGAATCATTTTGGAGATTTCTTTTGGTGATTCCTTTCAGACTTTTTCGGTTCAAATTTTTAGAGTTTTCTTTTTTTCAGGTTTTCAGAATTTCTACAACATTCAACTCCCGAAAACATAGTTTTGATGTCTACCTCCACTTCAAAGGGAAAAGAGAAGATGAAGTACACATTTCTTGGGGTTTCTCCCCAATCCTTCTTGACCTCTGACTTAGGAAATATTGGGGACACCGATCTAGGACAGATTGATCTTCCCGAGTTCTGGGAAAGATTAAAGGCCCCGAACAAAAATCCATGGATGCAGGCCATCTTCGACAGTGGTATTGCCCTTGCCACTAGTTTTCCCACATCCGTGTAATGCCCAGAGTTTTTCCTAGCTGCAGAAGCCCACTACGATGAGGACTCTATGTCGATAAGAGATAGCGATTATAAGGTGGTGATCCATCTGGACCCAGACTTCTTTGAATACTTTTTAAAACTTCCAGAAGTTCAATATTACGCTACTATCTCACCTGAAATAGTAGTTGAGCACTGGGATAAAAAAGAGGAAGTATGCTTGAAGGTCATGATGAAATCCTACCTGACTAAGAATTTCACCAAGTTTCCCAAAACTATACATCGATCGGATTTCATTCAGGAAGTCAACGATCTCATTATACTTTTAAGCAGAGTTTCAGGTCTTCCTTCTACAAAGGAATTCCAAGAATGGATGTTCTTGTACATAGCAACTATCAAGAAGAATGATGAGTTTATCCGATGGGGTGAACATATTAGTAGCAACATTCGCTATCAGTTGGGCAAGGTGGCAGAAACCAAGACTTTCTACATGACATCTTTTCTAGTATATGCAGCTGCTACTATGGGGGATTTTGTAGGATTGAATACCAGGGGTGTTCACAGCACATCCTAAATATACAAATTTTATCCCCAACTTACTCTAGACAAGGGGAGCAAGCACTTCTGAAGAATCAATGATGCTTTCTTCATTGTTGTCCTCTATCACTTCGAAAAAGAGTTATATAATCAGAGGGTTTCCGATGAGGTTTTTCAAGAGGTACGAGAATGGGGAGCAATCTACTTTCAGTTTCCCACATTCACCTACCTTCAAATTTGGGTTTCATAGGCACCCCAAGCTAAGTTTCCAAGGTGCCCCACTGACAAATGGGTTCTTTTGGAATTGGTTCGGTAGTTGTTGGATTACCATAAAATCCAAAATAAGTGTCACAAGGTGGGAATGCATTTCCCTATTTCAATTGGTAGGTATTCTTTCCCAAATATCCACAAGGCAAAAAATGTGGATGTAGAAATGGCTGAGGTAACCCTACGGACCTTCCACCCGTGAACTAATTTTGATTATTGGGGTAAGTTCGGGGAGACATATAAGTCCAGTGCTCATGTGCCCCAATTAGAAGACATATGGATTCATTTTCGAGATGAGTACATCATGTGGAAAAGAGATTATGAGAGGTTAACTCTAGATGAAGTGTGGTAATTTGGATTGGCTGATGTGCCAAAAGACTTGCAAGACAATGATGAGGTCCTAGATCCATCATACAGGAATGATAATGTTGTCAATCAACCACTTTCATTAGTTGATTGGTGTGTGGAAGAGTACAACAATAATAAATAAAGGGTGGGACCCATTCTAAGGAGAACCTTCAAGTTGGTTGGCCACCTTGGGAATCTCACCCAAAGGGGAAGGTCAACCTACAAATACAGGGTCTACATCAGCAGTAAACCAACCAACACCCACAAAAGGCAAGAGGTCAACTCAAAGGGTTCCTGCCATTCCAAAGAAGATCTCATTTTTGGTTGGTGGCTCATCTCTTTCTAGGCCTGCTTGCTCCCAAGATTACAACATCTACAGTGCCAGCTACCGAGGTAGTTGAAGTGAGTGACTCCCCTAGTGTCCTTCAGGATCCATCCCATCTTCCCCTTCCTCCATTATCACTTCTAATATCAGTTCCCTCCACTTCTACCATCATTTCTTCCTTCCCATCCCCTTCTATGGCCCAGGTATTTTCGTCACTTCCAGTTCTATCAGCTGGGGAAAATATTGGGTCACCCATTTCCTCTTCACTTCCTTTAACACTCCCATTTTCTTCAATTTCAACCCCTAGCATTGCTTTGTCAATTCCTATGGCTGTCCTCACACCCACACCTTCCATCATTGCTACCTCTACTCAGATATTAGCTGGCATTCCTAGTGATCTTACCCTAACTGATGGTATGTCTACTCCATCTTCCTCGGCTCTAGCCATACCAGAGTGTTTGTTTAGACATAATTCTAAGCAAAAGAAGAAGGTTTCTCTGGGAGATGTGATAGATCTTAGTATATAGGATTCTATGCCCAAAAGACAGGCCAAGAGACCGAGAACCATATCAAGTCTAATGGTTAATCCATCTGGAGAGCGTGTGATAGAGGTGGCTACCCCTGTTGAGGGGAAAACTAAAGAAACCATCATAGCAACAGATTACCACATTTTAAAGTTATCATTGGGGAAGGCTACTCATGAAGGAGCCAAACAAGATGTACACACTACTCTGGGGGGCCTCTTAGAGAAATACGACAAAGACAAGGCCACCAAGGATGAGCTTAAGGTCAAATTCGAGTAGCTCACTGCACTGCTGCACAGAGTAACCCAGCCCACTCCATCCATTGACATCTCAACTACTATGGCCATGAAAATTTCATCTACAATCGATGATATTTCCTATCATGAGCTCGAGAAGCTAGGCCAGAAAGGGAGAACAGTAAATGGGTGGATGGAAAGAATCTTGCAAGAGGCCAATCCTTTGATTAAGGAAGCCATTGAGATTTATACTGATTTGTAGGTTGCAAAAACTACTATTGCTAAAATGGACGAATCTTTCTCCAAAGATAATAATAACTTAAACTTAACTTTGGCAACATGGAGTAACATTAGAGAGGAAGATTCTGATTTACTTCTGTAGGAAGAGGTAATTGATGATGCCTCTAAATTGTTCAAATATCAAAAGGCTATGGAATTCCAGTGTCAGGTGCTACAAGATCTGATCAAGAAATTGGAGGAGAAGTGAGTGGAGATTACGGATTCCCTCAATGATATCTCAGAGGAGTTTGAAAATGCCAACTACAAGTTCTTCAATGAAAATATCGATGCTCTTCCCGAAGACCAGATTAAAGAAAATTTCAAAGATTTGGTGAAGCGGGATGACGATGTTGCGAAGAATTTCAATAGTGACTCCATTGATCGACTGGTTCTATGTCTAAATTTCATAGGGAGACTAAGGAAAGTCACAAATAAGCTTCAAAGGTTTCCACAAAAGAGATTGAGACAACGGATGTAGTAAATCACTATGCGTGTGGTCCTGGAGATGAAGAAACCCAGGGTGTTATCTAGCACATCTTTGAGTACAAACATAGAATGGCTGTTTGGGAGGAAGGACAAAAAAATTGCATAGAAAGGAGATGCAGGTGAAGTAGGCCAGAGTTGAGTGGCCATGAAAGGACAGTTTCAAACTTCTGAATCAGTCAAAGTTTTAGGGTTGACTTGGTCAAATTTTTGCAACAAATTTGCTATTTTTATGGGAGCCTGTTCCCTTTTATTAATGACACTACTATTTTTAGTTAAAATTTAGTTAAAGGCACAGCTGTAATGGCTCAGCCTAGGAACTTATAAATAGTGGAGTGCTTCCATTATTTGATATATACATTTTTAGAGATTTCTGGTGAAGTTACTCTTCAAGCTTGGAAGAGTGCTTTCACTTTTTTGTCGAAACCTTTTAATTATATTAAGATTTTACTTGCACTTGAAGATCTATTTTATTGTGTTGAATAATTAATCATTGTATGCTTTGTGAATGTAATTCCTTGGCATTATTGATTAGTTTACCTTTATTTCAGATTATCTGTTTCATATCGTGAAAAGAATAGTGTGGTTAATTTTCATCAGTTGTGAGAAACTATTTTCCTTCTGTTGATTAAGAGTTACATTATTGTTGTCACTAAAGTGGATACTTGACATGTGCTTGTGATTATTATCTTGATAGATTATCTGTGTATCAAGTCAAAGCTGATCTCTATATTGTGTATGTTTAAAGTTTAGTGAAGGAACATGTGCTTCTAGTCTGTGGTATTTTATATCCTTTCCAAGTTGCAATAGGTGAAGGTGGTTGATGATGCAAGAATCATACCCATATTAACCCTTCCATAAGTTGAACACCCCTTTTCTTGGTGCATCACCACTTCTAGAATAAATTTTATTTCTTTGCATTCTCTCTCCCTAATCCCATGAAATATTAGCATACATCTAGTTATCCAGCTTTCTTACATTAGAAGTAGTGTTGTGTTAGTTTAGGAAGAGGAAGTCGGCCTTCTCCGGAGGTTCACCTCAAGAGAAAGTCCCACAGCTTGAGAGGTGATTCCATGTGTCCCAATCACACCAAATTTCATGATTAATTAGTAGGCCATTCAGGGGGTGCAGTGATTTGGTGACAACGTAAAATACATTGACAATCAATCAAAAGTGTTATGCATAAGATTCTAAAGAACAATGCAGAACAAAGACCTTTATGGTTGGGAGGTGATCAATCTATAAGGTATGACTATGCACACAAATGAAATGCTCTCTTGGAATATGTAGATTCACATGGAGGATCCTGATTTTGATATAAATAGTGAAGCATTTGCAAGGAGAAAATTGAAGAAGGCACCAAGTATAGTCCTCATGACTGTCAATCTCACAAAGTTAGCCGATGAGAAGGAAAAAAATTCTCTAAATAAGATGGTAGTAGAAGTGGCATGAAGAAATATAGACAAGGGGGCACTATTAGAGTCCTGTTAGAAGATAAGAAAGATAAGGAGCAGGAGATCCAACAACTTATTGAGGAGTTAGAAAAGGTAGAAAAGCGCACCAAGTATGCTTTTAACAAGGTTTTCCATATTGTAGATGCCATTACAACAATGCAACCCAACCTAGAGGATGAGGATAAGGATGAATACCCTACAACCTTGCAGTACTTAGAGGATGTATTACTTATGTTGTTACGGAAAAAAATTATGTGCAAAGGCCACTGAATACTATTTGGTCACTAAAAATGTAAGAATAAAATAACAATAGCTCACAAGATAGTTGAGTATGAGGTTTTAGGCACCACGATTAAGGATGCGCTGAAAAAGGCAGGATGGGCATTTGAAAATTATCACGACCTTGATCCCATCCTTAAGGAATACAACACTCAAGAAGAGAAAGAGGTGAAAAATACGTAAGCATCCAATAAGGATGATAAGGTTGGACAAGATGAGATAATGGCTGAGGTTACGAAGAAGCGAGATGTGCTTAAGACGGTGAGAGAGGCCTTTGAGACAAGACTCAAGGAGCTTGGATCTCTAGTTATGCAGAAGATGATTCCTTATGAGGAATGACATCAGGCCTTGCTAGGATTTTCAGGGATTTGAAGGATAAGGGTGAACAAATAACCCCCAAGAAGGTGTCAGATATTGTCGGGTTGGTACCAGATGGAGCTACTAAGGAACTGGTAAAGAGGGAGAAGCTGGAGAGCATCATAAACATAGAATTCCATGAGCTACTTCAGCCATCCCATGAATGAAATCAATTTTTCTACTGATGATATGTGACATTCTTTCATTCATTGAATATATGCCCAATATTATTTCATTTTACACATTCCTTATTCTTCCATTATTGAGAAGAATTCTTTGATTCAATGTTGTCGAGGATGGACAATATCCCTAGTGTGGGGTAATTTTGGTTAGATAAAACTGGTAAGTATTAGCAGAGCACAAAGGATACGAACAAGGGTACATACCCGCAGAGGATAAAGGTAACACATAAGGGGCACACACAATGAAAATATAGGCCAATGAGCAAGGTCATGTGCATGCATTCAAAAGACTAGGGACTTATTCAATTTTCCATAAGGGATAAAGTAGAAAAGAAAAGTTGGTGTGTCACCCAAGTAAAGATATAAATAGAGAAAATCATGAAGATTTAATGGCAAAGAAAGGGAAAATAAATCACATGTAGAGCTGACTAAAGCACACACATGAATCAAGATAAAAATAGGGATTAAAGCATGTTATATATATAGAATAAACTATTATTGGCAAGGATTGTAAAAGCATGCAGGCTATTTTTATACACATGCCTATTATTAGGAAAGTGCATGACGTGGTTAAGGGAAATTCCCAACCCTTATATATAGGTAGTGTGTCTTTTTCATGAGAGGAAGTTTTTTTAGAGAGGCTTTTGGGAATCAGAGTGAAGTGTGAATGGATATTTCAGCAGTCTAGGGTTTGAGTTTGTTAAGAGCGTGCATGATCCAATGCATGGATGTAATAAGGTTATTGCAATCAATTACATTGCTATGTAATTTTTTAATATGGATAATTGTATTTGGGTTGCTAAATTGACCATGTCTGAGTATGGGATTATAGGAATTCAGATAGTGCTAGTTGTACTTTATGTTGAATGATTTCCTTATTAGATGTGTTTATGAATTGTCATGGGTATGTTATTTCTCTTTGCATGAATGGTTTATTTGACTATGAATATAATGTACATACATTCTAACATTATGATAAATAACAAAGGAGGGACATGGTGGTTGCGCGCACTTCAGGTGAGCTTCCAGACTTTTCTGTAGAGGTTTCAATGTTCCTAGCTCTGGTTTGGGTAAACAAAAGACTACAAATTTTCTCAAACATGATTACATATGCTAACTCCAATAGAATATATAGAAAACTAAATTATCCTCATTTTAGTTATATATTTTGATAGTGTGGGTTTAAACATGATAATTAAATGATTGTACTCTTACTAGAGTGCACACCTAGTTTTTGTATAAATCTAGTGAATTGCATTGATATTAGTGTAATTATTCTCAAATCATAATATGATAGGTATTGTAAAATAATACATCCCTTAACCCAAAACACATGATAAAATAGTATTCGTTAATATGACAAAAAAAGATCAAAGAAAGCCTTATTTAAATTGGAAAACAACTATAATGAAAATTTTAACACATTGTTTTAAAGTTATTAAATGATTTAAAAGATCAACAAGAATTAAATACTTATCTAGTTTTCATGAAAATATTATTTTTATACATTCTTAGTTTTCATGAAAATTTGATTATTTTTTATACATTCTATATGAGTAAGAATGTGGGTTGAAAGGTTGGAATTATATTATTCCTAATTGAGTGGTTTTATTAGATAGAATTTTGAAACTATTTTTTAGTGAAACTTCTAAAACCAAAACTACATCAAGTTAATAAAATCTATTTGTAATAACATGCAACTTTGTCAAGTATAACTTCATAAGAGTTATACTAGTGCATCAATTTTGTTTTGTTTTACTTAAATATTATAGTGGAACTTCTAGATTGCTTTTCATTTCCTCTCCAAGATCTTTTCAATTAATTATCTAGTTAGGGCCCTTTATTTATTGCATTATTTTAATAATACCAATATTATAACTTGGTCAAGTATAACTTCATAAACATGTATGCTAGTCCATCAATTATGTTTTGTTTTACTTAAATAATATAGTAGAACTTATAGATTTATTTTCACTCATGTTTACTTTTTTCATCGAGCATTTTGTGGTAGTTTATTAGACTAGGAAAGTCGAGTTTCCCAAACTTATTTTAATAGTTTAATCCTTTTATTATTGTATCCATGCCCCCTTGTCTTAGTGATTATATTGAGATGTTTATAATGACATAATCTATCAAGGATGTATTCATTCAGGTGGCCTTTAGGTAATTGTTTGAGTCTTATTAAATCATTTTACAAAGGGATCTTGGTTTATCTCATGAATCATGGCTTCATTAGGACCTATTTTTTTCATTTCCATAGTAGTCGTTTCTTTATACATGGGGGTTAACATAGTAACCTTTTCTACGTGAGATATCATATGAAAATATTTTCTTTAGATTGCGATAAGTTTGGTAATTATATTGAGGAATAATTATTTTTCAAGAAGAATATATTGAATCAGGACTAAGATACATTCCTTGCATATCATTTTTTGGCTTCATCATTGAAAATGCTCATCACAAAAGTATTTATTTGATAAAGAACTTTCTTTTACCTTTTATACTATAACTAATGTGTGGGATAGTAAATAATAAAATTAAATTTATTTTATAAAATTTATTTTCATGGATTAAATTAATTTAAATAAATAATGAAATTAAACATGTATTCATTGATAGGATGTAAAAAATATCTTCCCATCACCAAAATTTCCTTTCGCAAGAGAGGATACCCATTATACCCCTTTTTTATTCAAAGTGGATGGTGATGTAACTTGTATTAATGATTATGATGATAACATGATATTAAGGATTATTATTTAATCCGACTCTACCACAATGTCAAGAAAATATAAAAATCCATTATTTGTATAACTAAGTGTTAATAAATAATATGGTTGGGAATTTAATGCGAGATAGGTGTGAAAATTATAAATTATGGGTAGGCTAATACCCACCATGAAGATGAACGTTAAATAAATGGAATGAAGATGAGAGTAGGAAAGGGACAATTAAAAGAAAAGGGGCATGCATTAGTGAAACGCCTCATTTAGAAACATACATTGCATATTTATACATGGAAGATATTAAGATTTAGAGAGAGACTTGTGACACATAAATATAAAGAGGGAATATATGGTACATTGGATTAGAGGAAATGAATGTTCTAAATTTTTCAAAAAGGGGATTATGTATGAATCATTGGGGGATAAAATTTAGGTACATTTGTACTAGTCTTAGGCATTGTATATTATTTATTTGTAATATGAAGAGTAAGGAAAAGTATGTGATCTAAAATGAAAAAAGTGAACATTAGTCATTTTCTCCACCATAGTTTATAATTTCTAAAAAATATTTTATATTATTGAAAATGTAATAAATTACATATCAAAACTACCAAGAGTAGTTGTAGTTGACCAAGAATAAATAAAGATATTTTGATTTTGGAAAACTATCAAGACATGTAAGCACAAATAGCTCACATATCATAAAAATGATAAAAAATAGTCATGGGATCCATTGGGTTGCCTAATAACCCATTAAAAATTGAGGTTATAACAATTAGGCTTTCTCCATCATAATTCTCATTTTATGATGGTACTATTGATCCACAACATTAACTATGCACCTTCATGGCCCCTTCTATGAACTACATACTTGATGATACCATACCAACCTTGAAGTTATTTTCAAATAGCCTCAAAGTATATGCACTTGATTGGTTATATCTATAAGGAAATTCCAATTTATAGGGGATATTTTTAAAGAACATTTCTCAATTAGTATTGGACAATGTTTTTCTTTTGCACAAATCACTCAAGTCGTGTAACAATCCCATGAAAATGTTCTAGATTATTTATTATGATATAATAATTTATTTTCCGAAGGACCTACACACATCAATCAAAATGAAATAATTGAATTATTCACTGCTAATATTATTCTGAATCTCCAAGAATAGACACTTTTTTAATATTACATCACTTGAAGACCTATGTCAAATGGTCAAAGTATATGAGACTAAGTTCATGATATCCAATATGTTGACTTATAAGACTATGCCTTTGCCTATTATATATGAATGACAATAAGATATCTCATACAAAGGTAAGAAAATAAATATAAACAAAGTTGAAACCATGAATGTCACATAATTTTCTCCTGCAAAAAATCTTACAATAGTTCCTACACAATGAGACAATTATTTTCGATAGACTACTCACACTATATTATGAAAATTCCTTGAGTAAAATCTAACACACTAAAATAAACCTACTATTAGTGACATTACAAAACAGCAATGATAATATTTTTATGAATCAGATCCTATGCTTATAACCAATGTTACAGAAATTCTAAGAAAATATATTTTTAATCATACAAGAAGATAAAAGATCTTATTGATAATAGAACTATTTCTATATAATACCAAGATACATCTACTAACACAATAATATATCAACCCAATACATAAATGATATTTTTCACTTATCCATTACCTAATCATGCCAAAACTAAGCAAGAAAATGAAGCACATGTGACTTATCATGCAATATATATCCTCCAGCAATGTATGTAGTTGATGTCCATCTTGTTAAAGTTATCATTGGTGTCACATGAAGAATACCAAATGTTACACCACCTATTACCTTTTGTAATTTAAATATTCCTTTCAATGAGGATGAATCATCTAGACATATAGTCATTCACACACACCTTAATTCATAATAAATTCAAATTTTTATAGTATAAAATAAATCTAGCTATATTTTTTGCATCATGGAAATTGTATTTTATCTTGAATTTACTACATGAAACCTCATAAGTACACAAAATGAAGTTAAAAGCGTTGGTGGTAAATGAGAAAACCAAACTGTGGGCACATTTCTAATGATATAGATAGTTTCCAAGTGGTTCCTTGTAGTTTTTTATAACACCATTATCAACATGTTATTCAGATTCTCATTGATCTATAATATGTGAATAATTTCATCCTCGTTACATAAATACTTGAAATATATATATATATATACAAAAACATGGTACTAATTTTTCCTTGTAAAAAATATCACTACCAAGTCAATCTATACCAACACCTAATTTAGTTCCCACTCCATAGATTATTCCTCATATTGGGGGAACACATATATAGAATAATACACAAATGTTTTATCCTATTCCGAGACATGTCTCATAAAAACATGATAAAGAGACAATGACAACATGTTATGAATCATAATTCTCCTTTCATACATATTTTGTTATATTTTCATACATGAAAATAGTATTTTAATAGCAATCATGTGGATGTAACCCTCAAGGGACTTCAATGCACTCTGGTTTACATCAAGATCCTATGGTTACCATGAATTATTTTGACATATAAATAGATTCACATTACACCATTGACAATTATGGTAATGAGTATAACATTGTGTAATAATATGTAAAGGATTTATGAGATTGTTATCCATCACTAGACATGGCTTATTCACACTTTCCACTACATGGTATATGATATCACATTGACATAATCATTAGTTATCTTCTCAGGAACATCCACATAAAACCACACACACACACACACCAATAGAATGACTATTTTTCACTTCCTTTCCTTATTCTCAACTAGGTCATTACCTAACAATGAAACATTTTTTAAGGATCCAATGTGATTTTTGAGGGAGAAATACTTTTTCAGGACCTTGCCTTTCCTTTTTCACCATTTTTTGTCTATTCCTAAAGGTGATTAATCTCACTTCTACCTATAATTTTTCTCTTTTCAAACTCTTATTCTGGGAATAAATAATAATATAAAATTATGAAAATACAAAATCAAGACCCATATGTTAAATTTTCAATAATTACATGAAGTTGTACCTTGTGATCATTTAGATATCACACTCTACACTGCCACAAATGCACTTTATAAAAAACATTAGGTGGTTAAGGCCAAATTAAATTACACATGTTATGTCTCCTAAATCATAACATCCCAAAGTAATGTCCATGTGAGGTGTAATTTTACATATTCAACCTACTTTAATCATATCTTTATCACATCATGGATTCTTAAATCCTTATATCCTAAGGGAAACCTACCACATTAGTGTAATACCTACAAAGGGTTAATCTACACAAGTGATTTTATTGTGATTGATTAACTAAAATATGAATTTTTGAATCTATATTCTAAATTAATCTAAATAGGTATAGAAATGTAATAAATGATGTAAACTAAAATACGGATGCTACATATTTTATTTTGACATTTAAATGAAATGAAATAACAAAAATTAGAGGGATAAGGTATTAACCTGAAAATGACTTACCTCGTTGTGTGTTGGACTTGAACAAGCTAATGTGCAGACAAGATGGAATGTGAAGGTGTTACCCTAGAAATTGCTGCAACGAAAGATCCAGTTGGACTGGGGCACCTAGGAGAGGACTGGGGCGCATGTGGGTGCCCTAGTCTATAATCTAGGTGCTTTGTTCTATAGAAAAGCTCTGAATCTGAATTTGATAGTGTCGCTAGGTATTCACAGTGCCTTTATCTTTTTCACATAGTTTGTCACAATATGTTCGCTTATGTTGCCATGAATCTGATGTGAAAATCTACCTGCAAAACCCCATACAAAGCATCAAATCCCTAATAAATAAATATGCATATGAAGGGTTCGAAATGACATTAGCTGCTACAATGGTGGACATACAACTAAGCATTACACTACATTCCAAACCCAATGTAGTTCTATGTTTTTGTGTGTGTAATTATGTGCCTAGGGTGCCCTAGCGCCAATGACGTAGAAGTAGGGGGAAATAACTAGATGTAAAAATACAAATGGTGGATGGAATAGAATGAATACAACCCTTTCCCCTATGCTTGTGTGATGCAATGTAAATGATGCCCAAATGCAGTCCTTTTCCTTAGTAGATAGCTAGCTCTTGATAGTAGATAGTCTGCCCCTATAATAGTGAGTAAGTTATGTCTATATAGGGATCTCTTGCTCAAATTTTGACACTAATGACCTGACATGTCGACTAGTACCTAGGGGAATGAGAGGGAAAATGATAAAAGGAAAACCTCGAATGAATAAATTAGACCTAAGTGTTATGGGGACCAAGGACCTAAAATTACGGAAACGGGGCACCCATGGGTGCCCCAACACTACCCTAGGTGTCCTAGTCAGATACTAGAGATGACAAAAAAAGACTAAATAACGACACCAAATACTCCCTGAGAGATGACCAAAAATGTGTAAACAACTGAAGATTGTGTAAGATAGATGACGACAACTGACTAACTGACGACAGGACTAGGGGATAGGTCATTAGTGAATACTTTTATTATGTGAGATCCATATATAAAATAACATACTTGGTGGTATAAATGTAATAGTAAGTGCATGATTTTGTGACTACATTTTTCCCCCACTTTATGTTGGTGAGTGAAAAGCTCTTGGTAACATAAAGTAGATAAAGATGCATACTTGAGAGAAATTAGGAGAATTCCCTATGATGTAGTAGAACATGCAGATGTGTAGTAGAAGCATGCCGAAATAACTATAAAGCGTGTTGAACCATGGATCAACAGGTTGATCCATGTAACGTAGCAAAAAGTGTACTAGTCATGATGAAGTGCACTAAATGAGAGTGATGATTGTAATGTGAGATGATTTATTTTTGAATGTTGTATGATGATAATGAGATGGGGTAGGGAGTGATCATTTCCCAACCCAAATGCATGTGTATACGAATAATTGACTCAGAGGATTTGGGTGTCCTACCAAGAGGAAGAGTGGAGGGAGAAAAGTGTGTTATTCTCCAATCTCTAACTACATCCTCGAGATCTAGCCATTGCAGATACGAACTCAAATCAAATTTTGTGGTTTTTGGATCCAAATAATTTTGATTAAATATTTGACCCATATAGGAGTGGTATATAAAAGGCACTCTTTCCCCCACTCCATGCACATCGTCGTAATGTGATGGCTTCCAAGTTAGGTCATCTGGAAGAAAATGAAAATGTATGATGGATTCCAAGTTAGGTCATCTAGAAGCAAGCGTAAAGATGTGATGATGGCTTCCAAGTTAGGTCATCTGGAAGCAAGTGTAAAATGTAGAATAACTTCCCAAGTTAGGTCATCTGGGAAAAGTGATGAATGTAATCTCCCAAGTTAGGTCATCTGGGAGGCCGATTGTGTTGAATTGTATTAATTAAGTGGTGTGATTTTGATTGTTAGAGGTTTGAATGCATTGATTGATTTGATTGATTTGTTTAGTTACTCATAGAGATATTTTATGCTAGTTGCCCCCAGGTTAGGTCATTAGGGGGAAATCGATAGAAGTCAGTGAATAATTGTATGGAAAATATTTTTAATCGCTTGTTTCCCCCAAGTTAGGTCATTAGGGGGAAGTGATGAAATGTCACACAGAAAAAATTATATATTCGTTGCCCCCGGATTAGGTCATTAGGGGAAATTAATGGTGAAATATCACATAGTGAGTTAGTAAATGTTTTGGAATTGTCGAATTGGTAGTGTTTTTAAATGTGTGGTGATATAAGGGGAATTATAGGATGACCCCAATGATATGCCCCCCTTTCGGTGAAAGGGGAAGTGATGATAAGAATGAATGTTAAGCCGAAAGTAAGCACGAGATAGATAGAAAGTGGTAAAAATTTCCAAAATGTGTATAAAGTGAATGGAAGACAATGTCAAGAGAGATAACACACAAAATGTGTTCAATATGGTGGTAGGTGTAATTATAAAAAGAATTCCACAAACATGGTGCAAATCAGAGTAGAAACACTCAAGATATGACAAAAATGGTGTAGTTTTTATTAGTAGTGGTGATGAGCATGAAATAATGACTATAGTAAAGTAGGTGATGAGAAAGTAACTATAAGTAGTGAAGTGAAAAAGTTTTAAGTCACTTCATTTGTTTTCTACATGATTGTGAGAGTGTGCATGAAGTGAGTGAAAATGTCACAAGTGAGAGCAAAATGTCCTAGTCGGTTTGAGAGTGTGACGACCATTGTAGCATCGCATATGAATGTGGAGTTGGTAAGTGCATTGTTTTTCAAAAAATATATGGTGTAGTAGTTGTGTTTGTTGAATTTTTGTAATTTTTAGATTTTTAAGTTTCTTGGCATTTTTGACTTGGACAAGAGTGATGAGGGCACTAGTAACCCTTGGGACAGGAGTGCCCAGAATCTGGGCACTGGTGTCCTACTCCTGGGTGCCCCAGTCCTGCATCTGGGCACCCTAGTCCAAAATGTATCCATTTGATGTATAATGGTGAAAAATAGGTTTCTAGTGCAATAAGCAAATGTATTTGATCTTGGAATGTGTTCTAACGTTGTGTTTTGTTGTTTTTTTGTGGTGTGTATAGAGGGATATCCACTCAAGGGAGTTCCATGGTGGGTGTCATATGAGTACGTTGCTTGGATTGGGGTTGTCAGATGATGATTGGGATGTGATGGACCATGTTGGCCTGTGGCACATAGCATGGATGGGGGATGTGCCCCATAATATGCCCATGTTGACTGCACTATGTGAGAGATGGTGTGCCGATACGTGTACATTTTGGTTTCCTATGGGAGAGATGAATGTTACTTTGGAGGATGTATATCACATATTGTGATTGTTAGTGGTTGGGGAGAGAGTACGGGTTATATTAGTAGAGGATATGGAGTGACAGATGTGAGCCACGAGATGGTATTTTGTGGGGACTCGAGTACCTACCGAGGCCCATATCAGTTTAGATGTTATATTGTGGTCTAGGGTTCTACACTTGCGGAAGTTCATAGCGGTTGTGATTGCTTCATGTATAGCCATAGAGGGAGGAGGTGTAGGCATCTTGTATAAGATGCATGACATATGCCAACAGATAGAGGAGGAGGGTACTAGATATGCATGGGCACAGTGTGTGTTGGCCCACCTATATAGAGACCTATACCAATTTACTCATGAGGAGCATAGTGGAGGGATATGAGCCACCACACTATTACATGTATGGGCATATGAGCACATAGCTGTGTTGAGACCAGTTGGAGGTCCACAAGGAGAGTGGGCTAGGCTATAGATATATATGCACGGAGGTGGATTGATATTCGTGGTAGGAAGATGGACACATATACCTACAAGGAACTAATAGATAGGATGGGGCCCGAGGCAGTCATATGGAGGCCATATCGTGACTATGGAGGATGGCCCAAGGATGCGGTAGAGTTGCAATGTATTCAGAGGATGATGTGGCTTGAGGATCAATTTTCAGGTGTGGCTGATATTTTTTAGGTAGAGAGAGTATCACGTCAGTTTGGCATGGCTCAAAACATGCCCCCAAAGCCATATATATGGTTACGAGCTATCAGAGCACCTAGGAGGGCCAGATCTAGACCAGGGCCAACAACAGAGTAGTTAGTACCATCGTTGGCCAGATGAGGTAGATGTGGTGATAGAGCATGTAGACTCAGACAATGTGGGTGGCAGGGAGGAGTACCGCGCATGGTGGAAGCTCATCAATGGGTATTGTTTTCCCATTGTTTAGAAGGTCCAACATAGGTTACCACCTGTAGGAGGAGGAGAGGGGGAGGCACATGTCCCCGAACCCTATAGCAGTAGTTGTAGTGGAGCGTAAGTATTTGTATAATAGTTTAGTTATGTACTTTGTTGTTTGCCTATATTGTTATATATGTTTTTCTAATGTGTTGTGTGATTTGTGTTTGTAGGCAATGCATATTGGTCGTTGATAGTAGACATACAAAGCCACACATTGACATGGAATGTGCCGACCAATGTACTTGGTGGAGGTATACTTGAGCACATGGATGATATCGCAAGGGAGCATGCCCATTTATTTGAGCCAGTGGCCATAGCAGCAGTGACATGTATTGTGTTACTAGGAGAGGGACAAGGCACGTGAGGAGACTCACATGAGCCCGAGAGGTGGATAGGTGGTGGTCCCTTGGCACAAGATGTGTTTGCATGATATGTAGATGTACCAGTGTTTCGAAGGATACATGAAGATTACCTTTCTACAGAGGTAGGTCAAGAGATATCAAGGCCAAACAACGACATGTCATATTATGGAGAGGCATCTAGTTTCTAGGGCTCTTGCAGTACCTGAGAGTGATAGTGATGATGAGGTCTGATATGTTTATTGTATATGATGTAGGGGAGTTTCCCCTAGTGATGAGACATGTTTTTTTATGATGATTGTATTCGATATATATCTGCTGATGCATGTTTGTGATATATGATAATTTTATGTTTTGTCATGGATATTGTTACAATGTGTTGGATGATGTATGATTCAATGTTTATTGTATGTGTTGTCATTGATTAGTTTTAGATTTATGATTGTGTAAAGTTTTTTGGAATGGGACAATATTGTACAGTTCTGATAAATTTTGCATTATAGAAGTGCGGAGTAATTGAAAGTTGATGAAAACTGAAATAATCAGAAAAAGTGTAAATAGTTTCCAAAGGTCATGTTTCAAGACCACAAAACTAATTGTTTAGCGAATTCCTACCCCCGGGTTCAGG
Organism: Taxus chinensis; assembly: GCA_019776745.2. Taxonomy (NCBI): domain Eukaryota; kingdom Viridiplantae; phylum Streptophyta; class Pinopsida; order Cupressales; family Taxaceae; genus Taxus; species Taxus chinensis. The sequence continues at coordinate 473,313,547 of CM034156.1, read as the reverse complement.
AATGTAGAACCGATCAAAATTACAGAACAGAATGAAAACAATAACAGAAGAAACAAAGATTCCTGATTGAAGCAACATTGCTTGAGTGTATCTTGGCAAATGAGCTTGATATTTCCCAAATCATTCTCTTAAAATAGCAGATACCAGTCCTTAGGCAACGATCTGTGTATTACAGTAGTCTTGTGAGGTCAAATGTGACCTAAGCCAACCTAAGATGTCCAGGTGTGTTATGAATAAAGGACAACATGGAGATGTTTCTAATTCCATTGCATGTTGAATTCATTGTTTAGATTGGACTTTTCTAACATCATTGAACATGATTCAGATCAAATTTTCCCACTTTCCACCATTTGTCTAACTTGTGCATTGAAATATGCATTGCTTTTCCTGACCTCAGCTGTATAAAAGATTCCTATTTCGTGATCTAATTCAAACTCTAACTAGAAACAGGATCCTCAAGGCATGGGCTAAAGATCAAACCTCTAGCATATTGTTGGAATCGTCATGAGAATTTATTCCTTCCCTACATGATGACATTTCCATAAGGTAGGTTAAGTCTACTGAAGGCCAACCAATCTAGAAGGCATTCAAGAAAAGGAGGTCCCTGCAATTTCTAGGTTGGTGCACTTAGGCTTCTTGTTAGGAGAGTTTTGATGTGAGTTCAAGTATAGCACAGTATGAAGCATTTCCAGGTATGGGTTTAGCTGGTTTCCCTAGGTGAGAGAGTCCAAGTCACAGTGAGGTTGGATGTGCTTGGATGTGACCCCATGAGCCAGATATGGAAATTCAAATTGAGAGCACCTAATGGAGGTTTTGTGGCCATCAACAGGATATTTCATGGGATCAACTCAGTTGTTTGTACATCTTAGGCAACATGATCTCTAATGAAACGATTTGGCTACAATTAGATTGAATCCTCAAGCGGATCGATTTGCCTGATCTTTGTTAACATAGATTCTTAAAACAAATGTTTATACCATGGTGGGTGGTTTGAATCGATTTTTCCTTGGTTTGAAATCCCATCTAGTGCTCGCAGGATTCTAGGTTTGGCAAATTGCTGAGACAATGGAGTCGTAATCCTTCACTGTAGGAGGAGGGAATCACATGCCCTTGATCATATAGCGGTGGCCATAACTTTAGAGATCTCCCAAGTATTTCTTGTGGGGTTTAAATCTCTATGGCCCCAACATTTTCAGATGTCTTCCCCCTGCGTTCGCCATAATTTTGTAGTCTGCATGGGTGATTCGGTATTGGAAACTTGCAATTCCTCAAAGACACAAAGTACACATTGATTTTTCCAAATGTGTCAATTGGAAGTTATTGGTGGAGGTCTTACTATATATGAGCACATGAACGAACTGATGGGCGTGCCCATTTATTTTATTGCTAATGTGGAAAAAGAGTCCCATGTACTGATTGCCTTGTGTATATAGTCTGAGGCAAGGGAGAATCGAGGAAAAGATTTAGGTGGTGGAATATCTTCATCACAGATGTGTTTTTCCACGATATGTGCTTGAGTATTCCCTTTGAGGAAATTGACCAGATGTAAGTAGAATCTCCTGTCTGATTAACTCTGATCCAACAAGTGTAGATCTTGGTTATTCTCCACAATGTTCGTCAAGGTATTGAGGGCTGCAAACAGTTTGGATCACTGGGTCTCAGAGAGCATCTAGTTCCTGCATGAATACAACGATGGTGATGAGCTCCCAATGTTTATACTATTGTATATGATTCATCAAATTTTCCCCTAGTGATCATGTAGGAGATGGTTCATGAAATTTGATGATGTAATTTTGGGATGATGCAATATGTGTTGAAGTATCGTATGATTCTATTTCCTGTATTGTTTGTATTTTTTGATTAGTGTAGATTCACATTATAATGTTGGTAATGGTAGAAAAATGTGTATGGTGAAATGGATGATAATAGATAAAAATGTAATGTGATTGATGAAAAGGGTTTTTGGATTAAATGCCACATGTGTACATGTAATGATGATGTAGAATAGAATGTTAAAATAGATGATGTATAATAGTAAAATGAACCATAACGTGTTGAATGTGTAAAAGTGTGAATATAGATCATAACATGTTAGTATGATGAAATTAGGAGGGGGGAATGATTATGATGCCCCCCAGTGTGTGGATGAATAGGTTCATTTAGTTAAGACCCCTCAGCAGTCAAGAATGAGCCATGTAAGCAAGAGTGCATCATCGGGAAATGATTGAGTGTGCTAGATGAAATGACGAAGTGTGTGATGAAAGGTTCTTAGAATAAATCCCTCAACAGTCATGTAAGAACCGTAAGAACACAAGTGCGTCATCAAGGGGTAAGGTGATAGTAATCACCTACCAAAGACCAAGGCGACATGAAGTGGTAGAAGCATGTGGGATGGAAGTAGAATGAGTGTATGAACCGAAACGAATGTCATATGGATCTATGGTGGGATGTGCAAGAGCAGAGTGTTGTGGAATCCAATGTGAATGAGTAGTGTGATGCAGTGGATAGTGTGAATGTGATGGATGAGATGGATGAAGTGAATGTAATGGATGCAATGATGCAATGGTGTATGGATGTGGTGGAGAATGTGTATGAGTAACAAACTGTGGTGGATGTACCATAGCCTGAGCACCATATGTAGGAGATGACTCATCGGTAGTAGAAACTCTCTGATGAGGTAGAGGAGAAATGGATCGTTCACATGAGTAAGATCCAATGGAGATGATGCCCTTATTCTCTAAGTTGTTGTAATCTATCATGAAGGGAAAGACAATCATTTTCCCTATGGCCATTTATGCAATGATAATTACAATAAGGTTGGTCATGTTGACATTGTAATCAGTGTTGTGGATGATGTTGGTTGGAGGGTAGGTGAATTAATCACTCAGTAAGTAAAACAAGTAGCACATCATGTGGTCAAGCGTGATGAGAGAAATGTAAAGGCTCATGTGACCTAGGTGGAGTGGTAGGAGAAGTATCTTGTCGCAGAACCAGAGGAGTATGATTTTTTGGTGGAGTGGGTTGAGCTTGTTTTCTTTTCTTGTGAGGAAAAGGTGGAGATTGTGTTGGATGCTCAATGGAAGGCACTGATAGATAACTAGATGAGGCAATAACTATAGAGATATGTGGAGGCTCTATGATGTGTGATGAGAGAAGATCTTGTTCTAGGTCAATAACTTTATAACATAGGAGAATGAATGACTCACATGTATCATATTGTAATATTTTCTTGAGTGGAGGAATTAGGCATGACAGAAAATGAATTGCTTCTGTAGATCAATAGGTTGAAATATCAGTTGGTGTATACAAAAATTGAATCATAAGATATAATCCTTGATAGGTTCAGGAGCCCTGATGTAAAGTAGGTATGCAATCATAAGTGACTCTAGGGCCATTGTTGATGATGAAGCAATGGAGGAAAGCATCCTCCATGTCATAGAAAGTACTAATGGACCCAAAGGGAAGATGAGTGTACCAATGTAATGCCTCATCAACAAGACTATATCAAAAGGCCTTAAGTAACAATCTATCATTAGAATGAGAGGCCATAAGCATGTGGTAATGTAGAAGATGAGCATGAGGGTCACCAGTACCATTAAAACATGTGAAAGTAGGCATGATAAAATCTTGAGGAAATGCAGAGTTATGAATCTTCTTAGGGACAAGGTTACCATGTAATGAATTGTTGTCAATAGAAGCATAATAAGCCCTACTTTCTAAAGTGAGGGAGTGAACCTAAGATTGTAACTGACCTACGACATGCATGAGAGAGATGATATCTTGTGAAGGAATGGTGGAAGATGGAAATAATGTATTAAGTGGTTGTAATTTTCCATTATGAGTGATCATAGGAATATCAAGAGGTGATAAGGGAGGATTTTGATGCTAAGGGCACACTAGGAGTAGGTTCCGAGGAAGATATAGTAGGTGATATAGATGGAATATCCATAGCTATGGTAGGACTAACATCAGAAACATCCTTAATAGATGAGGTGACCGATGGAGACACATCTATAGGAGAAGATGGACTAGGAGATGTAGATGATGTGCATCAAGAGGAGATGAAATAGTAGGAGAAGAAGAAGTGATAGATGGTGGTGACTCATGCACAGTGGTAGATGTGATCTCAGGAGAAGGTAGTAATGGAGTAGGAGAGTCACACTCGACAGTATAGAAAGAAGGAGAACCATGACTATCATCTGCCTCACCAGTATCAGATAGAGACTCAGAAATGAGAATGTCACTAAGAATGCTATCAATAGGATCATCAACATAATGTGAAGGAGCATGCAAACTAGTAGGAGATGTATCAAGAGAAGTGATGTCAAAAGTGGTAGAATCATGAGAAGGAACTATATCAGTGGCCAGAGTAAAATAAGAATCATTATGCACATGTGAATGATTGTCAATACCGAGTAAGTAATCAATAAGAGAATCATCTAAAGTTTCCTATGAGATATCAAAACAAGGATCACAAGTATCCATATAACATGGTGTACAACGAGTAAAGGCTATTATATCCTCAAAAATGCTAATTCCTATAAGAGCATCTTCAAAATGAGTACGCACATGTTGTTTACCATCTAAAAATTGTTTGATATGATCGGGTGTAGTAGCAGGATTACTATATAGAGCTTTGAGCTCAGTTATGACAAGCCTCATCATAGATAGGGTTAACACAAAAATGAGACATGATGGTCAAATAAGATGAGCTATCTTTAGCCATTAGGGTTTGATTGGATCCTAGGGAAAACTATTCAAAAATATGGGTTCACCAAAATGATTAACTAAAATATGAATTTTAATCTATATTCTAAGTTAATCTAAACTAGTAATACAATAATGACAATAAATGATGTAAACTGAAATACTGGATGCTAAATATTTTATTCTGATATTTAAATGAAATTAAATAATGAAAATGAGAGGGATAAGGTACTAACCTAAAAATTACTTACCTCATTATGTGTTGGACTTGAATAGGCTAATGTGCGGGCATGACAGAAATGTGAATGTGCTACCCTAGAAATTGCAGCAACTGAAGATCCAACTGGATTGGGGCACCTAGGAGATGACTGGGGTGCTTTTGGGCACCCTAGTTTATAATCTGGGTGCTCTGGTCTACAAAAAATCTTAGGATCTGAATCTGGACAGTGTCACTAGGTCTTTGTAATATACCTTTATCTTTGTCGCATATTTGTCGCAATACCTTCGCTTATGTCGCCATAAATCTGATATGAAGATCTACCTGCAAAACCCCATACAAAGCATCAAATCCCTAAAAATAAAGATGCATATGAAGGGGTTTATAACCTTAGCTTCCGCAATGGTGGACTTATAACTAAGTGCTTCACTACATTCCAAACCCAATGTAGTTCTGTGTGCTTGTGTGTGCAATTGTGTGCTAGGGTGCCCTAATGCATCAATGACATAGAATTAGGGGGTTGTAACTAGATGTAAAATGATAAATGGTGGATGGAATAGAATGAATACAACCCTCTTCCCCTATGCTTATGTGATACAAGATGTAAATGATGCCCAAATGTAGTCCTTTGCCTTAGTAGATATCTAACTCTTGATAGTAGATATTTCACCCATAAAATAGTGATTATGATTATGTTTATATAGGGATCTCTTGTTCAAATTTCGACACTAATGACCTGACATGCTGAACTAGTACCTAGGGGAATGAGAGGGAAAATGACAAGGCCTGAACCTCAAATGAGTAAATTAGACCCAAGTGTTACAGGGACAAAGGTGCTTAAAATTGTGAACTGAGGTGCACCAATGGGTGCCCTAGTACTACCCTAAGCACCCAAGTAAGAGACTAGAGACGAAAAAATGACTAAATAAAAATACTTGATACTCCCTGAGAGATGATCAAAACCATGTAAACAACTGATGACTGATTAACTAACAATATGACTAGGGGATAGGTCATTAGTGAATATTTTTATTACACGAGATCCATATATATAACATACTTGGCAATATAAATGTATTAGTAAGTGTATGATTTTGTGAGTACAGTTATCATATATTTCTACACTAATATAGTGTTTGCACCACATCAATTTACTACTCATAACACATGTTATATCATACATTACTCAGAGATTAGATTACTTACTTTTGAGAATCAACTTGACCATCCTCTATCTAAGGTAACTCACATTTATCATTTACTGATCACACTAGTTCACTACTATTTTCCATGTGTTAGTATTAGGGTTACCCCATAGTGTGTCTTACACAATTTATTAATTATTCATATCACATAAATTTAATACTATATGAACTTGTGTGTTACTTTCTCCATTTTATTCAAAACATTGACTAATCAAAATTCTTTGTGTACTTGTTTGTTACATTCTCTTATTGTTTTATGGAATTGACTTATTTCACTAATTTTTGCACTTATATGATTATATCCTTTCATGTATTTTAGACATTGAATAATTTGAATTCTTGGTGCATTTGATTACATACTTTTATATCTCTATGAAATTTACTTTTTTGAATACTTTGTGCACTTGTATCATTATTGTTGAGACTATAAAATATCTCATCTTATGGACTAAAATTAACACATTCTTCTCCATTTTGAGCAAGTTTTGGAACAAACATAATTATAGTTTAAAGTATTTTTTAATATTTTAAAGAGGAACATAAGGTATATAATGAATTAATAATTTTGAATCATTGTGGCCTAATTATTTCTTAACACAACATTTCTTGTGAGATATATGTGTTATTATGTAAAACAAGGAACATTCACCATAGATGAAAAATGATCAAAGAACTACGAATTATTATGGCCCACAATTTTGTATAAGAAGCTCCATATTAACATAAAATAACTCAATACTAACATAATAGATTTGGAATAATACTCAAAAGTTTCAGACTGATACAAAAAATCTTTAGACTACTCAGCGATAGTTCCAGACTATTAGACATTTGTCTAAAAGGATATTTTATTTAAAAATTGGCATTCAAGATGTAAGTAAATTATAGGATCATGATCCTTTGAAGCAAATAAAATGTACACATGGTAGTTAAACACCATTTAATAAGTAAACATTTATAAGCTATAAATAAAGAATTCTCCTATATTTTGATCTTATAAATGTGGGATGATTCATAGTTATTCAATAGAAGTAGTTAACCATCTTGTTATCTCTACAATTTTCATTTGGAAATGTGTAGAAATAGTTGATTTACGATAGTATTTTTGTATTATATTAAGACTACCAATGAATGTAGAAGACAATTTTACATTCATGGAGGCTTGATTGGTTCAAACTTTGAGTATATATTATAAATATACCATTATATCTTGAAGTAGATTATATAGATCGCCATATTCATATTTTGGTAACAACATTGTAATATTAATACAACTCCACTTTAACATGTGTATATTTTCATTAGTGGCTATTTTATAAGTTCTTAAGAGATAAATCTAAGGGAAGAACAAGGGTCGTTATCACCCAAGGAGGAGAAAAATTTATGGTATTTTATAGAATAATAATGATGTCTAGTTTATTTCAAAGCATTTACTTTTCTTACTATTGAGAAAATTATAGAATTAATAAATTATGCAATCAAGTTACTTTATATTGTTTATATTAATTTATTAGATTGAAATTACTTTTAGATCCATACTGTAACTTTGTGAATTAAGTTTTTGTTAAATTTCAATTCTAGGAAAAGGGATTGTTAGGGAAATGTTTCTATCCTTTTTATTGCATATAGTCATTGGTGTTTCACCTTTTTCTTAGATTGTTTCTTTGAATGGTTGATGAAACAGATAGGGTAATGGGCATAGGAGGAATACCTATTCAAATGTCGGTTGATGGGTTACGTATGACTTCTAAATCCACAGTTAACCATGAGAGCTTCCTTTTGGCTAGGAGGAACTACCTATAATGAAAACAAGACCACCAGAGAGCATTAAAAATATGGGCAATGAACTGCCTAGCGTAAGCTAGATCCGGGAAGTATGATACTTCCTAGATGGCTGTCAGTCCACTATTTTAAACAAATTAATGTTGTAAACAAAGTAAATCCTATTGTTATTTTAAAATGATTTAGGTATCTCACTTAAAACACAATAAGAAATAGATCTAATCTAATAGGCTAAGCTAGAATTAAATCCACAGGACAAATTGTTGGTTCTGGGTTCTGCAGGTCTGATAAAGGTCTCAGGTAGGTCACAGGTGAGTGAGGGTGAGGTAAAATGGAGTGGATAGGTCTCTAGTTAAGGCTATGTGGGCAAATACATAGACCGGTGTCAGTCAGGGGTGACCGACCGTGGTTAGGTATAACCGGTGCCGGTTACTGTGAGATCTGGAAATGTCAGAGAACAGGGTTTTTGGTCCTCTTTATGATTGCATAAAGGATTTTGGTTGGTTAGGACAAGGTAATGAGTGACTAGAGTAGGTTTTGGCTAGGTTTTTTTGGATCTACGGAGGTGAAAAGTGTTGGAGATGGTCAATAAGGATCAAGATAAACAATGGGTGATAAAATAATGATGAGATGAAATAAACAAGAAAGTATGATGTTCCACTTACTTGGATTTCATTTCTAAAAGTCTGTGTGTGAAGGATGGAGGTGCTGATGATGGGTTTGAAGGCTACAAGTGATCATTGAATAAAATAAATCTTCTGCATGGGCTGCATGCACACTCCTCTTTGCTTAGATAGATCTGAATGTGGTTGGGATGGTTGTGTAGGAGAAGATGTTCAATCTCCTTCTTTGGATGTGAGTTCTTGCTGGAATTGGCCCTCTAAAGATGTGTTATCTTTTTAAGATCTCGTTCTTGCTCGTCAAATTTCTTTCTCACAACTTCCAGGTTCCAGTTCCAACTCCCAACCTTGAGAAATAAGGTTGTTTTGGGTTAAAAAGGGTAACCGATGGCGGTCTGGCTTAACCCGTGATGGTTAGGGGAAACCAACGTCGGTCAAGGTGGGATTTTCTAGGTTTACTAAACTTAAGGAGATCCTCCTAATTTTCTCAAATCTTATGTCATTATCCCGTAGATTTAACTGGGAGCTTCTTGTGAGCATGTGGGAATGTGGTTAAAGGGAGTGTAGGCATTGATTTTTAGGGTCTGGGTAAGTCTTAGTTAGTTATGGTAACTTGCTAAGAATAGGTCTTATGGTGAGTTAGCTTGATGAGGTGTCTGGGTGGAGTGTTTTTGTGGGTATTATCTAAATTAAGATATTTAAATAATAAATATGGTGAGGATAATGAATTAAATTAATTTAATTAATACTAGTGAGGTGAAGGGGGCCATGGCTAGGTGAATGTGATGAAGGGTGCCTATTTGTCGAGGGACTGTCGACACTAAAATTTTCCTCCGTAATTTCTATTTCATTAATGTATGTATTAGGAATAGGATGTTGTTAAGTGTAATTAGTAGTAGCGTCTGATAGATGATAATGGAGCCGTCAGTACGTTGCCGCCAATAATGTGGAGTACGGTAACAGTCAAAGTACAATAGGAATGTTGTAAAAAGTAAATATTTGTCGTAAGTGGTCCGGTAATGTTAAAATGTCAAAGTTTGGGTAATTAGAGAAGTAGGGTCTACATGATTAGGAATTAGAAATATTATATTGATAATAAAGACAAGGAGTGAGGTCATAAATATTTTGTGTATTTTATTTGTAAAAAGTCTAAAAATGTGGAACCCATGTAAAATGATAAGGTTTATCTTATCTTAACAAATAAGCTTACATGTACAGATAAGAGTTAAGGTATGAAATATGATTCGTCAGAGTGGATTTCTTATCCTATCTTAGAGATAAGATGGATAAGCCTGGAAGTTCTATAAATAGAGAGGCCACCCCCCTCATTTAGCATAGAAGGAAGTAGTGAGAAATATTGTAGGAAGTGTGCGAAGGAAGCCATCAGTTAAAGGTGTGTTGAAGAAGCCATTAAGAGGTGTAATTGTAAAGTTTCTCCCATAGTCTTGGTGAAAGGCAAGTGAAGTCAATAACACTTGAAGTACCTCATGGGTGAGATTGTAACAATTTCATGTTAATATTATAATTTACTTTGATATTTCAGATTTGTCATCATTCTGTCTTATCATAGTCGATGGTATTTTTGTGTTATGTTGTTGTTTTGTTTCCAGATTACATCCACCAAACTAAAGGCTGTGCATTAGTAAATAATCATAGCACGATGAGTTCCCGGTGAAGAATTATCATAGTGCCGGATTGGTGATGACATTTTGGTTCCATTTCCGGGACCATTCCTCGTTGGTGGATTTTCTGGAGAAATATTCCCACTTAGTCAAAAATCAATTAGAGGGTAACCTTGTTTTTACTGTGCATAGTAGTTACCATGGTAAAGTCATTTTTACCGTGAATAGTAGTTACCATGATAAAGTCATTTTTGCTGTGAATAGTATTTATCACAGTAAAGTCACTTTTTACCGTGAATAGTATTTACCGCAGTAACTTTACTTTTTACCGTGAATATTATTTACCGCAGTAACTTCACTTTTTACCGTGAATAGTATTTACTGCAGTAACTTCACTTTTTACACTGAATAGTGTTTACCACAGTAAAGTCATTTTTTACCGCAGTAAGTCAAGTTTTACCATAGTTTACCGTGGTCATTTCTATAGTGATTCCAATTATTTGTACACATAAGTCTTGTTGATTGTACTTGTGAGTTGGTATTTCACGGTGGTTACTTTTGAAAATGGGAAAGATTCCTATTTTTTCAGCTCAATCTAATGAAGATGCTTCTTCTTTCATTCAAGAGTTTAAGTGATCTTGTATTTGTAATGGCCTCATAAGAAGGGAACAATGGACTGAATTTCTTCCTACCTTTTTGGATGGTTCAGCACTTAGGTGGTTTAAAACACTAGGTGATAATGTGAAAAATTCATGGGATTTATTAACTGAAAGTTTTCTTGAAGAATTTGGTGAACAACAGAAATATGCAGATCTCATGATCGAGATCACAAAGCTATCCCAAGGAGAGAAGGAGAAGATAAGGGATTATCATGCTCGTGTTCTAGAGCTAAGGAGGAAGCTCGATGCCCAGATCCGGAAGGAAGGACTACCGGATGGGTTGATGAATGGCATGGATAATCTCCTCTGTAAGCACTTCATTCTTGGGATGAAGCCAGAGATCAAACAATGAGTGAAGTATGACCACCCAGCTACCATTGAACAAGCAAAAGAGATTGAAAGAAGGCAAGAAAAAAGAATGGAAGAGGAGCCCAAAGAAATTGTTGTTAAAGTAGAGCCTACACCAGCACCTTTGGTCCAGAATCCACAACCACTCCCGGTGAGCACAAATATTTCTCCTAGTACATCTACTGAGTATGAAAATCTGCTTAGGAAGATGGGCCAGTTAACTATTAATCTTCTTCAACGAAAGGAATTTAGTTCTCAGGGAGGAGATAGATGTCCAAAAATAAATATTTCTGAAGTTGTTTGTTATGGTTGTTATAAAAAGGGTCATTATAAGTATAATTGTCTAGATAGAGCTTCTACATTTGGTAAAGGAGATAATGATAAAGGAAAAGCACCTGTGAATTCTTTTGATGTAGTAGATAAGAGCAGAAATAATGAAGTAGATGTGTTTGTAACAAAAAGAAAGAAAGAAAAAGATAATCAAGATGGAAATGATCCTAAGAAGATGAAAGAAGAAACTAGTAAGAAACATAGGAGAAGAAAGTTGGGTGTGCATAATTTTCTGATTTCACAGGGGCAGGGACCATACTCTATCTTGGAAGATCTGTCCAAAAGGCCTGCAAATATTACATATGGTCAACTCTTGGCTATGTCTTCTGAGAAGATGCGGGAGTTGCGAGGTGGACTCAATGCTCGAAGAAGGAAGGAGGTTGAGGTCCCTGTTTTGGAGGTAGAGGCAGATCCCTATGCTCCACAAGCTGAGGTATTATGTAATGGCATTTCAATTCATGATGTCTTAGTTGATGGAGGTGCTGCAGTTAATGTAATGACCTAATCTGTAATGAATATGTTGAGTTTAAAAATTGATCGCCCTTCAACACTTATGTTAAGGTCATTAAATAAGGGAAAAACTAAACCAGAAGGTGTAGTTTCAAATGTGGCAATATCTGTTATGGGTGTGGTATGCGTGGTAGACTTTTAGGTGATGAAAAATGGTACTGTTGCATACCCAATGTTGCTGGGAAGACCATGGCTAAGTAGAGTTCATGCAAGAAACTACTGGAATTAAGGTTTCATGACACTTGGACGTGGTAGAGAGAGGGTGAAGATAAATGTGATCCCTCGACATCATAAGGCAGAACCTGTGGATTCAAGTGATGAAACTGATGATTGGACATCCTCTGATTACTCTAGTACCAGTGAAGTGGACACTGAAGATGAAGAAAGTGAGGTTGATGTTTCAGTCATGGATATCCTTCCAGTCACACCAACTCATGACCCCATAAAATTATCTGAAGAAGAAGTTGATGATCGTCTCCAACAAATAAAGATTGGTGATGCTATGATGGACAGTGAGAAGGAATCCTACCTCCAGCTCTTTCAAAGGTACATACACCTATTCACTTTTGATTATAAGGAACTCTGCAAGTTGGGTAGAAAATTCTATTGAGCTGGTAGATGGTGCTAAGCCCATAAAGCAAATGCCATATAGAATGAATCCTAATTTTTCCAAGACTGTAAAAGAAGAAATAGATAAGTTGCTTGATGCAGGATTCATATTTGCTGTGGAGAATTCCGAATGGGTTTCTCCCATTGTGATCTCAATAAAAAAGAATGGGAAGCTACGCATTTGTGTTGATTACAGGAAGCTCAATAAGGCAACCAAGAAGGATCATTACCCTCTTCCATTTTTAGATCAGATCTTGGACGAAGTAGCTGGCCAGGAGTGCTATAGTTATGCTGATGGATATAGCGGCTACAATCAAGTTCGTATAACAGAGAAAGATCAACTGAAGACCATGTTCACCACTCCTTGGGGAACGTTTGCTTATAGAGTTATGCCTTTTGGGTTGTGTAATGCTCGAGCAACATTCTAGCATTTGATGAATAGGGTGTTCGAACCCTACATTGGGACCTTCATCAGAGTATTTCTGGGTGATTTTTGCATCTATGGGAGCAAGTTGGACCACCTGCACCAAATGGAGACAACATTTCAAAGGTTAGATGAAGCACAAGCCTCACTAAACCCTACAAAGTGTGTCTTTGGATGTTCTAAAGGTGTTTTGTTAGGGTATGTTATATCCAGAGATGGTATTGGTACTGATCCTGATAAAGTTTCAAAAATCAAAGATTTACCATTTCCTCTTAATAGAAGTAAGTTGAGATCATTTTTAGGCCATGTGGGTTACTATAGAAGGTTCATCAAGAATTTCTCAAAGATTTCACAGCCACTAACCCAGTTCTTGAAGAAGGATGTTACTTATGAACCAGGAAATAAGGCGCATAAAGCTTTTGGACAATTGAAGGAAGCCCTGGTGTCTTCACCTGTTTTGAAGAATCTAGATTGGAGCAACACTGATGCCTCAGATGCAGCACTAGGAAGTACTTTGAGCCAAAAGGATGAAAATGGGAATGAACATCCAATTTACTTTGGGAGCAGACAAATGAGCAGTGCTGAGGTAAATTATACTGTAACTGAAAAAGAGGCTCTGGCTATCATTTTTGCTGTAAAGAAGTTTAGAAATTACTTGCTAGGGAAAAAATTTCTAGTTGTAACAGATCATCAGGCTCTAAAATATATTGTAAATAAGCCTAACCCATCAGGGAGGATAGCAAGATGGATAATTTTGCTACAAGAGTTTGAATTTGGTATTATAGATAGGCCAGGAAAGAAGCATGTCAATGCAGATGCACTCTCTCGAGCCTATGATGGTTTAGGATCATCTTGTGATGATGATGATTTCCCCGATGCAACATTGTTATCCCTTGACACAATCCCTAGTGAATACATAGATATTTGGAATTATCTAAATGAATTCAAGTTTCCTAATGGTGCCAATGCAAAGACTAAGAGAAAGATTACTCAAGCCAGTCGTCCATATTCTATTCTGCATGGAGTATTATTTCGAATAAGACCTGATGGACAGTACAAGAGGGTAGTTGGACGTGATCAAGGGAAGGAACTGCTAGAAGAATTCCACAATGGTACATGTGGAGGGCACTTCTCTGGACAACTTACATCAAGACGGATCTTGGATGCAGGTTATCACTGGCCCACTCTTTTTAAAGATTGTTATAATTATTATAAGACATGTGATATTTGTCAAACACATGGTAACCGTAAGACTTCATCAGCTCCATTATTCCCTATTCTTCCACTTGGTACCTTTGAAAAGTGGGGAATAGACATTGTAGGTCCACTTCCAACTACCTCACGCCAAAATAATTATATTGTAGTTGCCACAGATTATTTAACCAAGTGGGTTGAAGCTAGGCCATTGAAGAAAACTTCCATGGATGAAGTGGCAAGGTTCATGTATGAACGCATTGTCACTAGATTTGGTTGCCCATTAGAAATTGTAACAGATCAAGGAAGCCACTTCATTAATGAGGTGGTAGAAGCCCTAGTCAAGAAGTTTTCTATTAAGCACAGGAAGGCAACAACATATAAGCCAAGCACAAATGGATAGGTGGAATGAACAAATTTTGTGTTGTGTCAAATTCTAGCAAAAGATGCAGCCTTGCAGGTACATAAATGGGATAAAAGGATTCATGCAGCATTGTGGGCATATAGGGAAACATCAAAGTCAGCAACAGGATACTCCCCATTTCAGTTGGCCTATGGCATTGATCCAGTTCTTCCTATTGAGTTTGATATTCCCACTATGAGAGTTATGAAAAATGAAAGGATGGATGAAAGTGATTCAGTAAAAGAAAGGTTGGTACATCTTCATTTGCTGGAGGAAATGAGAGAAATAGCAAAGGATACAAGCCATAAGAAGATAATGAAGTAGAAGGAATACTTTGATCAACAGATCCGGTGGTCTCCATTTCATGTGAATGACTTGGTTCTAGTATATGATTCCAGATACAAAAAAAGAAGACAGAGAAAATTTCTTCCAAAATGGATGGGGCCCTACAAAATAGCAGCTGTGCATCAAAATGGTACGTACCGACTGGAGGAATTGTATGGCACTCCCATTATGAAATGGGTCAACCACGACAAGTTGAAGATTTTCCAAGCACCAGAATAGTCTACTCCGAGGACGGAGTAGAAGCTAGGAAGGGGGAAGATGCCGACACTAAAATTTTCCTCCGTAATTTCTATTTCATTAATGTATGTATTAGGAATAGGATGTTGTTAAGTGTAATTAGTAGTAGCGTCTGATAGATGATAACGGCGCCGTCAGTACGTTGCCGCCAATAATGTGGAGTACGGTAACAGTCAAAGTACAATAGGAATGTTGTAAAAAGTAAATATTTGTCGTAAGTGGTCCGGTAATGTTAAAATGTCAAAGTTTGGGTAATTAGAGAAGTAGGGTCTACATGATTAGGAATTAGAAATATTATATTGGTAATAAATACAAGGAGTGAGGTCATAAATATTTTGCGTATTTTATTTGTAAAAAGTCTAAAAATGTGGAACCCATGTAAAATGATAAGGTTTATCTTATCTTAACAAATAAGCTTACATGTACAGATAAGAGTTAAGGTATGAAATATGATTTATCAGAGTGGATTTCTTATCCTATCTTAGAGATAAGATGGATAAGCCTGGAAGTTCTATAAATAGAGAGGCCAGCCCCCTCATTTATCATAGAAGGAAGTAGTGAGAAATATTGTAGGAAGTGTGCGAAGGAAGCCATCAGTTTAAAGGTGTGTTGAAGAAGCCATTAAGAGGTGTAATTGTAAAGTTTCTCCCATAGTCTTGGTGAAAGGCAAGTGAAGTCAATAACACTTGAAGTACCTCATGGGTGAGATTGTAACAGTTTCATGTTAATATTATAATTTATTTTGATATTTCAGATTTGTCATCATTCTGTCTTATCATAGTCGATGGTATTTTTGTGTTATGTTGTTGTTTTGTTTCCAGATTACATCCACCAAACTAAAGGCTGTGCATTAGTAAATAATCATAGCACGAGGAGTTCCCGGTGAAGAATTATCATAGTGCCGGATTGGTGATGACATTTTGGTTCCGTTGTCGGGACCATTCCTCGTTGGTGAATTTTCTGGAGAGATATTCCCACTTAGTCAAAAATCAATTAGAGGGTAACCTTGTTTTTACTGTGCATAGTAGTTACCATGGTAAAGTCATTTTTGCCATGAATAGTAGTTACCATGGTAAAGTCATTTTTGCTGTGAATAGTATTTACCACAGTAAAGTCACTTTTTACCATGAATAGTATTTACCGCAGTAACTTCACTTTTTACCGTGAATAGTGTTTACCACAGTAACTTCAGTTTTTACCCTGAATAGTATTTACCGCAGTAAGTTCAAGTTTTACCCTGAATAGTGTTTACCACAGTAAAGTCATTTCTATTTTACTGTAGAAAGTCAAGTGTTACCATAGTTTACCGTGGTCATTTCTATAGTGATTCCAATTATTTGTACACATAAGTCTTGTTGATTGTACTTGTGAGTTGGTATTTCACGGTGGTTACTTTTGAAAATGGGAAAGATTCCTATTTTTTCAGCTCAATCTAATGAAGATACTTCTTCTTTCATTCAAGAGTTTAAGTGATCTTGTATTTGTAATGGCCTTATAAGAAGGGAACAATGGACTGAATTTTTTCCTACCTTTTTGGATCGTTCAGCACTTAGGTGGTTTGAAACACTAGGTGATAATGTGAAAAATTCATGGGATTTATTAACTGAAAGTTTTCTTGAAGAATTTGGTGAACAACAGAAATATGCAGATCTCATGATCGAGATCACAAAGCTATCCCAAGGAGAGAAGGAGAAGATAAGGGATTATCATGCTCGTGTTCTAGAGCTAAGGAGGAAGCTCGATGCCCAGATCCGGAAGGAAGGACTAGCGGATGGGTTGATGAATGGCATGGATAATCTCCTCTGTAAGCACTTCATTCTTGGGATGAAGCCAGAGATCAGACAATGAGTGAAGTATGACCGCTCAGCTACCATTGAACAAGCAAAGGAGATTGCAAGAAGGCAAGAAGAAAGCATGGAAGAGGAGCCCAAAGAAATTGTTGTTAAAGTAGAGCCTACACCAGCACCTTTGGTCCAGAATCCACAACCACTCCCGGTGAGCACAAATATTTCTCCTAGTACATCTACTGAGTATGAAGATCTGCTCAAAAAGATGGGCCAGTTAACTATTAATCTTCTTCAAGGAAAGGAATTTAGTTCTCAGGGAGGAGATAGAGGTCCAAAAAGAAATATTTCTGAAGTTGTTTGTTATGGTTGTTATAAAAAGGGTCATTATAAGTATAATTGTCTAGATAGAGCTTCTACATCTGGTAAAGGAGATAATGATAAAGGAAAAGCACCTGTGAATTCTTTTGATGTAGTAGATAAGAGCAGAAATAATGAAGTAGATGTGTTTGTAACAAAAAGAAAGAAAGAAAAAGATAATCAAGATGGAAATGATCCTAAGAAGATGAAAGAAGAAACTAGTAAGAAACATAGGAGAAGAAAGTTGGGTGTGCAGGATTTTCTGATTTCACAGGGGCAAGGACCATACTCCATCTTGGAAGATCTGTCCAAAAGGCCTGCAAATATTACATATGGTCAACTCTTGGCTATGTCTTCTGAGAAGAGGCGGGAGTTGCGAGGTGGACTCAATGCTCGAAGAAGGAAGGAGGTTGAGGTCCCTGTTTTGGAGGCAGAGGCAGATCCCTATGCTCCACAAGCTGAGGTATTATGTAATGGTATTTCAATTCATGATGTCTTAGTTGATGGAGGTGCTGTAGTTAATGTAATGACCGAGTCTGTAATGAATATGTTGGGTTTAAAAATTGATCGCCCTTCAACACTTATGTTAAGGTCATTAAATAAAGGAAAAAACTAAACCAGAAGGTGTAGTTTCAAATGTGGCAATATCTGTTATGGGTGTGGTATGTGTGGTAGACTTTTAGGTGATGAAAAATGGTACTGTTGCGTACCCAATGCTGCTGGGAAGACCATGGCTAAGTAGAGTTCATGCAAGAAACTACTGGAATGAAGGTTTCATGACACTTGGACGTGGTAGAGAGAGGGTGAAGATAAATGTGATCCCTCGACATCATAAGGCAGAACATGTGGATTCAAGTGATGAAACTGATGATTGGACATCCTCTGATTACTCTAGTACCAGTGAAGTGGACACTGAAGATGAAGAAAGTGAGGTTGATGTTTCAGTCATGGATATCCTTCCAGTCACACCAACTCATGACCCCATAAAATTATCTGAAGAAGAAGTTGATGATCGTCTCCAACAAATAAAGATTGGTGATGCTATAATGGATAGTGAGAAGGAATCCTACCTTCAGATCTTTCAAAGGTACATACACCTATTCACTTTTGATTACAAGGAACTCTATCAAGTAAGTTGGGTAGAACATTCTATTGAGCTGGTAGATGGTGCTAAGCCCATAAAGCAAATGCCATATAGAATGAATCCTAATTTTTCCAAGACTGTAAAAGAAGAAATAGATAAGTTGCTTGATGCAGGATTCATATTTGCTGTGGAGAATTCAGAATGGGTTTCTCCCATTGTGATCTCAATAAAAAAGAATGGGAAGCTACACATTTGTGTTGATTACAGGAAGCTCAATAAGGCAACAAAGAAGGATCATTACCCTCTTCCATTTTCAGATCAGATCTTGGATGAAGTAGCTGGCCAGGAGTGCTATAGTTTTGCTGATGGATATAGTGGCTACAACCAAGTTCGTATAGCAGAGAAAGATCAGCTGAAGACCACGTTCACCACTCCTTGGGGAACGTTTGCTTATAGAGTTATGCCTTTTGGGTTGTGTAATGCTCCAGCAACATTCTAGCGTTTGATGAATAGGGTGTTCGAACCCTACATTGGGACCTTCATCAGAGTATTTCTAGATTATTTTTGCATCTATGGGAGCAAGTTGGACCACCTGCACCAAATGGAGACAACATTTCAAAGGTTAGATGAAGCACAAGCCTCACTAAACCCTACAAAGTGTGTCTTTGGATGTTCTAAAGGTGTTTTGTTAGGGCATGTTGTATCCAGAGATGGTATTGGTACTGATCCTGATAAAGTTTCAAAAATCAAAGATTTACCATTTCCTCTTAATAAAAGTAAGTTGAGATCATTTTTAGGCCATGTGGGTTACTATAGAAGGTTCATCAAGAATTTCTCAAAGATTGCACAGCCACTAACCCAGTTCTTGAAGAAGGATGTTACTTATGAACCAGGAAATAAGGCGCATGAAGCTTTTGGACAATTGAAGGAAGCCCTGGTGTCTTCACCTGTTTTGAAGAATCCAGATTGGAGCAAGCCATTCATTGTGTACACTGATGCCTCAGATGCAGCACTAGGAAGTACTTTGAGCCAAAAGGATGAAAATGGGAATGAACATCCAATTTACTTTGGGAGCAGACAAATGAGCAGTGCTGAGGTAAATTATACTGTAACTGAAAAAGAGGCTCTGGCTATCATTTTTGCTGTAAAGAAGTTTAGAAATTACTTGCTAGGGCAAAAATTTCTAGTTGTAACAGATCATCAGGCTCTAAAATATATTGTAAATAAGCCTAACCCATCAGGGAGGATAGCAAGATGGATAATTTTGCTACAAGAATTTGAATTTGATATTATAGATAGGCCAGGAAAGAAGCATGTCAATGCAGATGCACTCTCTCGAGCCTATGATGGTTTAGGATCATCTTGTGATGATGATGATTTCCCCGATGCAGCCTTGTTATCCCTTGACACAATCCCTAGTGAATACATAGATATTTGGAATTATCTGAATGAATTCAAGTTTCCTGATGGTGCCAATGCAAAGACTAAGAGAAAGATTACTCAAGTCAGTCGTCCATATTCTATTCTGCATGGAGTATTATTTCGAATAGGACCTGATGGACAGTACAAGAGGGTAGTTGGACGTGATCAAGGGAAGGAACTGCTAGAAGAATTCCACAATGGTACATGTGGAGGGCACTTCTCTGGACAACTTACAGCAAGAAGGATCTTGGATGCAGGTTATCACTGGCCCACTCTTTTTAAAGATTGTTATAATTATTGTAAGACATGTGATATTTGTCAAACACATGGTAACCGTAAGACTTCATCAGCTCCATTATTCCCTATTCTTCCACTTGGTCCCTTTGAAAAGTGGGGAATAGACATTGTAGGTCCACTTCCAACTACCTCACACCAAAATAAGTATATTGTAGTTGCCACAGATTATTTAACCAAGTGGGTTGAAGCTAGGCCATTGAAAACAGCTTCCATGGATGAAGTGGCAAGGTTCATGTATGAACGCATTGTCACCAGATTTGGTTGCCCATTAGAAATTGTAACAGATCAAGGAATCCACTTCATTAATGAGGTGGTAGAAGCCCTAGTCAAGAAGTTTTCTATTAAGCACAGGAAGACAACAACATACAAGCCAAGCACAAATGGACAGGTGGAACGAACAAAATTTGTGTTGTGTCAAATTCTAGCAAAAGATGCAGCCTTGCAGGTACATAAATGGGATAAAAGGATTCGTGCAGCATTGTGGGCATATAGGGCAACATCAAAGTCAGCAACAGGATACTCCCCATTTCAGTTGGCCTATGGCATTGATCCAGTTCTTCCTATTGAGTTTGATATTCCCACTATGAGAGTTATGAAAAATGAAAGGATGGATGAAAGTGATTCAGTAAAAGAAAGGTTGGTACATCTTCATTTGCTAGAGGAAATGAGAGAAATAGCAAAGGATACAAGCCATAAGAAGAAAATGAAGCAGAAGGAATACTTTGATCAAAAGATCCGGTGGTCTCCATTTCATGTGAATGACTTGGTTCTAGCATATGATTCCAGATACAAAAAAAGAAGACAGAGAAAATTTCTTCCAAAATGGATGGGGCCCTACAAAATAGCAGTTGTGCATGAAAATGGTACGTACCGACTGGAGGAATTGGATGGCACTCCCATTATGAAATGGGTCAACCACGAAAAGTTGAAGATTTTCCAAGCACCATAATAGTCTACTCCGAGGACGGAGTAGAAGCTAGGAAGGGGGAAGATGTCGACACTAAAATTTTCCTCCGTAATTTCTATTTCATTAATGTATGTATTAGGAATAGGATGTTGTTAAGTGTAATTAGTAGTAGCGTCTGATAGAAGATAACGGCGCTGTCAGTACGGTGCCGCCAATAATGTGGAGTACGGTAACAGTCAAAGTACAATAGCAATGTTGTAAAAAGTAAATATTTGTCGTAAGTGGTCCGGTAATGTTAAAATGTCAAAGTTTGGGTAATTAGAGAAGTAGGGTCTACATGATTAGGAATTAGAAATATTATATTGGTAATAAAGACAAGGAGTGAGGTCATAAATATTTTGTGTATTTTATTTGTAAAAAGTCTAAAAATGTGGAACCCATGTAAAATGATAAGGTTTATCTTATCTTAACAAATAAGCTTACATGTACAGATAAGAGTTAAGGTATGAAATATGATTCGTCAGAGTGGATTTCTTATCCTATCTTAGAGATAAGATGGATAAGCCTGGAAGTTCTATAAATAGAGAGGCCACCCCCCTCATTTAGCATAGAAGGAAGTAGTGAGAAATATTGTAGGAAGTGTGCGAAGGAAGCCATCAGTTAAAGGTGTGTTGAAGAAGCCATTAAGAGGTGTAATTGTAAAGTTTCTCCCATAGTCTTGGTGAAAGGCAAGTGAAGTCAATAACACTTGAAGTACCTCATGGGTGAGATTGTAACAATTTCATGTTAATATTATAATTTACTTTGATATTTCAGATTTGTCATCATTTTGTCTTATCATAGTCGATGGTATTTTTGTGTTATGTTGTTGTTTGTTTCCAGATTACATCCACCGAACTAAAGGCTATGCATTAGTAAATAATCATAGCACGAGGAGTTCCCGGTGAAGAATTATCATAGTGCCGAATTGGTGATGACAGGACCAAAGGGGAGTGTGACCTAATTTTAATGTCTACATTTTTCCCCCTTTTGGTGCGTAGCTTGTATTGGTAAGTGATGCTAACAAAAATAAGGTGCGGTTGCCCCATGTGGGGGTGAAGGTGATCCCCCTCAAACCAGGAACTGGCGAAGGAGTAGGTTAAAGCGGTGATTTGTTTGATAAAAGGTAAATGTGAGGAAAAGGGAAGTGGGTGTAGGAAAATAGGGTGAACGGTCTACTCGGGAAATCTAGGTAATGGGTCAGGATAAAAGGTAGCAGCATTCGAACTCACGCACACGTATAAACTGGAGCACGCTACTAGGTTAAAAAGTAGGAAAACTCTACATTGTCTAAGGTTGATAGGTTTATCCAAAAAAGGGTGAAGTGAATCTAGTATCCAAGGTATAGGATAAGGTCAGGAAACACAACATAGGTTAGGTGCAGGAATTTTTAGGTATGTTCTAGTACACCAAAGGTAGGGTCAGGATAAACAGTCACATAAATAGGCTAGGTAAGGTCATTAGGTCAACAACACAAGTAACAGTGCCGCAAGGTATAGCAAACACATGAGGTCAAAGGTTACTAGTGATGGTCTAGGTCCAAATATCGAGATCATGACATGGGTAAGCCAAAGGTAGGGGTAAAATAATAAGGCATAAATAGCGGACACAAGGAGGTTGAAGAGGGTAGAGGGCCAGAGGTGAAGGTAAAGTGGTCCAGTTAGGTGTATGGAGGGAAAAAGAAAAGGGAGATGAGGGAAATCAAGTAAATGTGAGGGAAATGAGTATGTAGGGTAACCAACATTGGTCATAATGAACTAAATGATGGTGTAGGGTAACCGATGGTGGTAGTCTAGGGCAGAAGACTGGCAGTGGTCAAGGGTTAACCAACGTCGATCGGGTCGGGTAGGGTATAAAAAGTGGAAAACCCACGTTTGAAAATTCAGTTGTGCATTTGGAAAAAGGAGAAAAGGACAAGAAGATAAAAAAGAGGAATATGACAAAAGAATACAGTAGAGAGCTTGTTTGGTGAGCCACATAGGTCAGATTGAGTGATTGAGAGGTTGGACCATGAGATCAAGTGGCACGATTCGTGTGGCTGAGGATTGGTTGAGAGAGTTGGAGAATGGTAGATGTAGGAGAGGGGTTGGGTGGTCCACCTATACAGCAGCCAGATATACCACCACATCATCGGCAGAGGGATGAGGTAAGCTCTACACCATTGCTTAATGATTTGATTAATTAAGTAGGCTAAAATATGAATTGTAATAAAAACGTGGAGGGAGGTTTTGAATTTTGGATTGGGAGGTAAATTAGATATAATTGGGGTCGATGAGGTTGAAATGTAGGTCAATAGGAGTGGGAAGGGAAGTAGGGAAGGTTTAGGGAGGTTTGGTTGGGTAGTTAGGTTGATTTGGTCAAAATTGACAAAAATTGGGTGGGGATTTTGGTATCGTTTGGCACCATAGTGACCGGCGGAGGTCACTGTAGGCCAACATCGGTCATGTAGAAGTGGCATCGGTCACGACACAGGTGACCAATGGTGGTTAAAGGCTACCAGTGATGGTTATGGGTAGCCGGAGTCGGTGTGAAAATAAGGAAATGGGGCCAGAAATGGGAAAAAGTGGGTTAGGCAGTGGAAATGTATGGTCAATGGATAGGGTAAGATATGTAAAGGTGTGGGTTAAGAGACAGGGGATGATTTGTGGGTGGGTTGGCTAAGGATTAGGGTAGATGGGTTTCAGGATGAATAGGTGGTTTGGGGGTGAACACAGGGTAATTTGGAAAAAGACATACTAATATATAGTGTTGGTTGGATGCAGGCCCGAGATGAGCTACGGATCAGGGACCGGGAGCCACTTATATTACTAGAGTTGCATAGACGGGTGACTTTGAGGAGTGGAGTCACATCGATGATGTTGGCCTAATTGGGATCCACCGTTATGGTTAGGTTGTGAGATTGCAGAGTTTGATGGTTGCACTCATCGAGAGATGGGATTCGGTGACTAACACCTTCCACTTGCCGATAGGGGAGATGACCATCACCCTAGAGGATATATATAGGATATTGAGACTACTGATTAGTGGTTACTAGGTGTACTCAGTGACATCTAAGGTCACGGTGAGGTGGATAGATGAGGTATTTGGGGAGAGAGCAGGTTAGTTGCACTAGCACAATGCCAACCTGAGTTATAGAGAGGTTTATGCTGCCCATCCTGAGGAGATGAGGTTGACAATGTTGATGATGGAGGTGATAGGGTGCTACGCATTGCCAAATTCAAAGGGTGGGAGATTCCCATGGTCACTGATGGGTGTCCTTCGAGACATGATGATTGATCATACTAGTCTTGCATGGGCACCGGCTTTCTTGGTGCAGTTATATAGAGAGTCATGGGGCTACGGGTGATTGTGGAGGTATAGTCTGTGTTGCATTTTCCTTCTTCACTATTGGACTTATGAGCACATTGTGTGTGTGTGACTGACAGTCCTATCCCAGGTAGATGCATTTGAGCGGGGAGTCATTCGAGTTGGTTATAGACGATGGGTGCCTAAGGACGGTGTACAGAGAGCCCGGTCTACATATGACGTAGTGTATTATAGACAAATACTGGAGAGATTGTCCAGTGTGGATATAGTCTGGAGACCTTATGTGACCTATCCCTCTTACAAAGGGATGTATGCAGAGCTGGAAGGACTATAACTATAGAGGTGGATAGAGGGACACTGTGCCAGGGAGCATGAGATGATACTTGTTGACTAAGTGAGGCGACAATTTGGATTAGTACAGGATGCACCCCCGCCCTTCCCACAGTATAGGAGAGAGGAGGTGGAGAGACCTTTGTCTGCACCCCATCTAGCAGAGTCAACAGGGGAGGAGGAGGAGCCCGCAGACTGTTGCATAGATGATGTGGGGGTGACAGTGGCATATAGCCAATGGTGGGCCATATAGAGGCAGCTTCAAGCAGGGAAAGCTGGGAGGCAGGGGTCATATGTACATGCCAAGAGGCTAGAGCCATAGATACAGGTAGAGAGGTGAGAGCCTCAGGTATAGGTATAAGAGGAGGAGCCTGAGCTACAGATATTGGTAGATGGTGTGATGATATCACCACAGACAGTCTCGAGTGAGCAAACACAGTCTCGCACATATAGTGCTGAGAGTGTAGGTGGCCGGCGAGCCCAAAGGAGAGAGCAGAGGACATCTATCAGGGCACGGGGGTCAGCTTCAGATGTCGATCCGTCTAGTGGTAGATTGAGAGTAGCGATCTACTGCTTTGGGTCAGAGGGGACTATCAACATTACAGATGAGGTAGATATGATGTAGCAGATGTGAGACAATATATCACCTATTTTTGTATTATTGGATTTTGGATGTATACCGGCCTATGAGTTGAAGTGATATTGTATTTATTTATTTTACATGATACCGACCTGCGAGCCAAAGACATTTTTGTATTAGATACTAGTCCTTGAGCCGATGATGATTAGTTATAGTATATCGACATGCTGAAATTTTTGAGATGATAGCCATGATGAGAAAAGCGTGTTTATTGAGATATACATTTATGTGATACTAGTGTACATTGTATTGATACACACATGTATATATGAGGAGATAGATGATATTCAGGTGATGCTGTTATGATGTGTATGAGTTTTACTTTATTATGATATGGATGGAAAATATATGAGCTAGGCATGATAGAGTCAAGTCATAGGCATGTAGTCAAGTTTAGGCATGGATCAAGTTTCGGTTTAGGCATGGATTGAGTCAGGAATTGTAGAGTCAGGTTGTTAGGCATGGTTGAGTCAGGTTGAGTCATGGTCGGTTTTTAGGCATGGAGTTGAGGCATGATTGAGGTCAGTTTAGGCATGGAGTTAGGTCGAGTCATGGTTGAGTCATTGTTAGGCATGGCTTGTTAGGCATGATTGAGTTATTTGGTATTTTGATAACAAATGGTCATATAAATGTATGAGATAGTGTAAAATATGGAAAATGTTGGGTATGTATGAAAATTTGAAATAATAAAAGTGGTAAAATTTATGTGGTATATGGTTTAGATGTCGAGATTTTTTAATTTATTTTTTGAGATGAGCAGGAAATCAGGTAAAAGGTGGGGAAAATGGTTAGGGTAAAGAGTGGACGAGCTAACCTTCCAGTTTCCCCATGCCCTGGAAGTGCTTCCTACATAGTCCCGGTGAAAAGGGACCTCAAACTGATGTAGTTATCCCATAAGCTAGGGAAAAAAAGATGAAAATGAGTTGGTAGGTTTGTGGTCATGTTGTGGGTTTGGGTTTAATAGGTGGGGGTAGATGGTAGTAAAAAATGTTGCAGGTGAGGGTGAATATGGTGAAAAGGGAGGATGACCCCAAAAGGTAAGTGTCGAGGACTAAGTCTTGTATAACAAGATCAAAAGGTGATGAAGAAGAGAAAGGATAAGAGGGGGCAAGAAAGCCACCCAATTGGTAAGGATCAAAACGTATAAAACACGTCGATAGATAAGCTAATGAACGTAAGACCCTAAAGAAATTACATGATTGATAATTCTAAGAGTGACAAAGAGTCACATGATCACCAAATTTCATAGGTTTAACAGGTCCCTTGAGGTATGAAGTGAAAAAACAATGGGTAGAGAGGTGTAGGTAATTGGGTCATAAAATGGGAAGTAGAATGCCTTGAGAAATAGAGCCAAGATCACAATAGGCAAGTCCATGATGAAAAATCTTATGTGTCTATTTTATTTTATTTTTGAATTTGTAGATAGATTGATCAATGCGAGAAGTCTACACAGGATGAGTATATGTCTCCTTGAGGTCTTTGTGAAGCTGATCAATGTGAGAAGCTTCTAAATTTTGATTTTTGAGAAAAATAGTCTTTTTTTTTTTTTTTGGAAAGACTATGTAGAGAGTTGCAAGCTATTTATACCTATACTTCGAGGGAGTAGTCTAATTATAGTGAAAATTGAGGGTGGAAGATTTCCTTTTGAGGGATTCATCTTTTATATTGGAAGTTTGACTCAAGGAGTTGATCCCTTATTTTGGAAGATGTCCTTCTGAGGGATTCATCTTTTTTTTTTCTCTTATTTTTTTTGGCTTTTGAGTTATGGACGAGACTATAACGAAGCATTTGGTTCTTGTTGAGAAGGCAATGGTGAATGACCATGGAATCTCATCTAAAAGAAAGATGAAAAGTATCCATGAGAATCATTCCATGTGCAGAGTCCATGGTGCACATATTTAAGAAAAGGAAAAAGGGTGACGGGTAATCACATGATCCTTGTTTAATCGTTGGAGATGAGGTGTGGAAAAGGTAAATAGCGCTCAAGGGATGAGCATGAACTAGATAAAATAGTGATGTAGGACTAGAGGTCAATAGTAGAATAGGTCGAAGATGTAATGCATTAGGGTCTCAGGTTCGGGTTTACCCTTAAGCAAGGACAAACAAGAGGCACCTGATCCATAGGTATGAGTTACGATGTATGGTCCAAGCCAATTAGGAGAAAATCTTCCCCGTTTGTTTTTCTCTGCTTTGGTTAAGTGTTGATTTTATTTCAAAACAAGGTCACCAACTTGGAAGGTTCATTCATGAACATGTTTGTCATAAGCACGTTTGATACGTTGTTGATAAAATTGAAGGTGATCTAGAGTGTTAAGACGACATTCATCTAATAACTCTAGTAATGCTAAGCGGTCCTAATGAAAGTCATCATTAGTAAGCATGTCATGGAGAGAAATGCAAAGTGAGAGGATCTAGACTTCGAGAGGCAAAACAACCTCGATACTGTAGACTAGTGAAAAGGGTGTAGCCGCAGTGGAAGTGTGAATACTAGTGCGGTATGCCCATAGAGAAAAATGAATTTGCATATGCCAATCCTTTCCAATATCATCAACCACTTTCATGAGAATTTTGTTGAGGGTTTTGTTAGTGGATTCGGCTTGGCCATTGGTTTGTGGGTAATAAGGTGAGGAGAAACTAAGCTGAATGCTGAAGGCATTGCAAAGTTTTTGCAGTGTTTTTTTTAATTGTTTTCCATTGTCAGTGATGAGGTGATGAGGGACACCAAAGCGATAAATGATGTGATGGTTAATGAACTCACATATTTTCTTGGCTTTCATGGAGATGAGTGGTATGGCTTCTACCCATTTTGTGTAGTATTCGGTAGTAGTTATGATCCATTGATGGTGTTGGGAAGAATGAGGATTGATTTCTCTGACAAGATCCAAACCCCATTGAGAGAAGGGCCAAAGGTCCAGAGTGACCTGTAAGGCATGATTGGGTGTATGATGAAGGTTGGAATGTTGTTTACATTTCATGTAGTTTTGACATAGTCTCATGATTAAGGGTCGGCCAGTACTAGCCTAGATGAATAATATGACTTAGCTTCTGCAAGGCCACTGAAGTGACCTCCACATATGCCATCGTGAACGTCTTTAATGGTATAGGGGATTTCAGAGCTGGTGAGGCATCGTAAGAGAATGACGTCAAAGCCTCATTTATAGAGAAGGCCACCCATGATGACATAACAAGAGGCATTTTTTAGAAAGGCATGTTGTCCATTACGTGTGAGATCAAGAGGCAATATAGAAAGGGAAAGCTAGTCTGCAAGCTACTTATACCAAAGATCTTTTGTGTTCAGTGAGGTAGCTTGGATTAATACAACAAGATTTATAAGAAGGCCTCGGTATGCATTTTACGGTAACAAAGATGTCTGAATTGTTTATTTGAGAAGCGAGGTAGGCCATGGTATCCATGAATTTATTGGTGGATCGCGGAACGGTTTAAATTTTCTAGTGGTCAAAGGTAGTCAACATGATGCCGACGTAACATTTGTATTCTTGAAGTATTTCATTATGACACTAATAATGAAAGTGGAGAAGGGCTAGGGTCTGCAAAGAGTTCGATGCGGGCTTGTTTGGTAAGAAGGGTCGGGGAAGCTGATACCACTACAGTCATTATGTTTGCGGGTGGTACATGGAATAACGGTATGGTGACCATGCTCATAGAAGCCAAAACCAAAACCCTTCCATGCACAATGCAGTGTAGGAAGGTGTGGGTTAAACGGTGATTGGTAAGTGATTGGAAGTCAACAGAAAATGGGTGAAGTTGTGATGGTGGTTCAGGTGTGTAAGTGGTAGTATCAAGTCCCCCATAGGTGAGACTAGTAAGAAGATGAGCAGGACCATAAAGGAGGCATTATCCTATACGGTGATCATAGCGAGGGTGTTGGTGAAGGCTTCCATACTCGTGTGGAGTAAGGAATGTGTTGACACTATATAGGCAGTACTCCCCCAGAGTGAGGCATTGAAAAACACCTTCCAAGGGATCAGTGGTTGGTATGTGGGTAGCTGATATGGACGATGTGTCTGAGGTCAATGTCGAGGTGGTGTTAATAGATTGGGAAGTTAATAGGTCAGCCATGAAGGTTATAGCAGTGCAGTAAGCGTGGAGGAGGTATGTACGGTGAAAGCAGTGGTTGTACTGGTAGGTGTGGGTGTAAGCTGTAGGTGAAGCGGTATTGGTTGCAAAAGTAGACAACTTAGCCGGTATGAGTACATTGTTGGGTTGGTAAAGCATGTTGCATGTTTTGAAAGGTTATGGGTCAACTTGAATGGTATAAGTGTGTCCTTTGTGTTCAAACTTTACATGACGATTCAAAGTGGAAGGAACGCAACCCATGACATGGATCTAGGGTCTACCAAGAAACAAGTTATATTGGAATTCCCCCTCCAAAACATAAAATAATTATGGAATAGTGCGAGGGCCCACGTGAAACGTGAAGGATGAAAGTGCCTAGTGTGGAGGTGATAGCATCGTTGAATGAATGTAACATGATTGGATGTTTGTGTATGCAATTGTTAGGTATGTGCATTTGAGCAAAATGCATGGGATGAAATGATGTTAATGCTAGCGCCTCCATTAATCATCACACGATGTACCCGTATGTCATCAATGTGTACAGAGATGAAGAGGGCTGGGTTCT
This sequence comes from Taxus chinensis, assembly GCA_019776745.2. Taxonomy (NCBI): domain Eukaryota; kingdom Viridiplantae; phylum Streptophyta; class Pinopsida; order Cupressales; family Taxaceae; genus Taxus; species Taxus chinensis. The sequence continues at coordinate 473,283,524 of CM034156.1, read as the reverse complement.
TGGTCATCATTTTGGTATGGCGCAATCTCTATCCTCTGAGAATATAAGGGAGGCCACTTGGTGAACAAGGTGAGATGAAGATGAAGGTGGTAATTTGGTGAGAGTAAGCTACATGATGGGATGTGATAATGAAGGCTACGGGTGTAGAGTTCATTAGGTAAAACCTCAATAGATTGAAGAACCTCCATGAGGGCTTGATGATGGGATTTTGAGGTTTGGATGAGGTCATATAAGGACATTTTGAGTGGATATTGGTGCAATTTTTTGAGCATTGTGTGATGTGTGACGCCATTAGAAATGGGGTATGTGGGGCTGCAGATAGTTATCTTAGGTATGGGTGTAGATGGTATGTTTGGTATAGGATTGGTTAGTGGGTCGGTTACCTTTTCTTTACCCTTATGTGCACATGTAGTGACGTGTACCATGTTCATTTAAGGGAATTTCTCAAATGGAGAAGGTGTAGGGTAAGTGGTATAACGACATGAAGGGAAAAAACCTACGGGAGGAGAAAAGCCCTGTGAGGTTAGTTGGGCACAGCGACATTTGGGTGGTGGTGTGGCAAGTTCTCTGATGCAAACCATATTAATTTCAAATCTTTGTGCATGGTTCCAGGAGCTGTGAGGGTGGAGGTTGTGGTTGTTGAGTGGGTAGTGTGGGAATGGGTGTAAGTGAAGTAGGGTCCTCATCAAGAAGGTCGTTATCATCAAAGTTGGTTTCGGGTGGACACAATTGGATAAGGACGGTTTTCAAGGCCTTATAGTTCTCCACATCATGTGCCCTAGCACACGATGGTATGCACAAAATTCTAGTATCATCAAACCCTTTTGGCTTGGGTTTGAGGGTATCGTAAGGTAGGAGTGGCGGTAATGTGATAACAAAAGTCTCGAGGAGGTTGGTTAAAATTTTGGTATAGGATCCTGTTAGTAGATCACAATGGGAAGTGAATTGTGGGTTTGGGTGTAGGTATGGTTGGTTATCTAGGAATTATTTTTGGAAGAGTAGGAACATGTCAAGCTATAGAGTTTAGGCGTCGGTGTGAGTTTTAGGTATTAGTCTGAGTTCGTTTGGGTAGGGGTATAGTAGATGGACATGGGTAGGAGGGTGTGGTTTTGTTTTAACTACCTTGTTGTGGGGTAGTGGGGTTTTGTTTTTGGGGTGAAACTTCTTGGGTAAAGGTGATGTGGGCGTATGAGGTCTATAAGGGAAAGTAGATGGAGGAAGAGGGCAAGTTACCCATGGGGATAACGGGGGTGCTATGAAGGTAGATGACACGGGTCATGTTTGGGGTGTGAGGGATAATGACTGAAGTGTAGTAGGTAAGTGAAGCAACAGTTGAAGGTATCGGAGGTATTGGTGGTAAAGAGACTGCAGGTGCAGATATGAGTCATATTGTATGCCTGGGTAGGTTAGAGATTTGGGAGGAAGGAATAGGTTGTTGTGTTATTGGTTTATGGATGGGTGAAGGGATGCTTGACCATGTTAGGGGGGTTGAGGTCTTAAGGAAGATGGGATAAGTGCGGGTGTGATTGGTGCGAGTAGGGGTATTAGGTTGATGAGTTTGTTTCTTGGGTTTGGGTGTCAGAGTAGGTGTGATATTTAACGTTGGAGGATGTAGCTAAATCTAGTTTAATAGGTAAATGAGTAAGGCTGGTGATGCCGAGGTGACCCCTAAAGTGGGAATAGGTTTAGTGGAGGTAAATATTGTCGGTATGGGTTTGGGTTTAGGCATAGGTCGGGTTATGGGTAAGGGTGTGGTGTGAGTGTTAAAAGACATTGTGGAAGGGGTTGCGATAGTAGTGGTTGTATGTGGTTTGATGGGTGGAAATGTGCTTGGGTAGATAGTGGAGGTGTCATCGAGGGATCTCTGCATCTGTGTTGAGATAGGGAGTAAGAGGCACCCCCATAACAAAGCTCTATCTACATACTCTAAGTGATCAGCCAAACATGAGAATGGCATGTCTGTGGGTGAATTTGGTGAGGACCTAATGGGAATTCCTGTAAAATGCATCTTAGAGATGGGGAATTGGTTAGCTTCATCTTCTGTGGGTAAGAGAGCTAAAAGTAGGTCTATTGGATGTCGAGTAGCGGATGGAGAATGTTCGCCAAGAGGTAGAAGTGTCCCCACCATGTCTATGATGGGTGGAAGGGATAATGGGAGTTCCTCTATGAGTGAAGGAACGGATAGGTGCTCCTCTATGGGTGGAGGAGGTAATGGGTGCTCCTCTATGGGTGGAGAAGGTATGGTAGGTAAAGGTTCACTAAGTGGAGAAGCTAGGGGTGAGATGGTCTCAATGTCAGTAGAAAAATCCTATGTAGGTGATGAAGGGTGTTCTTCTATTGGTGAAGGAACAATGACGGTTGGTTTAAACGTGGAAGGAGGGTTTTGAGCTAGGATTTCCTCTATGGAAGGGATGTGAGGTAATTGAGATGCAACAGGTACCTCATTAAAGATCGCATGAACCTCACGAGTATGGGTATCATGAGTGGATGTCTCACGTGTTTGATTGGATGAAGGGGCATGATTGGGAAATGGTTTTTAAAGATTTGTATATGTTTATTAGGGGCGGCGTTGGGATTATCCACAGTCAACTCACCTTTCTCGAGCATTTCCTAGACAATATTCTTAAAAGTGATGCAATTACCATCACTATGTCCTTTCACTCGGTGGTAGTTATAGAAATCTTATTCCTTATACCACGCAAGCATGGGGTGAGCAGGGTCAAAACTAGTGTGTGGTTTTATGGGTGGAAGGGTGATGGCACCAGCTTTGATCAAATTTTCTAAAATAGAAGAGTACGGTTCCCCAATTGGGGTATATTTTCGTTGTTCTTTTCTGAATCAAAAAGCCTGTATGGGTGATAGATTAGATGAGGGTATGGCTTGATTGGATGGATGATCTGGGTCAGCCTTGAGTACCACTGCATTATCCGTACCTTTAGCCTTTGAATATTTGGTTGGTGGTTTAGAAGAAGAAGAGGTTTCATTCGACTTGAATGTCGAATTCTTATTTCATAATTGGATTTTCTTCTCTTCAATAGCCTGATTTTCTAACTTTCATGTCATAGTAAATGCCTCATCGAATGTTCTGAAAGTTTGGACCTGCAAGGTCAGGGAGATATGTTGGGCACAAGCTCATGTGAAGCACTCGATGAGTTTAGTTTGTGGCAGTTGAAAGGTAAGTTTATTGATCAGGCTACTCTAGCGAGCAACAAAATCTGCAATAGATTCATCCTCGTACTGACATGTGGAATATAGATCGATCATGGTAACTTTCTTGGTGATGTTGATAGAAAAATGATCCATGAAAGCCTGGGCTACCTGATTGAATGAAAATATGGAGTTTTTGGGTAACCCACTATACCAATCTAATGTTGGTCCAGTGAGGGACATGGGAAAAGTTCTCAAAAGTAAGGCATCATCACGAGCAATCAAATAACATCCATGTTTAAACGAGCGTAAATGCTGTTGCGGGTCTTTTTTACTATTGAAGTGGTTGAATTTAGGAATTTCCCAATGCACAGGGTATGAACGGATGGGAATGGATGGGTGAATAGGCTCGTTGCAAATTTCATCGTAAGTGAGAGTGTTACGGGAGTCAAAAACTAATGCCTCCAGTGTTTGCATCTTATCCATCATCAATATAATTCGGTCATTGGTGGGTTTTGATGATTGGATGCCTCCTATAGCGTGAGGAAGTTGGTTTTGGGTGTATAATGGGTGTGACATTCTAGTGTATGGGGCTGCCATGTAAGGTGGTGGAGAAGAAGGTAATGAAATAGGGGGAACGTACCCGGAATGAACAATAGATGAAATAGGCGGTTGTTGGTAGTATGTATATAGGGGAGGAAGGGTTGTGGTAACCCTAGTGGCAATAGGGGCTAGTGATTGTGGAATGGAAAGAACTACATTCTGAAATGGGGTAGGGGTCACTGACATTAGGGGTGGATGAGGTCATGTTTTGGGGAGTCACCGAGGGTATGGTGGATGTAATGGGTGCTACAGGGGTAAGAGATGCAACAGTCATAACGGGTATAGGACCTAACTGTGAAACGACTGGGGGTAAAGTGGAAGCGGGAAGCACAGAGCTAGATGGGGCTGAGGCAGAAGTGGGTGCGAGTGTCGGGGGGATAGATATGGGCATGCCGTATATCAACTGACTTGAGGCATCTCGAGTGGATGAATGAGAGAAGTAAAACTACAAGGCAGTAGGGTTCTGGTCAAGGAGTCATGTGAACTCCTCATCTCCGATAGCGATATTGGTAGGCTCGATGGGATCCATGGCTGGTGATAGAATAGAGGCTAGCGAAGGACTAGGGGCTAGCGGTTGGCGACTGGCGTGGAACACGAGGGCATTTTCTTGTCTTTAGGTTAGTACCATGTGAACCAGTACTAATAAGATGATGCTGCTTCTCTGTAAATAATACAGAGAATAGCAGGAACAGGTGAATCTGGTGTTAAAAAATGGATGAAGTAATAAATGGTGCGTCGAATGTGAAACAGGGTAACTGATGCCGGTTAGGGATAACCGACGTTGGTTAGGGGTAACCGATGTTAGTTACTATGGAAAATAGGTAGTGAGTAATCAATGAGGCAGAAGGTAAAATCTGACAAGTATGCCAAATCTGGGGATGTGTAAAACGTCAATGGAAAAAGTGACAATGATAGAGACTGTGGAAAGTTGAAGAAAGTGAAGTGAAACTGTCCTTTTGAATAGGTTAGCAAAAGGACCCAGAACCGACGGCGGTTGAGCTTAACCGATGGTGGTCAGAGGTAACCGGTGATGGTCACTGTGAAATTGATATAATGATGAGAAAAAGTTGTTGTGAAATAGAATTTGGTGTGGAATCAAACCCATAAATCTGAGAATGATGTATATGTGGTCCAGACACACTCAGGCTCAGTCAGAATACTCTGACTATGATAGGGAATGTGTAAGGAAAGACAAAAATAATAATTGAAATCTCTCAACTCAAAACGCAAATCAAACAAAACACTAAGAAAGAACATTCTTAGAGTGCCTATTCTATTACGTTTGTTCAGCTTATGCTATTTAGGGACTGACACATGAATTGTGAAATAGAGTTTTTGGTGAGGATGGCTTCCTACAAAGAAGGAGATCTAAAGGGTGAGGTTTTAGGTTTGTTATGGTGGGGGCGGGCTACGCTCTAAAGTATGGCTCGACAGAGCAGCGAGCTAGGTGCCCACTATGTCGTGATCATGTGATCACCTACAGCTTCTTCTAGGTAAGATGTTGTTTAAGAATGTATGTATTTTGAATTTTTGTGTGGTTTGGTAAGACTCGGAGAAAGAGAAAAGGATAGAAGTGCTTTTCTACGATTCATTTGTCAACCATCAGCCGGTAATGACCTCCAGCGTATAGGTTGCCCTCAATTAATGTGACTAATGCAAAAAATCAGAATGAAATGCAATGATTTTAAAACCCAAATCAAAAATGTGAAATTTGATGACACAATAAGATGAATAGGAAGAGGGATGCTCTTTCACTAAAATGCAGAAAACATGAAGAAATGATTCTTTTTAAATACACCAAAAGAAAAGTTTCCTTTAGAGCAAATAGAAAGAAGGAGTGGATTACCAGGGAAGAAAATTAGTGTGAACACTTTAGAAGGGAAACAAACACAATTTTTTCCTAGGAATGAATGAAATGCAAGGAACCCCGGATGGGTCCCACTGGGCGATCCAAAATGTTTCACCTTTTTCTTAGATTATTTCTTTGAATGGTTGACGAAACAGATAGGGTAATGGGTGTAGGAGGAATACCTGTTCAAATGTCGGTTGATGGGTTGTTGTGCACGTATGACTTCTGAATCCATAGCTGACCATGAGAGCTTCCTTTTGGCTAGGAGGAACTACCTGTAATGAAAAAAAGACCACCAAAGAGCATTAAACAATATGGGCAGTGAACTACCTAGCGTAAGCTAGATCCGGGAGGTATGATACTTCCTAGATGGCTGCCAGTCCATTGTTTTAAACAAATTAATGTTGTAAACAAAGTAAATCCTATTGTTATTTTAAAATGATTTAGGTATCTCACTTAAAACACAATAAGAAATAGATCTAATCTAACAGGCTAAGCTAGAATAGAATCCACAGGTCAAACAGTTGGTTTTAGGTTTTGCAGGTCTGATAAAGGTCTCGGGTAGGTCACAAGTGAGTGAGGGTGAGGTAAAATGGAGTGGATAGGTCTCTGTTTAAGGCTATGTGGGCAAACACATAGACCAACATTGGTCAGGGGTGACCGACCAAGGTTAGGTATAACCGGTGCCGGTTATTGTGAGATCTAGAAATGTCACAGAATGGGGTTTTTGGTCCTCTTTGTGATTGCACAAAGGATTTCGGTTGGTTAGGATGAGGTAATGGGTGATTGGAGTAGGTTTTGGCAAGGTTTTGTTGGATCTATGGAGGTGAAAAGTTTTGGAGATGGTCAATAAGGAGCAAGATAAACAATGGGTGATAAAATAATGATGAGATGAAATAACCAGGAAAGTATGATGTTCTACTTACTTGGATTTCATTTATGAAAGTCTGTGTGTGAAGGATGGAGGTGATGATGATGGGTTTGAAGGCTGTAAGTGATCACCGACTGAAAGAAAGCTTCTGCATGGGCTGCATGCACACTCCTCTTTGCTTAGATAGATCCTAATGTGGTTGGGATGGTTGTGCAGGAGAAGATGAACAATCTCCTTCTTTGGATGTGAGTTCTTGCTGGAATTGGCCCTCTGAAGATGCGTTATCTTTTTGAGATCTCATTCTTTCTCATCAACTTTCTTGCTCACAACTTCCAGGTTCCAGTTCTAATTCCCAAGCTTGAGAAATAAGGTTGTTTTGGGTTAAAAGGGGTAACCGATGGCGGTTTGGCTTAACCAATGATGGTTAGGGGAAACCGACGTCGGTCAAGGTGAGATTTTCTATGTTTACTAAACTTAGGGATATCCTCCTAATTTTCTCGGATCTTGACTCGTTATCCCACAGATTCAACTTGGAGCTTCTTGTGAGCATGTGGGAATGTGGTTACAGTGAGTGTAGGCATTGATTTTTAGGGTTTAGGTAAGTCTTAGTTAGTTATGGTAACTTGCTAAGAATAGGTATTAGGGTGAGTTAGCTTGATGAGATGTCTGGGTGAAGTGTTTGTGTGGGTATTATCTAAATTAAGATATTTAAATAATAAATATGGTGAGGACAATGAATTACTTTAATTAAATTAATACTAGTGAGGTGAAGGGGGCCATGGCTAGGTGAATGTGATGAAGGGTGCCTATTTGTCGAGGGACAAAAGGGGAGTGTGACCTAATTTTAGTGTCTACATTTGGATATCACCTTTGTTTAGAAAATGATGAATTAATATGAAGGAAAAATGACCTTCATCAATTATATTTTTTAATTTATTTTTGATATTAAACGATTTGTCTACTTTATGCACTTATATGATTGTATGCCTTGATTACTATGTGGTGTTTTTTTAACTACTTAAAACATTTTCATGACTTGGGATGCTTTCTGCTCTAATTTCTCCATGCTCTTTTATTATATATGATGTGTTTGTTATATACACTTGTATTCTTTATGATCTTATTGCCCATATGTTGTTTTTTTATACATGATACCTCGTTTGTTTTTTATTTATGCTCATTCACATCAGGTGCATACCACCCCTCTTTATTCATATAAAAAATTACTTTCCATATCCTTAGAATGGAAAAAATTTCCTAATAATGACACATTACTTTCTTTATATTTTGACATTAATGAACATCTTAGGATATATTTCTTATCTTTTTTAGTTATTACCATTAGATAGACATTGTTATAAATTATTTTACTTATGATATACATTTTTAGCAAATGTTTTTTTTTATTAAGGGTAAATAGTTTTGAAGGGACTATACCCTGTATACAAAAGGGATCAGAAGCCTGATAACAGAAGAGGAAGAAACAGCCCAAAAAAAGAGCAAAACAACCAACATCAGAGGGCTCAACAGCCAGATAGTACAACAAAACATTAGAAAAGGATAAAAACATACAGTGATCTGAAAAACATTAGTAGAGATCAAAAAACTAACAAGAGATAACCATCCCTAAATGACACAGCCAAAACATAGCATCTAAACCAACAGTGAACAACAACAACGCAGCAAGAAAACAGCAATGCAGCTCCACAACCCTGAATCACTTGATTGCCCAATCCATCCTTGCTTTGATTGTTTTAAGTGAGATAAAGAATGCTGTGGCAGTGGCCTAGGTAGGGTATTTCAAGTCTGCCTGAGCAATTACAATATCCCTTTTCTCCTTGGGACCCCAAATGTCCTCAGTGATCCCACTAAGACTACATACACTATGGACATGCTGCTCGATGAAGTTGTAAATACTTTTAATGGTAGATAGGATATGTCGACACTAAAATTTTCCTCCGTAATTTCTATTTCATTAATGTATGTATTAGGAATAGGATGTTGTTAAGTGTAATTAGTAGTAATGTCTGATAGAAGATAACGGCACCATCAGTACGTTGCCGCCAATAATGTGGAGTACGGTAAAAGTCAAAGTACAATAGGAATGTTGTAAAAAGTAAATATTTGTCGTAAGTTGTCCGGTAATATTAAAATGTCAAAGTTTGGGTAATTAGAGAAGTAGGGTCTACATGATTAGGAATTAGAAATATTATATTGGTAATAAAGACAAGGAGTGAGGTCATAAATATTTTGTGTATTTTATTTGTAAAAAGTCTAAAAATGTGGAACCCATGTAAAATGATAAGGTTTATCTTATCTTAACAGATAAGCTTACATGTACAGATAAGAGTTAAGGTATGAAATATGATTCGTCAGAGTGGATTTCTTATCCTATCTTAGAGATAAGATGGATAAGCCTGGAAGTTCTATAAATAGAGATGCCACCCCCCTCATTTAGCATAGAAGGAAGTAGTGAGAAATATTGTAGGAAGTGTGTGAAGGAAGCCATCAGTTTAAAGGTGTGTTGAAGAAGCCATTAAGAGGTGTAATTGTAAAGTTTCTCCCATAGTCTTGGTGAAAGTCAAGTGAAGTCAATAACACTTGAAGTACCTCATGGGTGAGATTGTAACAGTTTCATGTTAATATTATAATTTACTTTGATATTTCAGATTTGTCATCATTCCGTCTTATCATAGTCGATGGTATTTTTGTGTTATGTTTTTGTTTTGTTTCCAGATTACATCCACCAATCTAAAGGCTATGCATTAGTAAATAATCATAGCACGATGAGTTCCCAGTGAAGAATTATCATAGTGCCGGATTGGTGATGACATTTTGGTTCCATTGCCGGGACCATTCCTCGTTGGTGGATTTTCTGGAGAGATATTCCCACTTAGTCAAAAATCAATTAGAGGGTAACCTTGTTTTTACTGTGCATAGTAGTTACCATGGTAAAGTCATTTTTACCGTGAATAGTAGTTACCATGATAAAGTCATTTTTGCTATGAATAGTATTTATCACAGTAAAGTCACTTTTTACCATGAATAGTATTTACCGCAGTAACTTCACTTTTTACCGTGAATATTATTTACCGCAGTAACTTCACTTTTTACCGTGAATAGTATTTACCGCAGTAACTTCACTTTTAACCGTGAATAGTGTTTACCACAGTAAAGTCAGTTTTTACCACAGTAAGTCAAGTTTTACCATAGTTTACCGTGGTCATTTCTATAGTGATTCCAATTATTTGTACACATAAGTCTTGTTGATTGTACTTGTGAGTTGGTATTTCACGGTGGTTACTTTTGAAAATGGGAAATATTCCTATTTTTTCAACTCAATCTAATGAAGATGCTTCTTCTTTCATTCAAGAGTTTAAGTGATCTTGTATTTGTAATGGCCTCATAAGAAGGGAACAATGGACTGAATTTCTTCCTACCTTTTTGGATGGTTCAGCACTTAGGTGGTTTGAAACACTAGGTGATAATGTGAAAAATTCATGGGATTTATTAACTAAAAGTTTTCTTGAAGAATTTGGTGAACAACAGAAATATGCAGATCTCATGATCGAGATCACAAAGCTATCCCAAGGAGAGAAGGAGAAGATAAGGGATTATCATGCTCGTGTTCTAGAGCTAAGGAGGAAGCTCAATGCCCAGATCCGGAAGGAAGGATTAGCGGATGGGTTGATGAATGCCGTGGATAATCTCCTCTGTAAGCACTTCATTCTCAGGATGAAGCCAGAGATCAGACAACAAGTGAAGTATGACCGTCCAGCTACCTTTGAACAAGCAAAGGAGATTGCAAGAAGGCAAAAAGAAAGCATGGAAGAGGAGCCCAAAGAAATTGTTGCTAAAGTAGAGCCTACACCAGCACCTTTGGTCCAGAATCCACAACCACTCCCAGTGAGCACAAATATTTCTCCTAGTACATCTACTGAGTATGAAGATCTGCTTAAAAAGATGGGTCAGTTAACTATTAATCTTCTTCAAGGAAAGGAATTTAGTTCTCAGGGAGGAGATAGAGGTCCAAAAAGAAATATTTCTGAAGTTGTTTGTTATGGTTGTTATAAAAAGGGTCATTATAAGTATAATTATCCAGATAGAGCTTCTACATCTGGTAAAGGAGATAATGATAAAGGAAAAGCACCTGTGAATTCTTTTGATGTAGTAGATAAGAGCAGAAATAATGAAGTAGATGTGTTTGTAACAAAAAGAAAGAAAGAAAAAGATAATCAAGATGGAAATGATCCTAAGAAGATGAAAGAAGAAACTAGTAAGAAACATAGGAGAAGAAAGTTGGGTGTGCAGGATTTTATGATTTCACAGGGGCAAGGACCATACTCCATCTTGGAAGATCTGTCCAAAAGGCCTGTAAATATTACATATGGTCAACTCTTGGCTATGTCTTCTGAGAAGAGGCGGGAGTTGCGAGGTGGACTCAATGCTCAAAGAAGGAAGGAGGTTGAGGTCCCTGTTTTGAAGGCAGAGGCAGATCCCTATGCTCCACAAGCTAAGGTATTATGTAATGATATTTCAATTCATGATGTCTTAGTTGATGGAGGTGCTGCAGTTAATGTAATGACCGAGTCTGTAATGAATATGTTGGGTTTAAAAATTGATCGCCCTTCAACACTTATGTTAAGGTCATTAAATAAGGGAAAAACTAAACCAGAAGGTGTAGTTTCAAATGTGGCAATATCTGTTATGGGTGTGGTATGTGTGGTAGACTTTCAAGTGATGAAAAATGGTATTGTTGTGTACCCAATGCTGTTGGGAAGACCATGGCTAAGGAGAGTTCATGCAAGAAACTACTAGAATTAAGGTTTCATAACACTTAGACGTGGTAGAGAGAGGGTGAAGATAAATTTGATCCCTCGACATCATAAGGCAGAACCTGTTGATTCAAGTGATGAAACTGATGATTGGACATCCTCTGATTACTCTAGTACCAGTGAAGTGGACACTGAAGATGAAGAAAGTGAGGTTGATGTTTCAGTCATGGATATCCTTCCAGTCACACCAACTCATGACCCCATAAAATTATCTGAAGAAGAAGTTGATGATCGTCTCCAACAAATAAATATTGGTGATACTGTGATGGACAGTGAGAAGGAATCCTACCTCCAGCTCTTTCAAAGGTACATACACCTATTCAATTTTGATTATAAGGAACTCTGCAAGTTGGGTAGAACATTCTATTGAGCTGGTAGATGGTGCTAAGCCCATAAAGCAAATGCCATATAGAATGAATCCTAATTTTTCCAAGACTGTAAAAGAAGAAATAGATAAGTTGCTTGATGCAGGATTCATATTTGCTGTGGAGAATTCAGAATGGGTTTCTCCCATTGTGATCTCAATAAAAAATAATGGGAAGCTACGCATTTGTGTTGATTACATGAAGCTCAATAAGGCAACAAAGAAGGATCATTACCCTCTTCCATTTTCAGATCAGATCTTGGACGAAGTAGCTGGCCAGGAGTGCTATAGTTTTGCTGATGGATATAGCGGCTACAACCAAGTTCGTATAGCAGAGAAAGATCAGCTGAAGACCACGTTCACCACTCCTTGGGGAATTTTTTCTTATAGAGTTATGCCTTTTGGGTTGTGTAATGCTCGAGCAACATTCCAGCGTTTGATGAATAGGGTGTTCGAACCCTACATTGAGACCTTTATCAGAGTATTTCTGGATGATTTTTGCATCTATGGGAGCAAGTTGGACCACCTGCACCAAATGGAGACAGCATTTCAAAGGTTAGATGAAGCACAAGCCTCACTAAACCCTACAAAGTGTCTTTGGATGTTCTAAAGGCGTTTTGTTAGGGCATGTTGTATCCAGAGATGGTATTGGTACTGATCCTGATAAAGTTTCAAAAATCAAAGATTTACCATTTCCTCTTAATAGAAGTAAGTTGAGATCATTTTTAGGCCATGTGGTTTACTATAGAAGGTTCATCAAGAATTTCTCAAAGATTGCACAGCCACTAACCCAGTTCTTGAAGAAGGATGTTACTTATGAACCAGGAAATAAGGTGCATGAAAATTTTGGACAATTAAAGGAAGCCCTGGTGTCTTCACCTATTTTGAAGAATCCAGATTGGAGCAAGCCATTCCTTGTGTACACTGATACCTCAGATGCAGCACTAGGAAGTACTTTGAGCCAAAAGGATGAAAATGGGAATGAACATCCAATTTACTTTGGGAGCAGACAAATGAGCAGTGCTAAGGTAAATTATACTGTAACTGAAAAAGAGGCTCTGGCTATCATTTTTACTGTAAAAAAGTTTATAAATTACTTGTTATGGCAAAAATTTCTAGTTGTAACAGATCATCAGGCTTAAAATATATTGTAAATAAGCCTAACCCATCAGGGAGGATAGCAAGATGGATAATTTTGCTACAAGAGTTTGAATTTGATATTATAGATAGGCCAAGAAAGAAGCATGTCAATGCAGATGCACTCTCTCGAGCATATGATGGTTTAGGATCGTCTTGTGATGATGATTATTTCCCCGATGCAGCATTGTTATCCCTTGACACAATCCCTAGTGAGTACATAGATATTTGGAATTATCTGAATGAATTCAAGTTTCCTGATGGTGCCAATGCAAAGACTAAGAGAAACATTACTCAAGCCATTCGTCCATATTCTATTCTACATGGAGTATTATTTTGAATAGGACCTGATGAACAGTATAAGAGGGTAGTTGGACGTGATCAAGGGAAGGAACTGCTAGAAGAATTCCACAATGGTACATGTGGAGGGCACTTCTCTGGACAACTTACAGCAAGAAGGATCTTGGATACAGGTTATCACTGGCCCACTCTTTTTAAATATTGTTATAATTATTGTAAGACATGTGATATTTGTCAAACACATGGTAACCGTAAGACTTCATCAGCTCCATTATGCCCTATTCTTCCAGTTGGTCCATTTGAAAAGTGGGGAATAGACATTGTAGGTCCACTTCCAACTACCTCATGCCAAAATAAGTATATTGTAGTTGCCACAGATTATTTAACCAAGTGGGTTGAAGCTAGGCCATTGAAGACAGCTTCCATGGATGAAGTGGCAAGGTTCATGTATGAATGCATTATCACTAGATTTGGTTGCCCATTAGAAATTGTAACAGATCAAGGAAGCCACTTTATTAATGAGGTGGTAGAAGCCCTAGTCAAGAAGTTTTCTATTAAGCACAGGAAGGAAACAACATATAAGCCAAGCATAAATGGACAGGTGGAACGAACAAATTTTGTGTTGTGTCAAATTCTAGCAAAAGATGCAGCCTTGCAGGTACATAAATGGGATAAAAGGATTCACGCAGCATTTTGGGCATATAGGGCAACATCAAAGTTAGCAATAGGATACTCCCCATTTCAGTTGGCCTATGGCATTGATGCAGTTCTTCCTATTGAGTTTGATATTCCCACTATGAGAGTTATGAAAAATGAAAGGATGGATGAAAGTGATTCAGTAAAAGAAAGGTTGGTACATCTTCATTTGCTGGAGGAAATGAGAGAAATAGCAAAGGATACAAGCCATAAGAAGATAATGAAGCAAAAGGAATACTTTGATCAAAAGATCCGGTGGTCTCCATTTCATGTGAATGACTTGGTTCTAGTATATGATTCCAGATACAAAAAAAGAAGACAGAGAAAATTTCTTCCAAAATGGATGGGGCCCTACAAAATAGCAGCTGTACATGAAAATGGTACGTACCGACTGGAGGAATTGGATGGCACTCCCATTATGAAATGGGTCAACCACGACAAGTTGAAGAGTTTCCAAGCACCATACTAGTCTACTCCGAGGACGGAGTAGAAGCTAGTTAGGGGGAAGATGCCGACACTAAAATTTTCCTCCGTAATTTCTATTTCATTAATGTATGTATTAGGAATAGGATGTTGTTAAGTGTAATTAGTAGTAGTGTCTGATAGATGATAACGGCACCGTCAGTACGTTGCCACCAATAATGTGGAGTACGGTAACATTCAAAGTACAATAGGAATGTTGTAAAAAGTAAATATTTTTTGTAAGTGGTCCGGTAATGTTAAAATGTCAAAGTTTGGGTAATTAGAGAAGTAGGGTCTACATGATTAGGAATTAGAAATATTATATTGGTAATAAAGACAAGGAGTGAGGTCATAAATATTTTGTGTATTTTATTTGTAAAAAGTCTAAAAATGTGGAACCCATGTAAAATGGTAAGGTTTATCTTATCTTAACATATAAGCTTACATGTACAGATAAGAGTTAAGGTATGAAATATGATTCGTCAGAGTGGATTTCTTATCCTATCTTAGAGATAAGATGGATAAGCCTGGAAGTTCTATAAATAGAGAGGCCACCCCCATTATTTAGCATAGAAGGAAGTAGTGAGAAATATTGTAGGAAGTGTGTGAAGGAAGCCATCAGTTTAAAGGTGTGTTGAAGAAGCCATTAAGAGGTGTAATTGTAAAGTTTCTCCCATAGTCTTGGTGAAAGTCAAGTGAAGTCAATAACACTTGAAGTACCTCAGGGGTGAGTTTGTAACAGTTTCATGTTAATATTATAATTTACTTTTATATTTTAGATTTGTCATCATTCTGTCTTATCATAATCGATGGTATTTTTGTGTTATGTTGTTGTTTTGTTTCCAGATTACATCCACCAATCTAAAGGCTGTGCATTAGTAAATAATCATAGCACGAGGAGTTCCCGGTGAAGAATTATCATAGTGTTGGATTGGTGATGACAGATACAGTCATTTTGGCTTTTGGCATTCCCAAGTTTGTCATCCAAAGATTGAAGTTTCTTGAAAAACTTAGCAGTTACATCCTCCTCATCACCACTTTGCATTTTCCCCCTTTCCCTTAGGTTTTTCCAAATTTCTGATAACACTCTTGAGCTCTTGAATTTCCTTCTCCATCCTGTCCACTCTGACCAACAAATCCTCCTCCTTAGGCTCCTCCATCAGTTTGGATGATGTGCAAGAGACTCTCGGCAAGCTCCAATTCTTTGTGGCTTCTAAGGACCCTCTAAGAAGCAGGGACCTTATTTTTCATACCCTTCCTTTTCTTGCTAGATTAATCGGTGTCAAGCTTCCTTTTGGGCATGGGGGAATGGATACAGTGGGGGTAGCGGGGGGAATGAAGGGAGAGGGATGAGTAAAATCCAAGCAGGAACAGGCTGAGTAGTGGTGGTGAATCAGCAAAATTAGCCCTTGGTGGAGTGGAACAACCCTAGAATGGTTTTGCACTTCCAAAATGGATTTCTCCAGCGAGTTAAGCAAGTAATGGGGGAAGCTGATGATAATTTTTCTACGGAAGTGATTAAGAAAGATCAGATGCTTTATAGGAATAATGACAAATCTCCCTTCAAGAGTTACATACCTCACGACCATCTTGGCGATCTCAACAAAAGGCTCAGGAACCGAAGCTACCTTGATGCCGGCAGTCACAAATTCAATCTGTTCCCCATCGTCTAGGAATTTCTTTGTCTCCACCTTTCTGTCCACCCTCTTATTAAAAAACTTGGTGCTGTCAAGACTTAACCCAGTGACTTGAGTGATTTTTAGCAAATGTTGTGTATTGTATTCATTGTTTAAAACACATGGATCATTCACATAATTTTATAACATTGTAGACACTCAAATTTGGAAATTTATTCTTTGAAACTGTTAATTTTGACAATGCACTCTTGTTAAGATAAACAAA
Organism: Taxus chinensis; assembly: GCA_019776745.2. NCBI lineage: Eukaryota > Viridiplantae > Streptophyta > Pinopsida > Cupressales > Taxaceae > Taxus > Taxus chinensis. The sequence goes on along the minus strand of CM034156.1, from coordinate 473,267,358 downwards.
ACATTTCCATTCTTTTTTAGTAAATTTGTAGGTCTCTTCTCTAGATTTTTTATCCTTTCACACTAATATGCACGAAACACGATTTGAGATCAAAATGCAGAAAATCCAATACAGAAGCACGTGATAAGGCTTGACCGAATTCATTTGACACTATTTTTCATCCCTGGTCAAGACCAGAGAGGGTTTGGTTAGGATATTATATCTACATGAGAGCTTATGCTTTTACACGAACATAGAATCCTAACTACTTTCCATTCTAAAAACTATCGTATGTGTCTTTAATCGAATAGGTTGGAATTTATTTGTTAATTCATCTTTACAAACCCGATTAAAGTACTATACACTATCTCTTGGGAGAAAATAAAAAGACTAATGCCCTACATTGATCTAATCACGTCTAGAAGTGAAAAAGGTACCCAAGTAAGTATGAGAGGCTCCATAATCTCACATTTGCCATCTAAGTCTTGGGAAGAAATGCTAGCGATTCCACAATGGTACATGTGGAGGGCACTTCTCTGGACAACTTACAGCAAGAAGGATCTTTGATGTAGGTTATCACTGGCCCACTCTTTTTAAAGATTGTTATAATTATTATAAGACATGTGATATTTGTCAAACACATGGTAACCGTAAGACTTCATCAGCTCCATTATTCCCTATTCTTCCACTTGGTACCTTTGAAAAGTGGGGAATAGACATTATAGGTCCACTTCCAACTACCTCACGCCAAAATAAGTATATTGTAGTTGCCACAAATTATTTAACCAAGTGGTTCAAGCTAGGCCATTGAAGGTAGCTTCCATGGATGAAGTGGCAAGGTTCATGTATGAACGCATTATCACTAGATTTGGTTGCCCATTAGAAATTGTAACAGATCAAGGAAGCCACTTTATTAATGAGGTGGTAGAAGCCCTAGTCAATAAGTTTTCTATTAAGCACAGGAAGGTAACAACATATAAGCCAAGCACAAATGGACAGGTGGAACGAACAAATTTTGTGTTGTGTCAAATTCTCGCAAAAGATGCAGCCTTGCAGGTACATAAATGGGATAAAAGGATTCATGCAGCATTGTGGGCATATAGGGCAACATCAAAGTCAGCAACAAGATACTCCCCATTTCAGTTGGCCTATGGCATTGATCCAGTTCTTCCTATTGAGTTTGATATTCCCACTGTGAGAGTTATGAAAAATGAAAGGATGGATGAAAGTGATTCAGTAAAAGAAAGGTTGGTACATCTTCATTTGCTGGAGGAAATGAGAGAAGTAGCAAAGCATACAAGCCATAAGAAGAAAATGAAGTAGAAGGAATACTTTGATCAAAAGATCCGGTGGTCTCCATTTCATGTGAATGACTTGGTTCTAGTATATGATTCCAGATACAAAAAAAGAAGACAGAAAATTTCTTCCAAAATGGATGGGGCCGTACAAAATAGCAGCTGTGCATGAAAATGGTACGTACCGAGTGGAGGAATTGGATGGCACTCCCATTATGAAATGGGTCAACCACAACAAGTTGAAGATTTTCCAAGCACCAGAATAGTCTACTCCGAGGACAGAGTAGAAGATAGGAAGGGGGAAGATGCCGACACTAAAATTTTCCTCCGTAATTTCTATTTCATTAATGTATGTATTAGGAATAGGATGTTGTTAAGTGTAATTAGTAGTAGCGTCTGATAGATGATAACGGCACCGTCAGTACGTTTCCGCCAATAATGTGGAGTACGGTAATAGTCAAAGTACAATAGGAATGTTGTAAAAAGTAAATATTTGTCGTAAGTGGTCCGGTAATGTTAAAATGTCAAAGTTTGGGTAATTAGAGAAGTAGGGTCTACATGATTAGGAATTAGAAATATTATATTGGTAATAAAGACAAGGAGTGAGGTCATAAATATTTTGTGTATTTTATTTGTAAAAAGTCTAAAAATATGGAACCCATGTAAAATGATAAGGTTTATCTTATCTTAACAGATAAGCTTACATGTACAGATAAGAGTTAAGGTATGAAATATGATTCGTCAGAGTGGATTTCTTATCCTATCTTAGAGATAAGATGGATAAGCCTGGAAGTTCTATAAATAGAGAGGCCACCCCCATTATTTAGCATAGAAGGAAGTAGTGAGAAATATTGTAGGAAGTGTGTGAAGGAAGCCATCAGTTTAAAGGTGTGTTGAAGAAGCCATTAAGAGGTGTAATTGTAAAGTTTCTCCCATAGTCTTAGTGAAATTCAAGTGAAGTCAATAACACTTGAAGTACCTCATGGGTGAGTTTGTAACAGTTTCATGTTAATATTATAATTTACTTTGATATTTTAGATTTTTCATCATTCTGTCTTATCATAATCGATGGTATTTTTGTGTTATGTTGTTGTTTTGTTTCCAGATTACATCCACCAAACTAAAGGCTGTGCATTAGTAAATAATCATAGCACGAGGATTTCTCGATGAAGAATTATCATAGTGTTGGATTGGTGATGACAGATACATTCATTTTGGCTTTTGGCATTCCCAAGTTTGTCATCCAAAGATTGAAGTTTCTTGAAAACCTTAGCAGTTACATCCTCCTCATCACCATTTTGCATTTTCCCCTTTCCCTTAGCTTTTTCCAAATTTCTGATAACACTCTTGAGCTCTTGAATTTCCTTCTCCATCCTATCCACTCTGACCAACAAATCCTCCTCCTTAGGCTCCTCCATCAGTTGGATGATGTGCAAGAGACTCTCAACAAGCTCCAATTCTTTGTGGCTTCTAAGGACCCTCTAAGAAGCAGGGACCTTATTTTTCATACCCTTCCTTTTCTTGCTAGATTAAGCGGTGTCAAGCTTCCTTTTGGGCATGGGGGAATGGATACAGTGGAGGTAGTAGGGGGAATGAAGGGAGAGGGAGGAGTAGAAGCGAAGCGGGGACAGGCTGAGCAGTGGCGGTGAATCAACAAAATTAGTCCTTGGTGGAGTGGAACATCCCTAGAATGGTTTTGCACTTCCAAAATGGATTTCTCCAGCGAGTTAAGAAAGTAATGGGGGAAGCTGATGATAATTTTTCTACGGAAGTGATTAAGAAAGATCAGATGCTTTATAGGAATAGTGACAAATCTCCCTTCAAGAGTTACATACCTCATGACCATCTTGGCGATCTCAACAAAAGGCTCAGGAACCGAAGCTACCTTGATGCCGGCAGTCACAAATTCAATCTGTTCCCCATCGTCTAGGAATTTCTTTGTCTCCACCTTTCTGTCCACCCTCTTATTAAAAAACTTGGTGCTGTCAAGACTTAACCCAGTGACTTGAGTGATTTTTAGCAAATGTTGTGTATTGTATTCATTGTTTAAAACACATGGATCATTCACATAATTTTATAACATTGTAGACACTCAAATTTGGAAATTTATTCTTTGAAACTGTTAATTTTGACAATGCACTCTTGTTAAGATAAACAAAACATTTCCATTCTTTTTTAGTAAATTTGTAGGTCTCTTCTCTAGATTTTTTATCCTTTCACACTAATATGCTAACACGATTTGAGAGCAAAATGCATAAAATCCATATACAAAGTCAACTTGATATGATGAAGAATTCATTTGACATATTTTTCATCCCTGGTCAAGACCATATAGTTTGGTGAGGATATTATATCCATACATGATATCTATATGCTTTTACACTAACATATCCTCCATAACTACTTTCAATTCTAAACTATCTTATGGGTCCTTTAATCTAAATAGGTTGGAATTTATTTGTTAATTCATCTTTAAAACCCTATTAAAGTAATATAACACTATCTCATTTGATAACCTAAAAATCCTATGGCACTACATTGATATAATCACTTCTAAGAATTGAAAAAGGTACCCAAGGCTCCATAAATCTCACAATTGCACATCTATAGTCATTAGGGAAGAAATATCTATAGGTATTAAGCTTCTTGATAGGTCAAGGAATTAGTTTTTCTCATCCAAAAACAATTAAACATCCCTTTTAATAGAATTTTAGTAAGAGAAAACTCAACTCAAGCATTGTCAAATAAGTTTTTAAATCTAGTTGCATTCATTTAGATATCACATTCTCAGTTGAGAACGAGATGCAGTTTGAGGCCTCTTGGGAGTAGTGAAAATGTTGGATGTGCATAAGGGTTCTAAAAACTAAACTAATGTTTATTTTTAAGGGTTTCCCATCCATTGTTAGGGTTTGAGATACTTACAATATAATAAAAGAGCTTTCTAGTATTACCAACAACTAGGGTTTGATAAGGATAGACATGTCCAAGAAGGTGAAAATCTCAAAAATTCAAAGAGCTAGAATCCAAGTAGGTTTAAGACTATACAATAGGGTCAAGACTATACAAATGGTCCTGGAAGAAGTATACAATCCTATCTAGGGTTAGTTTCTAGACATAGTTCCCAAAAGGAAGCATCACCAGGTTCAAATCTTCATACTTTAGTAGTGTGTATTCCTAAATATTCATAGATATATTTATAAATAGATAAGTGCATTCATCCTATTAAGTTTCAAGTTCATATCTTGCTTCATAAAATAGTTACAAATAGTAATGCATTATTTTTATGTTAGATAATTAATGATAGAAGTTAATTAATCATAATAACCTCTTGTATCTCCCCTTTACATCATGTAGTGTACTAAATTAACTAATTCTTAGATTTCACATAATCTAATTCGGATGTAATCATTTTGGTGAACACAACTCTTGAATTTAACATTATACTACACACCCTAGTTTCCCTAATGATTTTTTTAATATAAGTATATGTTTTTTTTATTTCTTTTTAGTTATCTCATATTATTTCAAATTTCATATGCTCTCATCCTATGCACTTCCGATGTACTGATTGATTTACTAATCAGATTATTTTCTCCTCCTACTTGCAAGTATTATAGCCTCATGGAATGATCTCCACTGCATATTGTTGTCAATCCATCCATACTTGACCCTACTTATGAGGTTCCATTACATGACATTGAAACTCATAGTGAGCATTCTTATGATTACAACCATGATGCTAATAATAATGTAGATCATGAATAAGTAGAATTTGTATCACTTTTTCATGAACAACTTCATCAAAAATCCACACCTAATTCAACCTCTCATAAAAATCCTTCTTAGTACTAAGCTTTCACGTGATAAAAAATATAGCAAAGAATCCCTTGGTGATCAATCTCAAGCCTCTCCCACTTTACATAAATATATTATTCCTAAATATATAGTTCTTACATCCTTACAGGAACCTAATCTATTAGTACAAAATGTCTCTACGCCTCTTTTTACAACCACTATTATCATTAAACATCCGATATCCACCCCTAATAGTTTTAACACTCAATCTATCACGCAAACTCTCGAAACCCTTGTTCATACATTACAAGATTAAATCCTACAATTACAAGAAGGTACATCCACTTCTTCTAATGCCATGGATTTTAAGTACTTTCTTCATAATCCTTTTGCACTTGAAGTGGTTTCTTACCCTTTTCCTATTAGTTTTGTTTTTCCTTAACTCCATAGCTATGATGGTAAAGGGGATGCCATACAACATCTTTGACAATTCTATATGGCTTGTTTTGATTAAACATCATAGGAAATCTTACTCACCAAGATCTTCCCTAAAATTCAAGTAAGGACTTTGCAGTACAATGGTTCAATGATCTCCCCACACATTATATGTGTTCATTTACTACTTTAGAAAATCATTTTTGGAACAGTTATCTATCAATATTGGGGGAAAATTTTATATTGCACACTTTTCTAAAATGTGACAATGATCCAATGAACCTATCAATGATTATGTCTTATAATAAAATACTATGCTTCCCAAAATGAGAAATATATTATCTGATAGTGAATTACAAGACATATTTACAACTAATTTTCTTTATCATTTGCAAGAATCAATCATATTTGACAAATTTTAATCTTTTAACCACTTATATCATACACTAAAAGAGAAAGAGATAAGTTGTTCATATGAACAAACTCGTGTTTGTTTTTAACACTCCACTTCATACGTATTATGTAAATTTTACAAGAAAATCCACATTCAAATTTAAAAATAAAGATACCAAGGCCAAGGAGGAGAGGCACCGACGTCTATTAAGGGTAAAATCAACCACTTTAGGAGACAGCAATGAATAGCCAAGGAATGGTTTGTATTGGTGAAAAGGCGTAGTAGTAGGCCAATTCCAATCACGCCACCAGGGAACACCAGAGGTAAGCCTAATTTTATGCAAGTAATCAGTAGGAACTCCTTTAGTTAATTGTCGAATAGATGCAGAATCTGAAGGAAGTAGTTGAAATTTTAAGAAAACACAGGGGACCACCAAATAAAATTTGGTAACTCCCAGGTCTTCTACATACTCTTTAAAACAAACAAACCTTTAATCTTAACAGAAACTTAAAATTAAAGCCTTTCCAAGTGATCTTGCCTAAGGTTTTATTACCCTCTAAACTACATAATCCACTTAACAATTATACCTAAGCCCCCAGCATATAGAAACTTATCCATTTTGGCATAAGCAGCAATAGACAGAGCCCAACAAGAAGAGTAATATACATGAGAAGATTTGAAACTTACTTGCTAAAGAGAGAGGCTTAGAGATCCAAAACGGAAGTGGCTTGGAAGGCGAAAGGGATCCCAAGGAATTTGCACACTCCAAATTTTTTCTCTTGGAAAATGGTTTTTTGGGGGGACTCGTCCATGCAACCTGCAATTTAATCCAAATTTTGGCACATTTTCAGTGATGAGATTTCTGTTACTAATAAAGTAGTTGTGATCTCTAATGTCCTACTTCAAATTCAGAACTAGGATAAGAATTTTCAGCTTGAGGTAGAGAATCTCCACAACCTCCTTGATCATTAGATTTCAGCCCCTTGTGTTGTCAGTCAAATTTTCTTGGATGCACCCTCACGCCGTCGGTCATCATCTCGTCATCGTTCACCACCATCGCCTCGTCACTCTCCACCTCCTGACCACAAGTAGGGCAAGCTCATTACCACCCATAGGCTCTTTCTCCATGGTAGAGATCTCCTCACTCTCAACTGCCTTCACTTGTTCTTCCTCTGCAGGGTAGTTCTAGATGGCCATCTTCTACTTTAGGCTAGTTTCCTTGGCTTTCTTTGGCCTTGTCTCCCACTTGGCCTATTGCGATGGTTGGGATCACTAATGAGGCTCACCCCTCTAGTTTGGGATGGGGTGACAAGCCTGAAAATCCCCCTCTACCTCCATGTTTGTGGCTACTGCTTAGTTGGTCTGTTTATATGTATATTTTTGTACAAATAACATTGTACATATTTTTCTATTAATATAAAAGTGTGCTTTTCAAAAAAAAATTAAAGATACCAAAGCTACTTCTAAAATAATGTCAATGATCTTGATCAACCACTTAAGTTCCAACTTCAACCCACATGAGAAAATTTTACTCACTTACCATATTCCCCATGCATTGTCTTGAAAAAAAATTTATATTGTAATCATGTGTCTCTCCTTCAATGGTTTGAGGTTGAAATAAGAAATCCTCAATGTAAAAGTTTTGATGCCAATTCTTGCTAAGATTATCATAGATATATTTTTCACCTCACTGATTGGTGTACTGAACTTCACCATTTCATTCAATATTATATTGATTCAAATTCCATTGAATGGGATGAGCTCACTAAATATTATAAGCTAACCAATAATAATGCCAAATACAAAATCTCCAATACTTCACTTCCTCAATAGGAAAATTAAAAATCTACTTCAAAAGTGCATAAAAAGTATCATGTAATACCACCAGCATCCTCTTATGATCACCTTTTTTATGTAATCATTGTCATTTTCACTAACACATCATCTCAAAGATAGCACAGGATTATTAGTCACTTCCCATGCTCAATTCCTGAAAAATATCTCGTGAGAATATTTTTTCCTAACCTTAACAGCGAACTATCCTTTCACGTGAAAATGCATTGTCTAATACTTTTGAGGAAGTTATTGAGAAAGGGTCGTAAGTTGAAAAATCCCTTGTCACAAAATTTTTAATCAAACCTCACTCAAAGGATAATGGGCAACATGATAACAATAAGAATATCTCTCACCAAGAAAAATCTAAAAATGCTTTCCAAACTCACAACTTAGTCAATGATGGTGTTATAGACAACCAAAACATCCATAATGTCCAAAAAAATCGAGCTAAAAAAAACAAATCCAAACAACCTCTTTTTGTTTATAGTAAATATTTTTTCTCTTCACGTGACTCTAAATGATGTTGTTTCACTCCTTTGGGAGAACCTCTATCAAACATCCTACGGAAACTTATTAAAGTCAACATGGTAACATATCCTATCACAAGACCTTGAGTTGAAGCAGAACCTAAACCCACTTGGTACAAACTACACCTACTGTGACTTTCACCGCATCGATGGTCACACAACTAATCGATGTGTCGATTTACATCACTTTGTCTAAGACCTCATCGATAGTGGGGAAATTTTCATTGATGAATCTTCATCTAAAAAAACACCAAATGACACTCTTAAGTTCTTTACAAACTTATTCCCAAAACATGGTGCTGACAATAAGAATGCTGACAAAGGTCAATCCTCCAATAACATTGAGTTTAAATCACGTATTTCATTTATTCAGAAATTTCCTCCTACAGTCACCACCATTAAATTCAAACCTATAGCTTTTTCCATTGCCAAAAGTTAAAAGAAATTATGGGTTCATGTGGCAAGCCAACCATCTACATATTTTGTAGAGCCCCAAACATCCAAACTGATGGCTCTTTCAAATCATAAGTTAACTTCCAATACTAAAATTACTACTCCTTGTTAGTATCACCTAATAAAACAATTAGCGACCACTCCCACACACATCTCTCTAATGTATTTTTTTAAAAGATTCGCCTAACTTACAGTACATCCTCACTCATTATCTTCATGAAGCATGTATTCCTCTGACCCTTGATGTTCAACAATTTAAGATATGATTGCAAACCTATCATCTTAAAGTCCTATCTTTTTTATTGGCCCTCAGGATATGTTGAACTCTAATCATCAAAACAAATCTTTATATATCAAAGCCTATTTAATGGACCATTAGGTCAAAAGAGTTCTTACAGAAAATGGAGCATCCCTATGAAAATTCTACATTTTCTTGGTCATATAGTGGATGAATTACATGTTAATGTTATTACCATTCCTGGGTATGATAATACAAAGCATCAGTCCTCTAGTACTATCACACTCCATATACAATTTGGTCCCCAAATTTCAGACACCCTTTTTCATGTCATGGATGTAAAAACATCATTTAACCTCCTTTTAGGTAGACCTTAGATACATGTAATGTAAGCCATGCTTTCCACTTTCCATCAATGTATCAAATTCCCACACAATGGCAAAGAGTTCACCTTGCTTGTTGATGAAAAACCCTTCGAGTAATGTAAACTCCTAGAAGCAAGGTACAATGCAGCTAATTATTATCCATATGTTGATTACATAGTTAAACCTTGTGTCATTCCTCTCGCTAATAACCATGTTGATATCGAAACTTTGTTACGCTCTCATGTCTTTGCGTCTTCTTGTTAAGTATCTACATCCAAACCATCACTTGAAATTAAATTCTCCCATAAAGGTCTTGGCAATTACATGCTTGAAAATTCATTTCTTGTTGGCCAAATCACATTATCGACTCATAGCTATGGACATCCTAACTCTCCTCATTTATGAGAACCTCCAATTTACTATATAGGAATTACTCCTTGGAGATGATATGGATATTTAGAAGATGAACATATTAAGGGATCTAACAGATCTTAATATATGAAGATAATATGTTAGAATGCTATGAGTCGACCGAATATACTAAGGCTCATAAAATGATGAAAAATATGAAGTGGAAAGGAAGAGGACTAGGCCCACAAGACCATGAAACTATCGATCCTTTGGAAATAAAATCTAACCTTTACACACATGATCTAGGATATGAGACCTTTTATAAAAGTCCAATTATATTCTATGTATTAACTAGAGATGAGGACTCGGATTCTGATGTTAAGACCGGTTCCACACATAGCTTCTTTGATTTCCTTGATAAAAGTACACTTTTCCTCGAAGGCTTATCCATCTGAACCCTTGATATTTTTTACCGTTCCCTTATTGATCAATACCAAAAGTTTCATATTTCCATTGACCTCTTTCAAAATGATGAGGACATCCAGGAGTTCCTTGAGGATCGAGAAACTTTTCTCTTATTGGTTCACAAGAAGGTTTTTGATATAAACCTTGGCTCTACTGTTTAATTTAGTGATGAACTTGAAATATTTAGTCCAAAAGTAAAATAAATCAAAAATAGAAGAAATAAAAATCATATCTCGCATAGTGAAAACCTTTTTGAGGCATTATACGAGCAACAAAAAATGAAAAATAAAAAGAAAGAAAATGGTGCATCTCCTAGTAAAAACCTTATCGATGACCTACATAATCCTACAACGTCATTTCAAGAAAATGACACTTCTAATTTGTTGGTGGAGGAAATGAAAACTATTAATATCAACACAGACGACCAACCTAAACTTCTACAACTTGGTGTTAGTATCTTAGACAATAAAATTAAGGCTTTCACAGAGATTCCAATCGAGTTTCAAGACGTATTTACTTGGTCCTACAAAGATATGCCAAGCCTTGATCCTTCTCTTGTGGATCATCACCTTGTTGTACATTTAGATGCCAAGCTTGTAAATCAAAATTTATATAAGATGCATCCCAAGGTCTCCTTATTTGTCAAGGTTGAATTATAGAAAGTACTAGATGCAGGCTTCATACGGTCCATCAATTAATCTAAGTGGATATCTAATATAGTACTGGTTGCAAAAAATACCCCCGGAATCATATCTATACATATTTCCATGACATCAATAAGGCATGTCCCAAGGATGATTTCCCCTTTCCCAACGTCAATATGATCATCGATTCCACTGTGGGCCACAAGATGTTATCCCTTATGGATGGCTTTTCAGGATATAATTAAATTAAAATTACTAAAGAAGACCAGTATAAGACATCTTTCACAAACCCATGGGGGACATTTTGTTACAAGGGCATTCCCTTTAGCCTTAATAATGTAGGCACAACGTATCAATGTGTCATGATTGTTATTTTTCATGACATAATGGATGACTATGTCGATGACATCCTTGCTGAATAAAAAACCAGATTCGACCATCTAGCTATTCTCTAGAATATTTTTGAATGATTAAGGGAATACAAGGTTCATCATAATCCAAAAAAATGTTTCTTTGGCATCACTTCTGATAAAATTCTAGGATTTATTGTCTCATGAAGTAGAATCAAAGGTGACCCTAAAAAACTCAAAGAAATCATGGATATGCTACATCCTCAGAATCTACATCAGCTAAGAGGGCTATAAGGTAAAATACAGTCTATCTGGTGCTTCATCTATCAACTCGCAGACAAGTTCCATAACTTTAATCAAATGCTTAAGAAGGATGTATAATTCAAGTGGACACAAAACTGTCAAGACTCTTTTTATAAATTGAAAGAATATTTATCCTCTTCATTGATACTCATGCCACCAATACAAGAAAAGCCTATGTTTTTGTATACTTCTATAATAGAACATGCCATTAGGGCATTATTGGCACAACACAATGAAAAGGGTTAGGAAAAAGTTGTGTACTTTTTGAGTAAGACCCTTCTTGAACATGAATTCAAGTATTCACCAGTCGAGAAATATTTCTTGGCAATTACATACACTTTTGGCAAGTTATGACACTATTTGTTAAATCATACCACTAAGATAATTGCAAAGGTTGATCCCCTCAAGTATCTACTTTCATGACCAGTGATAACAGAACAGATGTCTAGTTGGATCATACTCCTTAGTGAGTTTGATATTGATTTTGAAAGTAAGAATGCTATAAAAGGTTAAACAATAGTAGATCAATTGGTCGCAGATCCATCACAAGATTCTCAAACCTTACAATTTGAGTTTCTAGATGAATGTCCCTTGTATATAAACACAGTCCCCTTATGGACTCTATTATTTGATGACCCTTACAACCATCATGCCTCAGGATCTGGGATTGTCTTACGTACACCAGATGGAGATTTTATCCCTAAATCTTACCTTATCATCTTTCCATGTACCAACAATATAGCCAAGTATGAAGTATTGATAGAAAGTATAAGCTTCACTATCTCCTAGTGACTACCAAATTTGAACATCTTCGGTGATTCTCTTCTCATCATAAAGCAAGTCAATGGTGAATATCAAGTGAAAGATGAGAAAATTCTACCCTATAAGCGTATGGTTGATAGTTGTTGATCTGGAAAACTTTTTCTCGTGCGGGTGAACACCAAGACTACCAGCCACCAGCAACTCTGAATGATAGAGGTCTTAGGACCTTAGATGCAGCTATAGATTCTGGATACGGGTGCAGAGAAAATAAATCTGTAAATAAAGAAAATAGATCTGCAAGATGGAAACAAATAAGATTAGATGATGATATATGGGGACTGCCTAACAAAGCATATCTGGGAATCATTAACTTCCTTGGTGGCTATCAATCCCCATGTTCATAATAAAATAATGAATATCAAATGATAAGATGACATGCCAAAAACTATAAAAAAAAATCTGCAATATGTTGAAGAACAATACAAATATGATACCAAATTAGTATCCTGATAGAACAACTGATTGATCGTTAGGCTAGCGATATAAAATTGGTAGAGCTCTGCTTCCAAATACTCCACAATATGATGAAAAATTTCACAAATAAATGAATTTAAGCTTCAGAATTTCCATAATTTTCTCCTCAATTTCTCTATCCCTCCTCTGAGGGGGAAAAGACTCATATTTATAATTTGAATTTGGATTAAGATAGAGGATTAACGAATAACCATAACTTACAAAAGCAATTTTGATTAAGAGAACATAATGAAGAGTGGATTTTATGGTGGGGTTCATGATGTGAGAAAAGGAAAAGATATGGTGTGGAGTGGGGACACGGTTAGGTTCAATAGTGAAGTCATGTGCTCACTTTACACTATTGATTTTTTGGATTCATTGTCAGAGAGGAGATTTTTTAATTATTGATTTATGGGTGGGATTCATATTTTAATAATTTAAAGGGATTGAATTTTTAGGTGGGAACTTGATTTTGACTTAAGTGGGGAACATGTGGGACTAGGTAGGTGAAATAAAGATTTCATTTTTAAAAGAAGGTGTCGGATGGATGCATTTTGAATTAAATAATTTATGAGAGATGGGGGATGATTCCAAAAATTGAATTATCAAATGGGTCCATACGAAGCCCATTGATAATCAATCAAATAATATGAACAAATAGATAGGATTTTATTTAATTTAAGATAAAGAGAAGCAAGGATGGAAATTGAGTGAATATAAGATGTCAGAGGGGTGCTATACTGAAAATAGGTGTCTAAATTTGCCCCTTTTTGTTTAGTGGTTTTCGATAGTAAGCCACGAGACAAAAATAGAAAAGGGTTAGATGAAAGATGTGTCTGAGGATGGATGAAGATATGGCCAAAGGCAAGATGCCCCAAGCAAAAAAAGGATTGCAAATAAAAAAAATTATGCCGGTGACTCCAATATCACATCGGTAGAGGAGAATTGTGGTCTCAACGGAGACAGACGACAACGTTCTACAAACCAGTGAGTGGGTGAAGACCACTATAGTATGGATGTAAACCGTGATGACTAATGGGTCATGGGAAAACATCAAAATATTTGCAACTAAATGTGAAATATGTGTGCAATCCTTTTTCTGTGAGCAATTGTGTGAAAAATCACGCATCCACAAGAGGGACATGGATGAAAAAAATGATGCCCCAACACAGGATACAAAGTGAGTTATATACGCCAATAAGTACAAGGATGAAAAAGGTGCACCATGATAGGGCATGAAGATGACATAATGGGAGATGGATTTGTAAATAAAATGCCCTAGGGGGAAAAATCATAAATGTACACATGATGAGAAGATAGGATAGAAAGTTGAGATAAAATGACCTAAAGGTGTGATAAATATGATGATAATCATGGTTCATGAGAAACATGCATAAGTGTGAGTAAATTATAATGTAAAAGTGGTCCTATTTGTCGGATAAGTAGGAGAGGAAGTCAAGATATTTTTGTGACAAAACAAAAGTAGAGAAAATATGCATGGAAGAGTACAAGATTAGATAGGTGTTGGCCGTTATGGTATCCTCCAAGACAAAAATGTCCCAAGAATATGGGATGAAATATGTGGATGATAGATGATAGAGATAAGAGAAAGTGGACATGGTTGAAGAAGAAAGGACATGGTGGAGGAGAGAAGCCAAGTAGAGAAGGACAATAAGAGAGTTGAGAAGATAGACGAAAGCATAGAAGAGACAGAATAATACTTAGTAAGAGGGTAATGGAAAAAGATAAGGGGGAAATAAATAGGTAAAGTACGAGCGACTTGGAGAAAATGAAAATAGAGACAATGAGCAGGAGGAGAAGAGAGGGAGGAAGTTTAAACAAGAAGAAGACGAGATGAGGAGGAAAAAGAGATTAGAAGGGAAGTTGAGTGTATAGAGATATATCATAGTACAGAAGTAGCAGAGATAATCAAGAGGAGAAATGGTGGTAGAAAAAAATAATGAAGGACAAAGAAGAAGACAATAAAATGACAAAAGAAAGGATGAAAGGAAGATGGAGATCAAAACAAAGGGAGAGAAAGAATGGATCATGAAAGAGATGACAAAACTAAGAAAGAAAAGTTATGAAGAATATGAGAGAAGGATGATAGGAGAGATGAATATATATAGCAAGATGGAAAGATGAAGGAGCTGAAGAAGATGAAGAAGTTAAAGAAGATGGGGAAGAAGGTAGAATGGAAAAAAAAAAAAAAGGCACCATACGGAGCTAAGAATATAGGGATGGTAGAGAAAGAAGCTCAGTAATGGGGGAAATGAAAATAAGAGGGAAATAAGGGGTGATAGAGCCAAAATAGGAAAGAAATTGAATATGAAACTGAACGTATGGAAATGCATGTGGATGGCGAGATGGTTAAGAAGATGCGACAATGCTGGTAAATCAGGTTATCAATGGAGGAATACAACAAAAGTGTGAGGAGAAGAGGAGATGAAGATGATACAAATTATATGAAAGCAAACCAGAGGTCAAAAGGAGGAGAGGACAACAAAGAAAATGATGCAAAGGTTGTATGTGATGAAGACAATAGAGATATTGAAAAAGGCGAAGGGAAGATGAAAATGCAATACCAGCGGAAGGATGTTAGGAGAAATCCCTCGATAATGATTAGAGGGCACAAAAAGAAAAAAGGAGGAAGAGAAAATGGAGGAGGTAAAAAAGAGTGAATCAGTATTAGTAGAATGGGAAGAAATGAGTTTTAGGAGGAGTCCACTGATAATTATTAGCGTGAGAATGGAAGATGACATAATGTTAGATGAACCCTGATAATGACAATCTACATAGTAAGAGAGGGTATGAAGTAGTCAAGATGGATTTTAAAATAAGGGATGATGAAGATGACATTTGAGGGAGTTTGAGATACTTTGTATGAGGAAAAATAGAAGAGAAGAGGATGTGTTTGTGGGGAATGAAGAAAAAATATGGATGATGGGAAGATGAAGGAAAGAGGAAAGGTAAGGAGACAGATCATTCTTAAGAGAGACTCTTAAGTAAGATCGCCATGCCATAGGAATGATTAAGTAGGATCACCAAGCCGAAGAAGAAGAATGAGGAAAAGACTGAGAAATGTATACCAAGACGAAATAAGAAGTGAAAGGAGGTAATAACAAGGAAACAAAGGAGTGTGAAATGAGTGGATGGAGGAATATATGTAGCATAGGATAAAGAGTATAAGGGGAATTCTTAATTAGGGTGCCTATGTTGTACAAGTGATGATGTCAGATTGTTAAGCAGAAGTTTTACGAGTAAAGATGTTGAAGGGAACAGAAAACAATGAAGGAGTTTCTATGGTGGTAGGATCTTAAGAAAGAGATGCAATGTGATCAAGAAACCTGCATGGAATGGATGATTAAGTAGGATCATCAAGCTCAAAGAAGAGTGAAATGGAAAATGGAACGATAAAATAGATGGCAGTAAAAGGATATTAAGAGAAAAGCACAAAAATAATGGCCTAGGTGGATGATGCGTGAAGTATCGAACAAACAACGGAGAAGGACGAAGTGGGTGAGAAGAGAAATGGAGAATGAGATGAGGTGAATTTTAGGAGAAAATTGGGTTGATAAGGGGACTAGCAGGAAGGAATGGTCAATAGACACAATCACGAATGAGACCTTTTCCTGAATGAAATGTCTACTTCAAATAGGGTTTCTGTGCTGCGTGGGGAATTGCGTAGATGTGCCAAGCTGGGGGTGAAAGGTCTGAGATGGTGAAGAAGAGGATAATGAACAATGGTGGGAGATGAGGATGTGCCAGATAATAAATGCTACCTGAGAGTTATCCTCAAGTAGAATTCACAAACTGCAGTTGAGGTCAAGTAGAATTCCCAAACCGAATAATGCATTAAAAATATTGTTTGAAGATAATAATTGATTTCATGGATTTATGGATGATGTTGATAGGGGACATTTGTAAGAGTAAACATATTGATACAAATTTTATGACATGAAATTTTATTTCTAAGGAGATAATTATGATAAAAGATGACTTTGACAAAATCAATGTCACATAACCATAGCAAGGGTCAAGTAAGAAATTTATGTTTTTAACACGATACGAAGTAAACAAGAAATATACCACTCAAAACATTGCACTTACAGCCAATAGCAGGTATTAGTATATAACTAATGAGATTTGGCTATATCACAAGACCAAGAAGAAGATATGGATGAAATATTTTCATAATCCTAATGTTGACATGACAAAGGAATTGGAGATGTATCTTGTACGTGGCAATAATGTTCTTCAAATATGGTATTTCTTAAGTCTATGCCCCAGCTCTGGGAATGGGAAGAATAGAATAAAATAAAGTTGATCGATACGGGAAGCTTTCTAGGAATGCTTAATAAAAGGAAGGTTAATCAATGCGGAAAACCTTCCAAATGCCATAATAAAAGAGTAGCCTTCCTTCTAGGGTATGGTCTAATTTATACATAATATGGATGGTAAGAATAACATATATGATAGCCGTCCTTCGAGGAATCGGTCTATTTCTCTTGATTTTCCTTTTGATTTTGATTTGCATTTTTTTTTGTTGTTTTTTTTTTGTATGCACAGCTATCCTTCGAGGGATCGATCTATTTTAATAACCTTGATCTTGTCTTTTATATACATGATTTTGAGCTTCACATGGGGAGAGCTAGGAATAGCTAGGTAGACCACCTAGGAGGGGAGAATGAATGTACAAGAGACACCCCTAGACCCTCTACAGGAGTAGAATAGGAAAATGAGATGGTGATGGATGTAATGACCATGGGGTTCTCACCAAATGGGAGAACTTATCCATATTTAATATGCTACAAGTAGAGCCATGGTACTCATATTCAAGGTCATGTCTGTTACTGACGATAGACCACATGATTCAAAATCATTACGATGATAGATGGAAGGGGATACTGATGGAGGAATGGTCTAAGGATAAGACTATACTCATAAGTGTGTGTACTAACAATAGAATGGCCGTAAGTGCAATGCATTAAGAGGTTCAATCTATGGCTTACCATCATGAGAGGTTAAATGATAAGCCCCAAACCCATACTTATTTGTGATAATACTATGGTCTGATCCAGTTAGGAGAAAATTTTCCCCGTTGACTTTTTTCTAAGGTAGTGACATTTTTATTTTATTTTAGAATCTAGGTCACCTATTTTAAAATCATGCTCATTGATGTGTTTATAATAAGCATGTTGGATAGGATCTTGATAGACATGATGGTGTTCAAGAGTGAGAAGATGACACTCATCTAATAACTCAAGTTGCATTAGCTGTTACTGATGCTAATCTTCATCAGAAATGAAATTAAGAAGAGATACACGTAAATATGGAATTTAGACTTCAAGGGGAAGGATGGCCTCGGAGCCGTACACCAAAGAAAACGGAGTAGCTCATGTGGAAGTGTGAATGTTAGTGTGATAGGCCCATAAAGTAAATGGAATTTGGAGATGCCAATTTTTTCCTGCGTGATCAATAGTTTTAGCCAATATATTTTGAAGAGTTTTATTAGTTACTTCAGCTTGACTGTTAGCTTGAGGATAATATGGGGAAGAAAAGCTAATTTGGATTTTGAATGCATCACCAATCTTTTTAAGGTCTTTGTTTTTTCAATGATTTTCCATTGTCCATAATAAGTTTATGAGGAACGCCAAAGTGGCAAATGATATGTTAATATATAAAATTAATTATTGGGCCAGATTTCGTAGAGGTGAGTGGGATTGCCTCCAACCATTTAGTGAAATACTCAGTATATGTTATGATAGAATGATGTTTTTGTGATGAAAAAGGATTTATTAGACCAATAAAATCAAGGCTCCACTGTGAAAAGGGCCATAAATCTTGGGCAGGCTATAAATCCTGGCTAGGAATATGGATAAGGTTAGAGTGTTGTTGACATCTTAGACATTTCTTGACATATTCATAGCAATCATGATTTAGAGAAGGCCAATAATAGCCAAGACAAAGAACACGTTTAGCAATAGATAATCCACTGAAATGCCCACCACAAATACCATCATGAACTTCTTAGATAGCTCTAGAGGCTTTGTGGGATTGAAGGCATCAGTAGAAGGATACCATCAAATCCATGCTTATAAAGAATACCACCAAGGATTACATAATGAGAATCACCTTGGAGAAAAGATATCTTAGCATTTTTAGAAAGATGAAGGGGAGTAATGGATTTGGATAAATAATCAAAAATTTGTGAGTACCAGAGGTCTGATGAATTAGATTCGACCAGATGAATCATGAGATATGTCATAGAATGGTTGTTTATGATGATGTATAATAACTAAAAGTTGGGATTCTTGCATTGTCCATGGGATAAGGGCCACAAGGGAGGCAATTGTATTAGCAAAACGATTAGCCAAACACATGGGACAGATTGAATAGTGTAAGAATCAAAGGATCTAAGAAGATGATGAGAAACATCATGATATTGTTGTAAAATATCATTTTTACACTGGTATTCACCAGTGACCTACTTTATCATTAGTTCATAATCACCAAAAAAGTCAAGGATATGAACATGCCTAGAAATATAGCAATTTCTAGTCCTAGTATAAGGGCTTCGTATTTTGCCATATTGTTTTGTACATTCAAAATCTAATTTGAAAGATAAGGGGATTAGGGAATCCCCAGGGAGGAATGAGAAAAACTCCTGATCCCTCCGCCTTGTTAGCATTTAGAACCATCAAAGAAAAGAATCATTTTAAGGGGATCACGATAAAATTGATTGATTGATTGATTCATCTGGGAAATGATTAGAAGGAGTATGTGTATTTGAAAGAGGGGCCTCCGCTAATTGATCCGCAATAGCTTGACCCTTGATTGCTTTTTGAGGAATGAATTCCAGGTCCAAGCTTAGCCATGAGAAGGAGCCATTGGGTGATGCACGGTCTGTTGTGATATGGCTTAGAATGAATCAATTTTGAGGTGTTGAAAGTTAGTAACAATACAGGTTCTTATGATTAAGAAGATAGTGTAAAAGTTTTGATCCAATGAAGAAAATAGTGTAACACAATTTTTTCCACTGTCATATTATCATGTTTCACAATCATGTAGATTATGACTGATATAATAAATGGCCTGCTCGCATACCTTGATTATCATAGTGTGGTATCATAGCTCCTAGAGCATGATCAATTACAGAAACGTATAAATAGAAGGGTTATCCTTCGCGTGGAAGTGTGAGTACTGGTGGAGATAACAAATAGCACTTAAGATCTTCAAAAGCCTTTTGGCAGTTTTGATCCTAATCAAATGTTATGTCTTTACGAAGAAGGTGATGAAAGGAATGACAATGCAATCAGAAAGTTGTACGATATGAAATAATGAATAGATTGAAGTCGACCTTGAATACTGTGAAGTTGTTTGAGATTGGAAGGAGGAGGCATTTTGAGAATTACTTTGATTTTGCTGGGGTCAACTTTAATGCCTCTGATAGAGACAATGAAGCCCAGTATTTTTCCAATAAGAACTCCAAAAACACACTTCACCAGATTGAGACAAAGGGAGAAACGAATTAGATGCTCGAAAATTATCTCAAGAACTAAAAGATGGTCACATCTATGTTTAGATTTTGCTAAGAGGTCATCAACATAGTTCTCTACGATTTGATGTAAGAGGTCATGAAAGATATATGCGCCATGGCTCGTTGATATGTAGCCCTCAGCATTATTTAAACCAAAGGGCATGACACGATAACAAAAGGTACCCCATGGGGTGATAAAATATGTCTTGTGCTAATCTTCAGGTGTAATTAGAATCTAAGTATAACCAGAAAAACTATCCATTAAAGAGATCATCTCATGCCCCGTACTATAAGATCTACCAGTTGGTTGATACTTGGAAGAGGGAAATCATCTTTAGGACATACGAGGTTAAGATCTCGAAAATCAGTACATATACGAATCTTTCTGGATGCTTTTACGTGACAGGTACAATGTTAGAAACCCATTGGGGATAATCAATCAGGATAATGAAGTTGGTGGATAGGAGGTGTTGCAATTATTCTTTCACCAGAAGAGAAATTTGAGGATACATTCGATGAAGCTTCTATCTGACTGGTTTGGCATTGGGGATAACAACGATGTTGTGAATAACGATGGAGGTATCAAGACCTAGCATGTCCAAATATAACCATGAAAATGCTTGGCTATTCATGGATCAAGAATGAAGTGAAGGCTATTCGAGCTCTTGAGGTGTCAAATACTGAGCCTATTTTCAGGATGTGGTGCTCCTAAGAAGCTCCAATAGTAATGTCAATAGTGGATTCATTCAAGAGATTGGATTTTTCTGGCAGATGGCTTTTCTGATCTTGAAAACCTTCGGCTCCCATGTAAGAGAGAATGGAAGTTTCATCATCACATTAAAGAATGTCAATGATAGGGGAATTCTTCCTCTACCACTTCTAGATATTTAAGGGGAAAATAACTGGGTTTCATTTTTGGCGTGATAAGTCACCAGTCTGAGAAAAATGGTTGAAATCAAAAAAAAAGTTAGGAGGAATAGGAAGCTGTATCACCTTGATTTAGATCTATGAGATAATTGGATGGAGAAAAATCATTATACTAGAGTTAGAAGTATAGTTGGAAGGAGATGAAATATTATTTGAATTTGTAGGATAGTTGGACAGAAGAAGAAATATGTTCTAAATCGGTAGTATATTCTGGATGGAGAAGAAATGGATGCATCGATATGAATGGGAGAAGACTCATATGTTCCAGGAGGGTGTATAGTAGGATCGTCATATCCCAAACCAAATTTTTGACATGATTCTCTGGGCTCAAGCAAAGATATTACCATGATGGCCCTGTTCATAGCATGTCACTAAAGCAAACCCCTTCCATGCACAATGATAGAGGTATGTGTGAGCGAAACATGGTTTACTAGGAAATCCAAAATCACCTATATATCATTTGGCATGAAAATGATTTTTTAGTGGGAGAAGAATGTTGGTCAAGACCATCATATACTAAATTAGTTTTGAGGGAAGAAGGGCCAAACAAGACAATTTCCCCAACATTTGATTGATACATAGGGGCTTTATCAGGGCGGCCGAGGTGATTGGGAGAAAGAAGGGTATTGAGAGTGAGGAGTTGATATTACCCTAAAGACAATATTTTGCGTTATAGGATCAGAAGAATTTTTCTGAGGCAGGGTAGATGGAGGTACAAAAGAATTGGTGGATGCATCAAGAGAAAAATTTGTTTTAGGAACAAGGAAATATTTAGGTCTATAGATCATGCGAGATGTCTTGGAAGGGGGGATCTCAGCTGGAAGAGCATAAGTATTCCTTTCATGTTCATATTTGATATAATGATGAAGATTAGATGGAATGCAATGCATAGCATGCGGATCCCAAGGATGTCCTAGTAAAAGATTATATTAGAATTCTTTTTCAATGATGTAGAAAAGTTCATGGAGGAGTTTGTGACTGACACGAATAGGAAGAACAACCATTCCTAATGGGGTAGTGACAGCATCGTTAAATCTGACAAAGAATATGGTATGAGATTTGGTAACAATGGTATTGGGCAATTTAAGTATGATTGAAGGTATGAGAAGAAATGATATTAATACTGCCACCATTGTCAATCATGGTTTGACATGGATGCAAGTGTCATTGATATAGACTGTGATGAATAATTGTAGATCGTGTTCTTTTTGTGGTATCCTTAGGGATTTCTGAACTTTCAAATGATACGGTAGTAGATGTTGCATGAAGGCATGAGCCTAAAGCTGCAAAAGGCTGGGGCTCATCAGAGGATACCAAGATCTAGTTGCAATACCTCTATAAGATCTTGTTTATGACATGGAGAGCTTTGAATGAGCTCATAGAGTGACATTTTTACAAAGGCCTGGTGGAGTTTGTTTAATAATGGTATGTTTGATGGAGGAAGGATTCGAGGCGGCCAGAACAAATACCTTGGCTTTAGAAGAAGATGAAGGCATTGTTGTGGGATGATGGATAGCAGAAACGATGACAACCTTTGGCTATGATGGAGGTGCAGAGGTAGCGATATCCGTACGAGGAGGGATAGCGACATAAGTCTTAGGGGTGGATGGTGAGGTGGAGTCAGAGTTATATGGCTTTGAACAGGTGGTTATCTGAAGAACATTTATTACAAGAGGAGTGATGATCCTGAGGATCATCCTCTTTTGGTAATATGTTGGTGGTATTCAATGGTTATATCTCTATTTGGTACTGGAGTACTGACAGGATTTCTTAATGAAAAGGGTGATCGAGATGGTTGAACCGATGCATGTTGGGATGTGGAAGTTGATGGAGGAGATGATAGAATTGGTTTTTTATCACTAATATTTTTAATGACAAAATGATGTACGATGGATTGGAGAGCTTTGTCAACATTCAGTGTCATCTCCAGTGGCACAGGTGGAATGCACAAACAAGATTGAAATTAAACCAGGAAGGTCTTGGTGCATTTGGATCGAAATATTTAATTGGCGGTAAAGTGATGGTTGAGGCTTGGAGTAGTTGGTGAAACATAGTGGTATAATAACCTGGTGTTACTGACGGAGAACTTTGGGAGGATGCATGGGAAGGTGGTGATGTAATAATGGATTTAGACATCATTTTGGACTTGGACAAGGCAGATGAATGTGCTTGATTTGGGATAGTAGTGGAAGACATAGACGCCTTTGAATCTATTTTAAGATATCCATTGGAAAAGGGTGGTTTCATTATTCTAGAGGTATTATGTGTTGTTGGTGAAGGTAATATTCCTAAAATGGAAGAGTAGGATGAGGGGTGTGGTCCTAAAATAGAAGGAGATGATGTGGTTTCTAAAGAGCTTCTATCGGGAATAGTGAGGTCTACTTTTAGACGAGGATGTGAATGAGACATGCTTGGGAAATGGGGGTCTAGATCTTGTATATGAGTGTGGATTGTTAGAGGGAATGACTATAATCTCTACATGAGGATCCAGAGATATTGAAGTGGATATTTGTGGGAAATGCGCCGATGTGTGAGTGTCTAATGGTATAGAAGAAATGGGACGATAATTTGAAATTAAGGAATGTTGGAATGTTTGCCAAAAATTATCGAGTAATGACATGGCCGTGGAAGAGGGAGATGAGATAGGTGATTGTAAAATAGTAGATGTTGTAGGTGTTGGTAGAAGTGTAGAAAGAGGGATTGGAAGAGATGTTAAGGATGAGATAACAGGTAGAGGTGGGATAATTTCTGACAAGGTGATTGGGTTTAATGGAGTAGATGTAAGGGGCCATGATATAGAAGTGATATCTACATCTAAAGAGAGGGCAGTAGGTGTTGAGAAAGATGTGAGTATAGGAAAGGGTATTGACATGGGTATGGATGTAGCCAAGGCTGATGCGGAGATGAATGTTGATGGGTTTGGGGATATAGATAACGTATCAAAGGGAAATGATATAATGGTTGATGAAGAAGGTAAACTTGTGGGTGAAACTAGACTTTTATTGTCAGCATGGATAGTGTTTATGGTGTGGGTACTAAGGGTTTGAGATACAGAAGTGGGAGAATTTTGGTTTATGGATGTCGGTGTATGATTTGGAAATGGTTATTTGAAAATATCTAAAGGTTGATTGGATGAGGCATTTAGGTTATCCACTTGAAATTCTCCCCCATCGATAAGCCTTTGGACAAAATCCTTGAACGTTCAAAAATTTTATATGTCGTGTCCTCGGACTTGATGATACTTACAATAGTTGATCCTCTCGATACCACACAAGTCATGGCCTAGATTCATTAATAGGTTAGATAGGTGGTAGTGTGATCAAGTGTGTTGTTATCAACTTCTCAAAGATGGCACTATATGGTTCTCCTAAGGGAGTATAATTGGGAATAGGTTGTGTGAATTGTTGTTGAGTCACTGTAGATGTTGGGGTAGGAGATGATCTAACAACGACAACATTGGCAGTTGTCTTTGATTTATCATTTGACATGGATGGTCTGAAAAATTTGGTTTTTGGCTTATTGGTCTTCAATTTTAAATGCCCATGTTCCAAGGCACGTGTCTCAAGCTTTCAGGCCATAGTAAAAGCCTATTCAAAAGTGTGAAATGATTGGATTTGTAAGGTGGAGGAAATATGTCTTGGCACAAGAGCGCATGAAGAGATCAATGAGATCGGTTTGAGGTAGTGGAAAAGATAATTGGTTTATCATATTACGCCATCATGTGCAATGAAATCCGTGATGAATTCATATTCGAATTGGCAGATAGTGTACAGGTCATTGATGGTTATTTTATGTGTGATATTAATGGAAAAATGTTCAATAAATAATTGTGTGAGTTGGGAAAAAGAAAATTATGATTACTGGGGAATATTATTATACCATTCCAAGGTAGGACCAACCAAAGACATGGGGAAAGTATGAAGCATCAAGTCTTGGTCGTGTGCAATGAGATAACATGTATGTTTGAATGATCTAAGATGTTGTTGGGGATCCTCCTTGTTAAATTTGGTGAATTTCAGTAACTCCCAGTGTGGAGGATATGGTTTCATGGGAACAGATGGATGGATGGGTTCATTACATTTTTTCTCATAAGACAATGTGAGCTTGGACCCCAACTTAGCAGCCTCTAGGTTGGCTAACCAACCTATCAATATTTACATGGGGTCATTGGGAAGTGTTTGTTGAGTAATGAAAGGTGGTGGTTGGATTTGAGTAGGTGTGGGGATCTGAGGAATTTGGTATGGGTGAGTGTAAGTTATGTGTGATAATTGAGGTGGTTGTTAATAGAATGTGTGTTGGTGAGAAACAGGGGTATGGTGTGATTGTTGAGATTGTGGAGGTTGTGGAAGTAACTGTTGAGTGGGGATGTGAGTATATGTGGGTTGATAGCCTAGAAATGACACTGTGTGTTACAAAGTTATGGTTGGAGGAAGTTGGCAAGTGAGGGTATAGACTTGTGATGTAGTAGGAATCTATTGTCCAGATAATGGATTTGACACCTGGGATGGTTGAATGGAGGTACCAGTGACCATAGGAGCCATTGTAGTGGTAGGGATGGTAGTCACGATAGTCGTGTTGATGTGAGGAAGATTGGGCAAAATGGGTGTAACTACCTGGGTGGTCTAGTGTGCTGATGGGTTGGTGGAAGATGATGAAAAATCATGTTGGTCTAATGCCATAGTGTGGGTGAAAGGTATGGAATGAGGAATATTAGTAAGAGGATGAGTGTATGTGAGTGAGATAGGAAGAAACACGGATGATGAAGTTGTTAATGTAGTGATTGATTGAGATGAAGTACTATGTGTGGTGAGGTTGTGGTCCATCTTTTTAGTAATGGATTGAGTGATTACGAGCATAAAAAGGAAATCATTTTTATATTAACAAACAAGTCAGACAAAAAGTTTTTTTTTGTTTTTTTTTAAATCAAGAATGTGTGTAAAATAAAACGGTTGAAAGAGGACCTAGAAAAGGTAAACGATGTTTGGTTTTAGGTAATTTATGGCTGGGAAATGTCTGAAATGGTTCAGTTGGGTGATCAAATCCCAATCAATGAACCAGGTGCAATGAATGTTTCGATGTGTTGATTAATTTGTGAATTTTTAGGGAGTTTGTGGTGATAAATGTGATGCAAAAATTTAAACCCCTATTTACACTATGTGAGCAAGTAGTATGCACAAGGTTCGTTTTACTCCAAATTTGAAATATAAAGTTCGATGTTGATAATAAACCAGGTATATGAAAGTACAATACAAAAAGGAGAAAATAAAGAAAATTAAAGAATACATGTATATCACTTTTTCCTTTTTATCTGACAGTAAGCTGAGCCGAGTGTAAGATTTAAGCGATCTGGAAAGCACCTTTTGTCGTATTCAACTAAGATGTTTGAAAATGATGAACTTCCAAGGATCTCAGGACTATAGATGAGATTGACAAGCGACGATTGGTGATGTGGTCTGATTTTAAGATCTTATCTCTAACAGCGCAATCCTGTAAAGGCAAATACGGAAATTAGTGGATTTGATCCAAAAGAGATAAAACAAATAAATAAATTAGAATAATAAATTTACCCGGATTAGTCAGATATAAAGTAAAGTAAACACTAAACAATGCAATGGCTATTATTAATAAAATAAATTAGACACCAAACGATAGACACGACAATGTGATAATTAAATCAAGAGTAATAAATGGCGACAGGCACTAAATAGATGACAAACCTATTGTTAAATTATAAAAATGAACAAGATGATAATGAAGCTCAGATGGTAAATGATGTTATCAAAGCCAATGTGAATATATGTTTAGTTATGGAATCTAAACAAACTTCACCAATATACGCTTATTAGGGATATAAAATATAATTTGGACGTTTAGATGTAAATAAATTATTAGGAGAGACTATGTATCTAAAATAAATGCGGCCTAAAGAATTGTAAATCAATTATTATAACGAGAATATGAAGTTATTCTTACTACGCAATATCACTTATCAAAGCATTCTTTATAGAGATGTTCTAACGAATTGCAAGCCAATAACTATTAGTATGCAAATCATTATTCACTATGTAGAAACATGATCTGATTAATTAATGAAAATGTAAAAGTGACATGGATTTGCAAAAAGCGTGGATGGTAGACAGGAAAAGGGAGGTTGGTGAAGATGGAGAGAAGGGACGTGGGTCTGCGTAGGAGGAAAGATAGAGGTGAGATGGGGAGTAGCGCAGATGGGGACATGGGAAGAGGAGGTGGGACGTGGGAGGAGTGAAGGGAGACGGGACAGGTGGGGAGGGAGCTTAGGAGGAGAGAAGGGAGATTGGATAGAGGAGAAGTTTGGCAGGAGTGGAGGAGATGTGGGATGTAGGCTAATAAAAAAATTATTTTTGATTTTATTTTAATTTTTTAATCATTTATTTAATTAAAGAAAAAAATGAATTCTATAGTATTCATAAAATAGGAACAAAACTATAAAAAAATTTATCTCTCTTATTTGTGTAAATCTTAAAAATGAACTTTATACTTGTAAAGAAAGAACAAAACGACAATATTTTCCTGTGTTTTTTTTTGCGTTTTTAGAAAATTCAATAAAATTGCACACCTATTATAAACAAGTCAATAACCAATCCTTTCAAAGGAAAAACCCACTTACCCCAAGGATGACATAAATAACTACATGTACGAGCCACAATGCACGGCTGGAAATAGTACCAATGATCCTGTAAGCGGGTGAATTTACAAACAAAAATTGCAGAACATATATCTAGAATGATGTGATGTCATATTCACAATAATATGAAATACAATAACTATTATACATATGACACCAATACAAAGTGAGAAGGCAAACAAAATGACTAGAGTTTGGATCTGGTCCCATTGGGCATGCCAAATGTTGATCTGGAAAACTCGTTCTTGCGTAGGTGAACACCGAGACTGCTAGCCACCAGCAACTCCGAATGATAGAGGGCTTAGGACCTCAGATACAGCTATAGATTCTAGATATGGGCGCAGAGAAAATAAATCTGTAAAGAAAGAAAATAGATCTGCAAGATGGAAATAGATAAGATTAGATGATGATATATGAGGACTTCCTGACAAAGCAGATCTAGAAAGCGTTAACTTCCTCGGTGGTTGTCAATCCCCGTGTTCATAATAAAATAATGAATATCAAATGATAAGATGACATGCCAAAAACTATAAAAGAAATCTGCAATATGTTGAAGAACAATACAAATATGATACCAAATTAGTATCCTGATAGAACAACCGATTGATCGTTAGGCTAGCAATATGAAACTGGTAGAGCTCCGCTTCTAAATACTCCACAATATGATGCAAAATTTCATAGATAAATGAATTTAAGCTTTATAATTTCCATAATTTTCTCCTCAATTTCTTTGTCCCTCCTGTGAGGGGGAAAAGACTCATATTTATAATTTGAATTTGGATTAAGATAGAGGATTAACGAATAACCATAATTTGCAAAAGAAATTTTGATTAAGAGAACATAATGAAGAGTGGATTTGATGGTGGGGTTCATGATGTGAGAAAAGGAAAAGATGTGATGTGGAGTGGGGACACGGTTAGGTGCAATAGTGAATTCATGTGCTCACTTTACACTATTGATTTTTTGGATTTATTGTCAGAGAGGAGATTTTTGAATTGTTGATTTATGGGTGGGGTTCATATTTTAATAATTCGAAGGGATTGAATTTTTAGGTGGGAATTGATTTTTAGGTGGGAACTTGATTTTGACTTAAGTGGGGAACATGTGGGACTGGGTAGGTGAAATAAATATTTCATTTTTAAAATTTGTTGGATGGGTGCATTTTGAATTAAATAATTTATGAGAGATGGGGGATGATTCCAAAAATTGAATTATCAAATGGGTCCATACGGAGCCCATTGATAATCAATCAAATAATATGAACAAATAGATAGGATTTTATTTAATTTAAGATAAAGAAAAGCGAGGATGGAAATTGTGTGAATATAAGATGTCGGAGGGGCGCTATAACAAAAATAGGTGTCTATATTTGAAAGATGAGAAACTTCTACCCTATTAGCGTATGGTTGATAGTCTCAAATGGTAGTTATGAATTATAAATTTTGAACAAGTACCTCATCTACAAAACCAAGAATCAGATGCCATGGAAACTATTGCATCCCTTATTGTATTTGACTTTAATCAAACTCACAATGACTTCCTCGTTGAACATATTTTGGCTCCCACATATGATTTTTTAGATTCCACCATGTTTTGTGAGATTTTTGGTCTTGATCACCCCTGGTATCATGATATATACACCTTCATTCAAACTAAAACCTACCCTCCAAAATTAAACTCAGCTAATAAAAGATTATCGGAAAAACATGCCTTGCGCTACACTATCCTCGACGACACCTTGTATTGAAGAGGCTATGATGGGACTCTCTTATGATTTCTCAGTCAAGATGAAGCTAATCAAATGCTTGTTGAATTACACTTAGGTATTTATGGCACACACTAGTGGAATGGTTCTTGCAAAGAATATATTATGTGTCAGATATCACTAGCCTACAATGGAAATGAACGCATGCAACTATATAAAGAAATTTCAATCTTTCCAAAATCACAATAATCTAATTCATGCACCTTCCCAAGCCTTGCATCCTATCACCTCACCATGGCCTTTTTCTAAATGAGGACTCAATATAATCAGAAAAATAAATCCCACATCTTTTGATGGATATACCTTCATTATATCCACCACTAAATATTTCACAAAGTGGGTTGAGGCTATGCCTCTCACTTATGTTTCTGGGTGTAATATTTCTAAGTTCATTTTTAACCATATTATCTGTTGTTTTGGAATTCCCACTGCCATTGTCACTGACAATGTTGGTTCCTTCAAAAATAATAATTTCAAATCCCTTGCTAAAAAACATGATATCCACCTGAAATGGGCCACTTCGTACTACCCAAAATGCAACAGCCAGTCTAAAACTCCAAACAAGACTATTAAATCCATCTTCGAAAAGAGAGTTGATAAGCATGGAAGTAAGTGGCATACGCAATTGTATCCCACCCTCTAGGCCTTTTTGTACTCCTACAAGAGCTACCCCATTTTCCCTAGTATATGGATTTGAAGCCATATTACCCATCGAAGTTGAACTCCCTTCACTTTTTGTCTCCCTCCAACACCTCATACATGAAGAGGATTACCATTTCACATGTCGTGTAGAGCTAGAGCTACTAGATGAGAGACGCATTCACACTTTACACCATCTACAGGTACACCATAATCAATTGTGTCATAATTACAGCCGCAATATTTGACCATGATGGTTTGAGATTGGTGACTTGGTCTTGAAAGAAAATCAGAAGAACACAACCAAGCAACATGAAAAACAAGGAAAGTTCGATCCTAATTGGTTGGGTCCTTACATTATAATTGCCAAATTTTGATCTGGTGCATAAAAACTATCTATTGAGGATGGTAAAGAGTTAAAAGATCCTATGAATTTCATTCATCTAAAAAACTCTACCCCTGAGTCTCTAAATAGTAACCCTTTTTTGGTTCATATCAATGGACTCGCCCACTTCACCCTTTTCTCCTTATCTCCTGCTTGTGTCAACCTATCTCACCTTGTGTCACATGTTCTCCTTGTCATGTCATCATTCCCGTTGTCTACCACTCGTGTTCGCCTTTTTTCATACTTCCATTCACCTTTTTCATATGTAATGTGTTGATTACGGCTTGGAAATTCCTTTTCCCCATCTTCTTTGGCAAGTGGTAAAAATTCAAAAAGCACAAAAACATTCAAATATGTTTCATAAAAAAAACATCAAATATTTTCCATAAATCACAAAAAAGAATACAATTTATCCAAAAAAAATTCAAAAACATTAAATATGTGCAAAAATTCCTCAAATTGTAAGTTTTTCACAACTTCACCAACACAATGCACTTTTGATGAAATTATATTTTTTTATCTTTACCTTATTGCTCGTACCAATCCTACGATTATCACCACTTATTATTCCCTTCGTGATATAACTTGGCTAGGGAAAATTAGTATCAGATTATTTTATAATGTGGGTCCTACAAGATTATCAGGAGGAGTTTCTAAGTATACTCCGCTCTTTTGGCTAGCCCTATTCCCATGAACTTCATAAGTTTAGTGTTTGAGAGCATTTCTATCTACTTTTTTTCATTATGTTGAATCCTGGGGCATAGATAAACTTTCTTCTCTCACAATATTGTGTTGCATTATTGAGGTTTTCATTTTGGACCAATTGTATCTAGTGTGATAACATCTTGGTTCCCTTATAACCCTGAATCTTGCACCTAACTTTTCATAATGGGTTTGTTTTCATTTTTCTGTTTTCTTTACTTTTTGTATGTTTTTTTATGCACATCTGGGTTAACCATCTTGATTCCTTCCTAATCATGGTGACAACTCTATTGTATAATAATAAAATAAAGGTTTCTATTATATTCACATTCTCTAAATGATGTTCATGCTAGGAGCACACTCATTCCTATACTTTCTTCATCCTACCATTTTCCTCTTATCAAGTGGTTGTCCACCGCTTTGTTGTGTCACCCACCTACTTGAGGCGGAATTCCCTTAGCATTCTACTTGATGGGGCATCCAAATGCTCCATTATCTTTGTATATGCAT
Organism: Taxus chinensis; assembly: GCA_019776745.2. Classification (NCBI taxonomy): domain Eukaryota; kingdom Viridiplantae; phylum Streptophyta; class Pinopsida; order Cupressales; family Taxaceae; genus Taxus; species Taxus chinensis. The sequence goes on along the minus strand of CM034156.1, from coordinate 473,235,521 downwards.
GCCTTTACTATCTTTAAAGCACTATTACTTTGCAATAACACTTTAAAGAGGGGAAAATGTAAGCACCCTAAAAATACATACATATTTATATCCCGCCATTTTCCAATTAGAATTAATTAAATTAATTTTATCTTACCGCAATATACCTCTTTGGAATTAAATTAATTAATTCCATCAATTAAATACCCCCTGCTATAATTAATTAAATTAATTGTATTTCCTAAGTCACATTCCCACCCCTTAGAATTAAATAATTTCATTCTATTATGCCTTTAGAATTAATTAAATTAATTCCTACACCCCCATAGCTAATATAATTAAACATTTAATTAAATAAATGGTTAATTATTCCCTCACGATTAAATACTAATTAATTTAGTTGTTTAATTAATTCACTCACACTCCACTTCACTCTACTTCCAAAAGCCTACAAAGGTGGGGTGGCAGTAATGTACGAGCAACCACTTCTCAGATGAATTCAAAGATAATGATTGCCCCTACAAAGCTGCAACTACACAAACATGGTCATCTTACTATTTCAGGTAATTATAAGTATTTCTTGTAGAGCAAATTCAACCCAACATCTACTTCTCATGGCCTCACCCTCAACTATAAAATTTGGTCATTTCCTTTGTCAAATCCATCCCTGGAGCTTTGATAAAATTACATCCAACTTTTTCTGAATTTTTTCCCACATCCTTGTGAAAATATTCTCATAGAATTTACAAACACATTTATAGATTATAATTTAATAGCATCCACAATCTAAATCTTATACAAAACCAAAAAATTCTAAGTGTTTCTATGGTCTTATCTTGAGGTTTGCAAGAGGTATGCAATGAAGATAATCTATATTTTTTGTTTATCTTCTTTATTTGTGATTTTACTTGTATTACACTTATTCTCTTTCAATTTCTAATTCAACAAATTTCTTCTCCTTCATCTTCATAGGTTCCACATATTGCATTAACCAGTGGAGATTCCAAGACAATCCTTTGGGGTGCTCCAACAATTTGATTCTTGTTTTTATTTTGATATGTGTCATGTTGAGTAATTTTCTTCTTCAATGTACTCAAATCATTGGCCAACTTTTGCAACAATGGATCAACACTTTCATCTTCAGAAGTTTGGACCGTACTCTTTGTTAAATAGATTTGGACCTTTCCTAACATTATCATGCCATCTTCTACTTGAATGGAAAGTTCTTAAAAATTATCCAAAGTGTTTGATTGAGCTCTCCACAATATGAATCCAACTTTAGGAAACTAAGAATTTATGAAGAACCTCTTCTGATTATCTATAGTAGGACAAACACCAGTTGGAATTTTTTTAATCAACTTGTTAAAATTTGCCACAAATTCTCTCATGGGCTCTTGTGGCTCTTTATTCATCTAAGCTGATTGAGAAATGAGGGCATGATCATCTTCCGTTGTTTTGAGTCTTTCTTCAAACCTAGTTTTCATATCATCCCACTCAGTAATGGAACAAGGTGGTAAGTAGTAAAACCATTCTGCAATGGCATCTTGCATTAACTCCATGAATAGTAAAAAATGAACATCTTGATGTCCCACTCCAGGAACACCATATGTTATGATAAAAAATATAATTTTATCATCTATACATTTCTTTCCATTTCCATAGAATTTGGGAAAGTTCTTTCTTGATCCTTTTGTTAACTCATGAAGTAGAGGATACAACGCTAGTGTACCAATGTTATGTCCCCAAGGTATAAATGTATCCATTTCTGGAGGAAGAACATTCAATTTTCCAGGAGAGAGTGGAGATGAAAATGAGCCAAGAGGTGAAGACTCAAGATATTGTATTAGAATGTATATGGGAACAAGTATGAAATCATCTTGTTCCTGCAACTTAAATGTGGGATTATGAAATACTAGAGTGTTTCTTACATTGTCTTCTCTAGTTAATCCCCCTTATGTCAATTTTACTCATAATGTTAGATAAGGATGCAATCATAAACAATGAAAAATTTCAATAGGAGTTCAACAAGGCTCTCAAATATTCCGATAGTATTTTTTTGGTATTTTTTAGTTTTTTTATTTTTATTGTTTTTTATATATAGGATTTTTTATTTTAGAGATACCCATAGGGTTCATAAGGGAATATCTTTCCTAGTGGAGTAACCAAAAAATGTTGGTGAAATAATTTTTTGCAAGATATATTAGTGGTTTCACCAATATTCACAGGGTTAGGCCCCTCCTTCTTGGGTATGGGGAGGCTCCCATTTATTGAATGCAAAGACTAAATAAAACTCTGGGTGAACATTAGGTCAGGGATCACACAGGAATACTCCACTAAACATGTGGAAAACTTTTTGTATAAGGTATAAGGGATGAATTTTATTTGAAGAGAGGCAAAGAGGAAATGAGGAAATGGAGAGGGCGGGTTAATTTTGTGAGTAGACTTACAGATTTCACACACGTTACCTAGAGTATGTCCACATTCAATAGGAATAAATCAATCATATAAGTAATAAAAAGAAAAATAAATCAGAGACACAAAGTTCTAATGATTCATTAATGACACAAATTTCCTTCTTGGTTGTACCAGATTACAATGGTTGCAAAGTTGGAAAGTAGAGAGAGTAGAAGAACATAGGAAAGGAGATAGTAGAATGTAGATTATTACTTGTAGTAGTGGTGATACAAATTCCAATAACTAACAACAATCAAAAAATGATAACCCCTTGGAATGGAGAAACCATCCCAATTTATAGCTTACAACAATGTCTCATCCTTTGCCCCCATGCAACTTTTCATCTCACCACCACTTATGACCTTTCAAATTTCTTAAGAATGAAATTAAGTCCTTTTCTTATTTTTAAAAATGGAAATTTTATAATGTAACATAAGGCCACTTAAGTGAATAACGTGAAAGAGTGAAAAAGTACATTCCCAATGAAGAAATGGTATGTTAAAGAGAGTGGGGAGGGAAGATAATTGAAAATATGGAGAAGGGGGAGAATATGTTGATGAAGAACATACTTCTGATGGATCTTGAGATAATGCTAGAAGTAAAACTCTTTATCTCTGACCTCCTATTGAACCAAAATGTTGTGGTTACAATATCCTTCTTCTATGAGATGTAAACACACTCCAAAACGTTTAATAAGTGTTTAAAACACTACTAAGTTACTTGAATTGTGTGAACTTGAGATGATTTCCCATTCTTACAATTTTTGAACATTTCAATTCAGAATAGCTCACTAAGAATGTCTTCCCTTATGCATCTTCACGGTGCTCAATTAATATCCTTATTTTCAAGTCTTCCAGTTGCATAATTCTTACATCATTATCACTATTATTAGGATACTCAATGTTTGAAGTTGGAATTAGCTCTAAACTTGAGTGTTTTAGCTCAATGATGAAAATTTTTGGTGATATAAATGGGAGATGAATGAGTGTGTAAAGTTTGACCACAATCCCAACACCTGCTAATTTTAGTAAGCACAATTCTAGGACGTCTATTTTTAGTAATTGTCTCAATTTATCACTTTTGAGTGTTCTTGATATGCAATGAGTAATGGAAAATTAGAGAATGAACCATCGCGGAACATACTATTTATAAACTATGAATCTTGGTAAGACTTATCATATTTATAATTGGGTCTTCTCAGTGTATGAATGAGATGAGAGTGGTTTCAAAAGTTTAATTATTTTGTAAGGATGATTTTCTCTAAAGTTTAGATGATTCTCTCATTGTAACTAGTGGGAAAGTGAGAATTTAATTGACGATGGAAGACTCCTGAGGGAGAACTCAATCCTCCATATCCCCAAACATATTCCACATCATCATGCAAGAAATGGCTCAGATGAAATTTTATTTTATGAGGAACATTTGCTCCAAATTTTAGGCAGTTTAGCTAGTTGGATCACAGGGAAAATGAAAATTTCATCAAAAATGGAATAATACTAAGAGAAAAATCAGTCCTCCATATCCATAAAAAATAATCCACCTCATCATGAAATAAGTTCCTTGGATGAAATATAATTTTACAAGGATCATATGCTCCAAATTTTAGGCAATTTGGTTTGTCGATTCATCGGTAAAATGTAAATATATTTTCAAATGTTCTGGCAAAAAATGGAGTTCAGAATTAGAAATATATTTCTCAAATGGAAAAAAATCATGCCATGTTAGTATCTAAGGGATGGATCATGTAAAAGAAATTTTTGAGAGGATAACTTTAGTGAGGTTTCACGGAGATCAGGTGCATGATTATGGAGTTATGAGAAAACATTAGCCAACCAAACTGGGGTTGGATGGAGGTTGGTATGTGGTTGCACCCTAAAAATAGGAAAAAAAAGCTTATCCGTAAACTTCCTCTTTTAAACAATAAAAAAATCCTATTCTAGTGATAATGAATGATAAATTTCTAGAGTTCTTATTAGGATAGTATACAATGCAAGAATCACTCATAACAATGCAGAAATAAAGAGACAAGTGATAAGAGTTTTATCATGTAGAAACCCAATTTGGGAAAAAGTATACTTAGGTAATAAATCACTTCCCTTTCACTATGTAATTATCCAAACAATACAAGTTCACTGCCAATATATGGCCTTCAAGAAGGATAAAAACTCCTATTTTTATATCCTTTCTTAAAATCCCCAACAAGAAAGAAATTTGTTGTTTATAAACAAAACAAGAATAATTTAGACTTTCTCTTTTGCTCACTCAAAACCACTTGTGTAGATGAATGAAAGTGCTTGTATTTATAGTTTCTTTACCCATGGAAAAAATTAAATTTGAAACAAACTGAATTGGGAAGCTCAAACATTTATAACTATTGAGTTTCCCCATTTTGGTGTCATCGGGTGTAGAACCGCCACTGTCTATAGGAGGTGGTTATGGAACCACCGTGGAAGTTGCACAACCACTACTCTATGAAGAGTGGAAGTTTCATAACCATCATGGTGGTTTTATAACTACTGCATAGTAATTGTACATAATACGTTTAGTCATTCGAAGGTTTCCAGATCACCGTCAACCTGACTTAACCATTTTCCATAATAATGAATACTTTGAGGGGGTGTACTACAAGTTTAAAATAAGAGAATACATAGAATTGGGTACTTTTACATCCATTTTTGGATGATACCTCCCTAATTTTAGGATTTTATGTCTTGAAAATCCTCAAGGACTGATGAGGTGAGGAAATTTCTTCCCCACATCTTCTTTGGAACACCACTTGGCCTTGGTAGGAAATTGACATTTCAACCCAACCAACTACCCATCTTGCATTCCTCTTTGTATTTTATTCTATTTTTGATGCAATACCATGTCTTCCTCTAATTCCAACTGAATTTCTAGAGAAATATCCCCAATAGTTGGTAGCAACAATCCCTTTTCTTCCTAATCCAACATGGAGGGATCAAAGAGACGTAAATTTTAAACATTCACCATTGACTAAATTCTCATATAAGGAGGTAAATCCAAATGAAAGGAATTCTTACCCACTTGTTCTAAAATTTCAAATGGTCCATATTGAAGAGGTTATAGTTTCTTAGCTTTACCTTGTAGTGTTTCTCTGCTTAAGTACAACCATACCTTATCACCAACAAGGAAAGAATGCTTAGTTTTATGTTGATCATTCCTTGCTTTGTACTTGGCCTCTAAATTTTTCTACCTCTCCTAAATATTTTCAATGAACCTTTCATCTTTGTGGACTTCTACATCTAATTTTCCATTATCTCTACATAGTAATCTCAAAACAACATCAAATTCACTCTTAGGAAAACAGCCAAAACATGTTTCAAAATAAGTTTTACTGGTAGAAGCATGAACTACCCTATTATAAGAATGTTGGATATACATCAAAGCCTCATCCCTTGTCCTAGAATATTTCCTAGTGTACCCTCTCAATAGTTGAACCAAGGTAAGGTTTACTACCTCTATTTTCCCATCTATTTTTGGATGAAAAGTGGTAGACCTTTTCATCTTAGTATTCATATTTTCCCACAATGTAGACCAAAACATTCCTATGAACCTCGAGTCCCTTTCTGACACAATAGAATTAGGAAAACTAAAATTAACCAACACAGTAGCAAACAATAACTCATATGCATCACTAGATTTAATGTTATTCTTGCAATGAATGAGAATACACATTTTACCAAACCATTCCAATACCAAAAAATATAATCATAACCTTTCTTGGAAGTAGGAAAACCTCCCAAAAAATCCATGGAGATGCTTTCCCATGGTCGGGAAGAAACTGGTAATGGGATATATAAACCCAAATTTATGTTACTAGGCTTACTTTTACTACATAAAACTTAACCCTTTATAAATTTGGAAACTTTTTCTATTTTGTTTGGCCAATAAATATATTTTTGTGAGTGTACAATAGTCTTTTTCACACCAAAGTGACTAGCCACCTTAGAACTGTGATATTCCCTCAAAACTGAACTCTCTCCACCTTAGTCACATAAAGTTTCTCGTTCTTGTAGAGAATTCCATCCTAGAAGTAGTATTATCCCCTAAGTGAAAATCCTTCACTTAGAGGTTTCTGTTGAAATATTTATCCAAAAGTTGGATCCTGCTCATAACCTTCTTGATATGTTTCACATACAAAAGGTTCAAGAATAGTTTATCATACTTGAAAGTAAAGGAGGTCTAGAAAACATATCAACTAACTGGTTAGTCACCCCTTTCTTATATTTTATGATCAAATGAAAATGTTGCAAGAAACCCATCCACTTATAATGTCTAGCTTGTTGGATTTTATTTTGATCTTGTATATATTGAAGAGGCTGGTGATCCATGTGTATGATAGTTTCTTTTCCCGTCAGATAACATTTCCATTTCTTGATCACTTACACAAGAGCATACAATTCCTTATCATATGTAGAATAATTCTAAATGGCTCCCAGAAATAATTCAGAATGATAACATACAGGCCTTCCTCCTTGAAGTAGGATAGCTCCCAAATCATAATCACTAGCATTGGTTTCTACTTCAAAAGTAAACTGCAAGTTAGGTAATTCCAAAACTAGAGCATGACTAATCTTGTATTTGAATAAACTAAAATCATCTTGTTGTTTCTTACTCCAATTAAAAACCTTACCACCTATTTCCAAAAAATATAGCGGTGCTTCAATGGAAGAGAAGTTCTTGATGAACTTCCTCAAATACTAAACTACACCAATAACTCTCCTCATTTTTGTCAAACTAGATGATGTAGGCCAATTCAAAATGGCCTTTATCCTAGCCAAATCAATCATAAACTCTTCATCTCCAACCACATGCCCAAAAAATATAAGTGATTATTGATAAAAATTCACACTTCTTCTCATTCAACACTAGTTAGTTCTCCTTTAGAAATTGCAAAATGTGATGCAAATGGTTAATATGCTCCTCAAATTATTTTTCTTAAAACCAGAATGTCATTCAAGTACATAAGGAAAAATTAATCAATAATTTCTCTCATTACCTCATTCATTTTTTGGATATCACAAGCACTAAGAGGGGGTGAATCAGTGTTGATCAATTTAACAATTTCTAAAAATTCTTAACTAGAATTAGCAAGCAACCCATGAATATAAATTAAGGTACATGTAACAAGACAAATACTCAGTAAACTAAAATTATAGTGGGAAACCCATAGAGGAAGAAAACCCACTTGAAATCAAGGATTTTTATTAGGAACACCAATTCCTAGTAAATAATGAAATCCACTTTGGTTGAGGACCCACACAACCTATGAAGCACCTACTTCAAAATCCTTCAAGAACCCACTGGAAGATAGCCAAGCACTCACTTAGCTAGTTCAACAAGCTGCAACTTACAAGGAGCACCTATTCCTATGACCTAAGCACCCACTTAGGAAGATACAATAACAATCTACAATTTGATCATTTAGTTACTTGTTGCTACATCAACAAATCATGATCACTCTTCTAGATTTTTCACCTTTTCCCTTGTCAATTGATCATACATATGTTCCCAAGATTATCTCACTCTATCATCTAATTTTTTTTGCAAGAATTCATGGCTAATCTGTCTCATTCACTCCTTTATCAGTATCACCCATATGTAACACATATTTCCTCTATCTTTGTTTTGTTTCTTGATATCTTCTTCCTGATGCACACATATTTCTTCTTATCTCTAATTACTTTTTTATCAATAATATGTCTTTTATTTTCATTCTCTATGTTGTCTTATGGAACAGTTCCCACTCACTCACTATCATTGGTATATCCCATTTTTTGAAGCTATGATCAAACCATTATAGTTCGATTTTTTCACTAGGAAAGCCCTATTGTTTTGGTCCTTCTTCAAGTATATATGTCCTTATTGGTTTGATTTCATCTTTCATCAATTTTTACACTTAAACTTCTTAAGATATTGTCTAAGTCTATAACCTACATATATGATCCACTCACAAGTTTTCTACCTTTTGGTCTATCTTATGTATTTGAACAGGTGTAAAATCTTCATCTTCTCAATACACTTGCAACTATTACACTCTTTCACATTATTTACCACACAAACATTCACTTACTTGAGCTCTACATCACATTCACATTAAATTTTCTGAGCTCAAGCACTTCAGACCTTCAACATTTCCAATTCCAACATTTATTCAAAAGACTATCTTTTAGACTTCACAGTTTTGTCCCATAACAATCTCTTCACATTCTAAGTTTGATTTTGAAGAAATATTTTTAACTTTGTAACTCCCTATAGCCTTTAGGATTCTCCATGATCTCAACCAATTCGAGATAGAAGGTTTGTGACTCTTCAATTCCACAAGAAGGCTAAAAACATCTTATTATCCATCTTGAGCTATACCCTACATGTTGATAGTTCAATGTTCACTATTACAACCTTTCAAGTTTTCAGACCAAGATAGTCACTCTTTAATGTTCTTTAAAACATTTCTTTTCTCTTAGGATCTTTGCATGAGGCTTTTAATCATTCATAATTATGAGATTTTACTTAGAGTAGTTTTCAAGATTTGTACAGTGCTTAGAAAAATAACAAAGACCAATGTTATGTAGTTATCACACTTTCAATAATATTTGAGATCATCCCTGATGTGGTTTATCCATTACTCATTGTTTAAACACTTTGCAAGAGAAATAAAAGCTTCAACAATAAAGAAAAATCACTCAAACCACTTTCCAGTAATGCATAGTGAATGAAGACTTGTTTACAAAATGTCCGTCAACAAAATCGTGTCCAATGCTTGATGAAATCAATTTATTTCTTTTGCAACATGCTCATACAATCCACACAAAAGAATCTTCAAAGTTTTTGATATTTTTATCAGTTACTGAACTAATTTCGACCAGTTTTTCCATTCAAACCCTAAAACTAAGGTTTCACCCACTGTACAGACCTAAGACATAAAAAAATTGGTTTTCTAGTTGATTTCTCAATGGTTTTTGAAACTTTCACCTTTTATATCATTGTACCATCATGAAGATCATTTCTATGCTCACTTTAACTTTGAATAAACTAGTTTTTCTCCAAATCTAGTTATCTGTGCATGATATTGCATTGCATTTTAATGGTTTGTGTTTATTGGCAAGACAGGTGTTCTTCATTCCTCGGTGCATCACCTTTGTAGTTTAGGTTTTATTTTATGCATCTTCTTACCCTGTCTCCTTGGAAAGTTAGTTTAGGTTTTGAGTAAAACCTCTACATTTTTTACGTGTGCATCTGAACAGAGGAATAGGAACCGGCCTTCATCCGGAGAGCTTTTCCAATTTCGTAAGGTCCCACACTTGGGAAAAGCTCCATGTTATGCAATCACACTAAGAGTCTCAACCCATCAGGTTGCAGACATTCAGGGGTGTTGTGATTCACCATCAACATTTTTGGCATGCTCGGTGGGACCAAGAGGTCATTCCACAAGATTTGAAGGAATTTTCAAGAAATTTGGACTAAAAAATTACAGATTTTACAATTTCAGATTTTTCACCTTCCAGGCTGAACTTTGAAATTGATTTTCAAGGACTTAACTTGCTCGAAACAAGTCAAAATTTCACCAGTTGATAGATCAGGGGATGATATTCAAAATGATCCATATTTTTTAGGCTCATTCTCTAACACATTTTGTGACTCCAAAGGGATAGAATTCAGTGGTATAGCAACACAAGTTACATAGGCACATGAGAAGAATTCAAACCAGGTCTGATACTTGAGAAGAGGGGTTATTTGTCCACTTACAGCTATCACCAGGTAGAGGAAGGAGAGGAAGAGGACCATGAAGATCACCATCTCCACCTAACAAGAATTTATGAACCCCTCCACCTGGTAGACCTTTCATCCAATCAACAAGGGTTCTCAGGCCAATCATAATGGCATATCTACCACCAAATCCCTTTTTCAATTTCACTGGCAGCAGCCCACTTGCCCTCAATGCACAGAATCTAGTTCCAATTGTAGCATTGAAGAACATTCCATTTTTCACTGGAGAAAATCATACCACTCTTGTGATCATGTTAAAGACATTGCTAACATTTGTGCAATCCATGAGATAAATGAAATGGATGTTGCTGTCAAATTGTTGGAATCTTCGTTCAAAGGGAAGGCATTGCAATGGTTTAGGAGCCTTGGAGCTGGTTCTATCCAAAACTGGAATCAGTTATGCATAGTTCTCCATGAGTAGTTTGGAGAAAAGAGAGATAATTTGTCTCTACTGGAACAATTGACAACTATCAAGAGAGCTCCCAACAAGCAGCTGACTGACTTCAACTTCAGATTTCAAAGGTCTTGGGATAGGATTCCAGTGGCCGTTAGGCCAACAACTGAAGGTACTTTTCTATATTATCTTAAGGCTTTGAATTTTGATATTTCTATGTTAATTCAATCTATGGGAGGCAAAACCTTACCTGCTGCTTATAGCATTGCCATTAGGGCTGAAAACTATCTTATTCAAGCTAGTAAGTTGGCTCCTAGGCCTCCCATGCCCTTGTATCCAAACTTAGAAAATCCAAGCACTAGTCAAGCACCCACTTTGGCTCCTATTCCCACTCCTAGAAATCAAAGTTCAAATGAAACTTCTACTTCATCCTCTAGTGCTTCAAATGAACTCTAAGAGGTCATGAAACAATTGCAAAATTTGGGAAATGAGCTGGTTACACTCAAGAGGCAACAGGCCCAAGGCTTTAGACCTTCTTATCAGCCTCAAGCTCAACCTAATAGGTAACCATACCAGCCCAATAGGCCACCCAATCCAACTACAAATCAAAGCCAAGTAAGGCCTCCCGCCAATAGACCATTTCAGCCCTATAACCCCAATGTTGCATCTGCTTCTAGAGCATTAGTGCCAGTGCAAAACAACATAGCTCAAGAGTATGATTGGTGTTTCCCACGCAATAAACCTCACAACCAATCTATGTGCTTCAATGGTGCTTTGAACCAAGCCTTGATGGTGACAACTACTGGCGTAGAGGGTGAAGTGAGTCAAGAAACAAATCAGAAATAAGGGACATCTCAACAAAACACAACTCCAAATGATACCACACTTGTGAATTAGCAAGCTGAGGATTTTTGTGGCATGAATCAAACAATTTCTCAAAGTGTAGCAGCTAACACAAGATCAAAGAAGAGGAATATTGGTGAAGGGCATTCATTGGCTCCAGGTGATCTACAACCTTCCATCACTCTACAAGGTGTTGGTAAGCAAAATATAGTTCCAAACACGTAAGGATAGCCCAGACCACCTTCTAAACCAACTCAAATGCCAGTTGTTTTTGTCCATGTGCAAGAAAGGAATGTGCAGCCTAAAGGATAGCAAAGAGATCTTTCATCCCCATTTAGCATCATTGATCAAATAAAGAAGAAAAATGTGAATATATCAATGTGGGAATCTTTATCCATCCCAGGCCAAAGAGATCTTCTACAAGCTGCCATGAAGAATTGGTCAACTTTGAACCAGCAGGTCCATATGCAAGAGAATGCCCTCACAAATGCTACTCAGCCTTAAGGGAATCATGGAGGACAACAAGGTAAAGTTTTTAAGCCCCCTCCATTCTATGTTTCATTAATAATTGGGGATAAACTAGTACATAATTACATGATTGATTCTAGGGCAAGTAGTTCTGTCATGCCCAGGCAAATAGCTGATCAGTTGGGTCTCTAATATGAATTAATATCTAAAGGGGTAGTGAAATTGGATGGGACAGCAGTAGCAATGGTGGGAGTGATTAAAGGTTTGAATCTTACCTTGCATACATGCCCCAACGTTACCGTTTTGCAAGATGTGTTAGTGATAGATTTGCCACCACTCTTTGCCCTATGCTTATCAAGGGATTTCACATCCAAAATTAGAGGCTACTTATCTGCTGACTGGTCACACATGTTGTTCAGAACAAGATATGGTACTAAGGTCACAATCAGATCCAAACCAATTGCAAACTTTCATATTGAGCCTCATACTCCAAGCCAAATCAATGCTAACTGTTCAGCATTTGATCAAGAAGATTATCCAAGTACAGATGAAGCTGACACCAAAGTTGGAAGCATCCCAAATTTGACTCTTGACGAATGGGAAAGCAAGGTACATGATTTTGATCCCTACCAAGAAGTAGAAGAATTTGAGCTAGGATTCTATTGCATACATGAAGAAAACCAATCTATTCCTAGCTTCACCAAACCAGACCATAAGGATGATAATGAGGTATGGTAGTTATTTTTTGATGGATCAAGGAGTAGGCAAGGTGCAGGAGGAGGAGCTATGCTTATTTCACCTTAAGGAATCAAACATTATTCAGCTTTCCGTTTCCAGTTTTCCTATTCAAACCACATGCCTGAATACAAAGCATTGATTCATGGACTTCATTGGGCCAGGAAAAAGGGCATAAAGAACGTGCAGGTGTTTGGAGATAGTGAGCTAATCGTCAACGAAGTAAGGGGACAACATGCTACAAAGAATGACCTGCTGAAGAACTACAAGAACAGGGTATGGGACCTCATTGAGGACTTTGAAGCTTTCAACATTGTGTCCATGCCCAAGAAGAAAATAGGCTCGCAGCTGTTGGAGCAACATTTGATGTGGTTGACAACATCAGAAGGGAAAAAACACAACCACATATGCATGTGATTGCGAGGCCAGTAGTTCCAGATAATAACACAAGCTAGAAGGTTTTTGAGAACGATCAACAGATTGTCAATTTTTGCAAGAAGAGGCTGAATTCTCAGCTAGGAATGAGGATAGATTAGAGCAGCAGTACGGGGATCAAGTAGTGCAGCTACGGACAAACAAGCTTCCTATAGGTTTAGTAATGTTTGAGTCTATCTTCAACCCTAACGACCAGTTCTGTAAGGAAAAGGCTAACATACAAGTCAAGAGAGAAGATTCAGAGCCAATTCCGGTTGGGGAAGGCAAAACACTTCAAATTGGCAAAGTGGCCACTGAGCAGGAGAAATCAGATTTCATACAACTTTGCCAAGAATTTATAGATGTCTTCGCTTGGAGCTATGAAGACTTGAGAGGTTTCAATTCAAATTTGGAACAACATACCATAGAATTGGATCCAGATGCTAAGCCCATTAGGCAGAAGTAGAGACCAGTCAACCCTCACATTGAGCCTCTAATGAAGAAAGAGTTAAACAAGCTAATAGAGGCAAGCATTATATTTCTGATCAAGCACTCAAGCTGGATTGCAAACTTGGTTCCGGTCAAGAAGAAGAGTGGAGAAATCAGGTTGTGTGTAGACTTCTGAGACCTCAACAGGGCATCTCTTAAAGACCATTACCCACTTCCTTCAATGGAACAAATATTGCAAGTGGTATCCGGTTCGGAGAGATTCTCTCTCCTAGATGGCTACTCAGGGTATAATCAGGTAATGGTGAAAGAAGAAGACCAATTCAAGACAACCTTCACAACTAAATGAGGGACCTATGCCTACAAGAAGATGCCATTTGGGTTGTCCAACGCTGGTGCTACCTTTCAAAGGGCAATGGACATGGCATTCAAAGGCTTGATCAACAAGATAGTGCTGGTATACCTAGATGATATCACTGTCTTCTCCCAAAGAATGCAGCAGACCATCTCTTTCACCTTAGGCAAGTGTTTCAGAGGTGTAGAAAGTTCGGAGTGTCCTTGAATCCAAAGAAGTGCATCTTTCTTGCGCATGAAGGAAAACTCCTTGGCCATATTGTCTCCAAGGAAGGATTAGCAATTGATCCGGAGAGGGTCGAAGCCATAAGAGCACTACCATTGCCAAGTCACAAGAAGGCTCTTCAAAGCTTCTTGGGAAGGATAAACTTTGTTCGGAGGTTTGTCCCAGATTTTGCAGCCCTTGTCAAGCCCATCACCAAAATGCTGAAGAAGAGCATGGCTTTCAAATGGACAGCAGAAGGCAAGGAGAGCTTTGAGGCAATCAAAGAAGCTATCTCTCAAGCACCAACTCTCATCAACCCAGACTTCTCCAAGGATTTCATCCTCTATGCATTTGGAGGTGATGACACTATTTCTGAAATTCTAGTGCAGCAGAACAAAGATAATGAAGAACAGCCCATAGCATTCTTCAGCCAGAGCCTAGATGACTGCGAGGTGAGGTACTCTTTCATTGAAAAGCATGTACTTACAGTAATCAGAAGCTTGAAGAAATTCAAGCATTTAGTCTCAAACAACAAGGTCCAGTTGCTGGTCTCACATGCTGGAGTTAAGGACTTCCTCCTCAACAAGGATTTGAATGAGAAAAGGGCAGGTTGGATCACCCGTGTCATGGAGTATGACATTGAGATCAAGATCACCAAGCTGGTAAGAGGGAAAGGATTGTGTGAGCAGCTAGTTTTGGGGAAGCAAAAAGAAGTATGCAACAAAGAAGAAACTGTTTTGACAGTCCAGGACAACCATGAGCCAAGTGGCAATCATGAAGAAAACAATGCTTTCCCCACTACCTGTTGGACCCAAGGTATTATGCACTTCCTAGGCACAGGCCTATGCCCTCCAGAGATGAACAAGACCCAAAGGAGACACTTCAGATTGCAGGCTGTCCCGTATGCCATTGTTGATGGAGTTTTGTTCAAGAAAGATGTGAATGGAGTGCTGCTGAGATGCATTAGCACAGGTCAGATTCAAAGGGTTTTGGAAGAGTTTCATGGTGGACCAGCTGGTGGCCATTTTGCGCCAAGAGTGACAGCTCTAAAAATCATGAAGGCTGGTTATTATTGGCCTAAAATCTTCAGTGATTGCTATGCATGGATCAAGAGGTGTAAGAATTGTGCACTCTTCATAGGAAAAGAGAGACTTGCTGCCCTTCCATTGCATCCGATCTCAGTTGACCAGCCATTCATGCAATGGGGTTTGGACTTCATTGGAGTCATTAATTCCAATTCAAGCCAAGGGCACAAATGGATTTTGACAGCCACAGACTACTTCACCAAATGGACAGAAGCAGTAGCACTCAAAGAGGCAAATGAGTCTAGCATCTTAGACTTTTATGAGGGGATAACAACCAGATTCGGTGTACCTGCTACAATAATCTCTGATAATGCATTGGCATTCATTGGCTAGGCAGTCATGAGATAAATCTCCCTCATTTAACCGGTGAGGCTCCCGTGTCAGATTTGTCAATAAAAATGTGTTTTATCTATCAGGGGTTTTACTTTAACCACTTAGTTCATGAACCATAACTAAGAAGTTCTGCAGCAAGTAAAGCAGCTGTTTAAGAAAGGAAAATTTATAGAAGAAGGAAGTAAAGGAATTACAGAGAGAAGAAATGGGGAAGATGTGCATCCCAATTAGTAGATATAGCAGAGCTAATTGCATGCACATAGAAGAAACTTAAAATAGATTTGAACACACAGAATTATAAAGCAAAGGCAGCTCTAGATCCAGATCTAAAATAAACACAAAGTTTATTAAAGATCTAAGATTTAAAAGCAAGAAACAAGTAGTACACCGTGACACAAAGTTCTCCGGAAACCTGCTTCTTTGTATTCCTCTGCAACAAGTTGGCTCTCAGGGGTTCAGCACAAAGTCTAGAACACAAGATTGCTGCTTACAAATTCTGATCGATGATTAACCGGAGGTTCTTCTCCTACTTATAGAATGTAAGAGGGAAAGTACAAATGGAAAAATCAAACTGAACTAAAACATGAACAACAAGAAAAGATGACATTTGGCAATCATTCTCAACTAACTTCTTCTTAAGTGACACATGTATCACTTAACTAATAGAAGGTTCCACATGACTTCAAGTAATGGTTGCAAAACCAATAACTTAGAAGTTTTACAATTTCATCCGGGAACAAAGAAAATAGAAGAAGAAAAAATAGAAGAAGTCATGCCAGCTGTAACATCTACATCTTCTTCTTGTTCTGATATCTGATATACTTGTCGAACATATAATTCAGCATCTTTCCATCTGTTTTAGCCACTGCTTCCTTTTCTGTCCTGAATTGCAGCAACCCTTCATTCAACACTTTGCTGCATGCTTCCACTTCTTCCAAACTTGGCCCAAATCTCGCAATGTCTGCCTGCAGTGCCACCAGCAGTCTACTGATAGAATTCATCGTGAAAGGCTTGGTAGCTTTATCAATCTCTTTTTGCACCATCAGAAGAGAACCTTCCAGGGAATCATGCACCTCGTTAGAAACAATCCGCACGTATGAAGTACACCTCCATCCACTCTTTCCTCAGTGAAAAGAAATGATACTGTCTGGTAAAATCTGATGTTCTACTCTCAAGCGCCTGCATCCTTTTCAGCAAAACTCTGCAGATCTCCAAACGGAAAGATACTGCAAACTCTAGCTGCTTCCCCTTCTCGACTGATCCATCCGGTACAAATTTGCTCTGCAACCAATACATCTCCCGGCAGCTTGTTGATCTCGGCCAAAATACTCAGGTTACTCTCTGCAACTGTATTCATTATTCTTTTATGCTTTCATCAGTTGCTTTAGTTGATTTTTCTGCATCGTTCATAACCTTTAGGGGCTGGCACTTCCCCAAGTTGCACAGAAGCTTGACGAATAATCAGATCCTTCCATTCGTCAATAGCCTTTACTTGATTGCTTGCATCTTCCATTTCCTGCATAAGATGATCACTCACCTGCTCTGAAATGGGCTGAATGGAAGGTTTAGCAACCTTGGCTATGATCTCACATAATTGAGATATTTGTTCTGCAGCTCTTCTTTCTCCGCCTTTTCACTGTCAAGCCTAAGGAACAAAGCATCCATCAATGTCTGCGTGTCCTGCTTCAATCCTTCAGTGGTAGCTTGACCGAGTGGTATTTTGGTCACTGTCACATCTTCTGCCGTGAGCTCCTCTTCTACCTTTCCTTCCGCCGGAATTGATATCTCAGCAAACTTCTCTCCCGAATCCTCGATGATCAACCTAGAAGTTGCTTTAGCAACTTTAGGCCTTCTGTCTCTTCTGCTCAGATCCTGAAGTAGCTGCAAGTCATGTGCTCCTCTAAGTTCATCTCATTCTCGCTTCTCGGAACCAACTGCAAAAGCTAACCATTCCGAGAAATTACTTCTCGGAGAATGAGAAGTCGCTGAGTGCACTACCATCTCCCGCTCTGCATCCTCTCCATCAGAAAGTGCCACAGTGTATCATGGCTGCCATCCTCTGAAAACATCCAAGGACAAAGCTCTTTCGAACTCCGTCATCTGCAGCTTCAACATCTCCTCTGGAACGGGTGCTGAACGAAGTGGCTGGAGAGAGATGAACGTTTGCTGGGTTTTAATGAAGGCATGGAAACATCCTGCTGCTGTGGTGCAATAGTTGGTGATTCACTAGGTACTGGAGAAGTCGGAGTCAAAGCTATGGCCGTGGAAGTGATCTTCTCTTTCTCTTGAGATCTTCTGTGTACTTTCATCTTCTCGGGCCTTCTGCTGCTCTCTCCTTCATGCTTTCGCTTGAGGGAATCTTCTGCGCCGAAGTTACCCGTGATTTGATTCATCAATACTTCATCAAGGCAGTATCCCCTCGTTAGCAGCCAGCTCGAAGTACTCACCAACACAGCTCCGGATCTTTCTTCTATTGTGCTGCAGCTGCCATTGCTATCCTGTAGTAGAGCTTTATCTCCTCCCATTTGATGGTAAGTGTCAAGTACCACGTTCCCATCATCTTTAAGATCCGCAGGTATCCGCGCTAGTCCAAAGTCAAATACTTGCTTTGCCGACAGCCTGCTGAAATCTTTCTTTCTGACCTCGTACTCACTTCTGCACTTCATCCAGAAATCTTCTAACGAAGGCACATGTGCGTACTCCTGGGAGATTGTCTTCCTGGCTATTCCAAATGGATCGAAATTAAGCCGCGCAGGGAAGAACTCTTGCTCATACTCGGACAACATTTGTGCTTCCATTCCTCGAGCTCTGTGAATGCTGATGCAACTGTAATATCTCACAGTGAGTGGGAAGTAGCCCGTAGACTTGTGCCGCTTCGACTGAAGGTCGTGTAACTCCACAAGTTGCCTGCTTAGCTCCATGGCAATCAATCTGTCACTTGGGTACCTTGGCATCTTTGTTGGTTCACCTGAAAAGCTCGTAACCCTGAGGTATGTGAAATCTGCAAACTGGATGAATACACTGCCAATCTTGGACACTGCTTCCCATGCTTCCTTGCTTACTCTGTGAGTCTTCAAGTCTTTGTCCAACCTGCAGATGAAATCGTAGAAGAAACCATCGTTGATCACTTTGAAGTCCTTCTCGCACGCAGGTGCAGTAAGCTGTGGGTAGCACTCGAAAATGGGATCCTTGGAAAGAATACCACATCTATCCAGCTTGGAAAAGACCCCCTGTGAAGCTGCAGCATATACCAAGTATGAAGTCATCTTGAAGCTGAAGGTACGCTTTACGTTCCGCAGTTGCTCACCGATGTTGCTGCTAATAATTTCTGACCAACTGATTATAGAATCAACCTTGTTGATTTCAATGGTCCTGATGAAAGCATACATCCATGTCCGGAAAGTGTAGGCATTCGCTTCACCATTAAACCTGCATAGCAATTTGACAATATCATCCGCCTCCTGCACCAAATTGGATCGTGGAAGAGTTCTCAGGAACCTGGAAGGGGATCTAGGCTTCTTCATGAACCGGCTATTCATGATGCTCACACAGTCAGCTCTATGCTTTTCCCACCTACTGTCAGCATCCTGAATGCTAATAGAAGTCACCACCTTTCGTACTGGAATCTTCAAACAATAATCGAAGAATTCTGCATCCAAACGAATTATTGTCTTTCCCGCAACATCACGCACTGATCTAGATGAAGGATGATAGGATCTAGCACACTCCATCACAAACTCTGGCAATTGGGCTGTACATGGGAAAGCTGCAGCTCGAATAATTCCGCTACTTTTGACCGCACGCATGAGTGAAGTCTTTCCAGCTCTGGATCTATCAATCAAATCAGAAAGAGGTTCTGGGCCTAGATCCGTGTCTCCTATGTCTGAAAGTTTAGAAGCAATGCATGAATCCATCGTGCTCTCTTTTTCATCTCCTTTTGCCATAGCTTTATCAATCTTTGTCTGAATAATTCTTTTTCTTCTAATTTGGCCTGCTTTCTTCAATACTGGTGCAGATCTGGACAATTCTTCAGATTCGGAGGATATTTGCAATGTATTGGACATTGATAAATACTCCTTTTCTTTTATAAAGCACCTGTAATGAGTTCCTGCAATTTATTCAGACAAAAATGGCCACCGGAGCATGAATAGTGAATTTAAATTATAAAAATCTGCACTTTTCAAGCCTGCTGCCCCAAAAATTGGTGTTTAATTTGCACATAAAGAGAGCATGAATCCTTTCAATCAACACCTGAGCTCCTTTAACACCTGTGAAAACAATTGTGCAGACGAAGATGAACCTTTTCCAAAGCATGCGCCAAATCTGGAAGCTTTTAGCCTTTGTTAGCAATTTGTCTGTGCAAAATTCTTCCTTTAAAGGGGGCGCACTTTTTCTCCTTGCTGCAATTCTTTACCTGTGTGTTGAATAATAAATCCATATGGCTGCCCATGCTTATATAACCTTCACAATTCTATAATTAATAATTGCCCTAACAATTAAAGGCAATTAATTAATTAAAAATCATGCTTTCCTCTTTTAAAATTAGCATGTTTAAGGACAGCCATCCAATAAATTAAATTAATCCAATTTAATCCTCCACACAGCACTTAACTTTAGCCTCACAGTGTGCTTTGACCATAGCCACTGAAAATAGAAATTAATTCAATGATTTAATGCCTTAAAAATCATTAAATAATGCCCAAATGGGGCGCACTTTTTCAAAGGAGAGGGGCAGCCACTAAATAAATTAAATTTAATTAATTTAATTGCTCTATTTTAATCCTCCTTTGACTTTTCAACCTCCTCAAGCTTGGGCGCACTTTTTCCAAGGATAGAATTTACTAAAAAAATAATCAATTTAATTATTTTTATCCATCACCAAAGGGGGCGCACTTTTTTGCACATGTAATTCTATTTTTAAGAATTTTCACCATAATGGGATTCTTTACCCTGCAAGGTAGGCACCACAATCCCATGATCCACTTAAGTGATTTGACTTTTGCAATGGGATTCTTTACCCTGCAAGGTAGGCACTAAAATCCCATGATTTCACTTAAGTCACTTTCCTTTTATTATATCATGGGAATTTTCACCCTGCAAGGTAGGTAATAAATTCCCACCTGCCTACAGCCTCTATTTTTCCCACTGCAGCTTAAGTGACTTTTATAACACGGGAAAAAGTACCCTGCCAGGCAGGTATACAATTCCCATCCTGCCTGCGGCTTATATTTTTCCCATCGCAGCTTAAATCCTTTGTTTTCCAAAAATGCGCCCATCCCCGCAGGGGCTTTCCTGTGCACGACTTCGCTTTTTCCCAGTGATCCAGACCTCCGATGATGACTTCCTCCGGGAAAAATGTGCGTGTATGTTTTCCAGCTGCTCCAGGCCAAAAATCGGGCTTACCCGGCGAAGGAGTTGTTCCAGAGAAATTTCATAGAAAACAGAACGGGACACCACAAAAACACGAAAAATTGCCAAAAGTTACAAATAAAGCCCAAAACTTAAAATAAGTTAAAATCCTTCTGGTATATAGGAATAATAACATATTCGCTCATAACGGAGTTAAAACGGAGTGCAAATAGCCTCATACGGGGCTCAAAATAATTAAATACAAATTTCCCGCAGACAAATCCCGACGACAGAATAAAACAATTTTGGGCATCTGGGTATTTGGCGAAAAGGGCTAATATGGCTCTTTAGGATTATCTTGGCGCAATACAGGAACTTTCAGGCAATAAAAACAACAAATGACCCACTATTTTAAAAGTACGAAATTTTTTCGAATTGGGTAGTCACAGATTTCGGGGTGAAATCTGAGTGACACCAGAACTTCCCTATCAAGTCCAGACCCCACGTGGAGAAGGGCCACGGGGTCACTATTGGTTGCAGGGATTGTGCTGGCATGTGAATCTCGTGAGAGAATTATTGGCATTTGTGGCACTTACGTACAAATTCCATGGCGTCATGCTCGAGAGTGGGCCAAAAATAGCCCATCTGATGTATTTTGCGAGCAGTGGCATGACCACCGAAGTGGCCTCCACATATCCCACTGTGGGATTCATGAAGAATCTTCTTGGATTCTTCTATGTTGACGCATCTTAGAAGCATGTCGTTGAAGGCT